>JAPXVT010000018.1:183633-194040 GCA_029823135.1 Acanthurus reversus
CACCGACGCCCACAGCCCCCCACAGACCCCCACAGACCCCCCCCGACTCCCACAGGCCGATACTGGCCCACAAAGCTAGAAGCTCTGTGTGAGTTTGTGGCTTTGTGAGAACCAGTTTCTCTTCAAAGGTGTATTTCAAGGTTTCGCTGCAGTAAAGACTGAGTGTACAAGTACAAACGTGTGTGTGTGTGTGTGTGTATCATTACCCTGCACAGTTTACAGCTGACACTTTTTTACAAACTCTCTGTCAGCAGCAGGACACAGAAACGGTGTTTTCACGCTCAGACTGAACTGATCCCAGAACATTTCAGTGAGCTCATGAACGTTCAGTTATTCAGATTTCATATCTTGCTTTTTCATTCCAAGTTTCTATGATAATTTTTGTGTACATGCTCAGATGTACATAGACCAAACTTTGGGGAATAAATATGAATATGAAGTTTAACATTTGTTTTTGTTGTCGAGTTAAAATCAGTTCTGATTTATAAAGGTTTCCTTTAAGGCTCCTGCTGTTTTTGTTTTCTTGCTCAGATGTTTGAGGTGGTCCGAACGAAATGATCCATCAGAGCATCTGTCTGAATGTTTGTATAAGTTGGTCCACTGTGGTCAAGATCCCAATCTCCTCCAAGATCCTTGGAATCTGTGAACCCCTTGAAAAGCTTTCAAGGACCCCAGAGCCATGTTCAGTGATAACTGGAACCTCTTCAAGGAACCCTGGGACATCTTCAAGGACTTCTGGAACTTCTCGACACACTCTGTGAAGACCCACAGAAGATCTTTAAGAAACATTCATTTATTTCTCCAAACTTTGTGGGAAAAATTACATTTTTCAGTGTTTTTCTGCATTTCTCTAAATCACAGCTGATCATGAAAAAAACATTTGAGAGCTTAAACCTTTTTCAAGTTTTTCCTTCGATGAAAATAAATGTTACATGAATGTAAATGAAGACTTGACCGAGACGGAGCAGCTTCAAACATGCTGGATGAAGAGAGACTGCAGCTGTAATCTGAGAACTCAAAGACACCAGAAACAACAGGAACAAAAGGGTCGATCTGAGCACGCTCAGTGGCGACGATCACACTGTGTGTGAGGCTTCAGTTTAAATTAGGAGCTGTGACCTTTGACCTCACGGCAGTTTACCACCACAGAAGAAGACTTAGCGAACAAACTAAACACCTCTCCGTGAATAATCAGGTCTCTGCTGACCTTTAACCCTGTGTGAGGTCATGTTTACTGTCAGCACATTCCTCACATCTCCATGGTTACCTGAAGTGGTAGAGACATGTGATTGGCCGAGAGCAGAGCAACATCTGCTCAAGGATTCATAAGATCTTTTCAAGGGCTGCGTCTCAAGTCTCTTATTTGTCGTTTCCTCGCTCCTCGATCCTCGCTTGAACCGGAAGTTGTTTTGGGGACGCCATCTTAAGGACCGTCTCAAGTCTCTTATTTGTGCACCAAGAAGCGAGGATCGAGGTACGAGGAGCGATCACCGAGGAACAAGAGCGAGGACACATCTTGGCTCATTGCTCCTCGATGATGGCAGAAGTCTCCCAGCTCAACGATCAGGTATAAAAACTCCGCCTCCACAGCTGGAGCATTTCAATGAGATGGCAGAGAAGCAACCCAGGTGTCAGTGGCCCGTATTCACTTCTTCCTCTGCAACGAATGAATGCAGACGTGCTAACATGAAGGAGTCCAGAGAGCAATGATATTTAATAGTAATATGAGCGTGATAATACATAAAAAACGTCATATCGGGAATTAAAGAAAATTGGAAAAACAGAAGAGAGGCTCTACACAGAATCTGTAGTGTGGAAATATATGAATGGGCAGTTATTTCCAAACCACTTGGCTTGAATGAGACAAAACACAGCAGACAGCAGCAGAGGGGAAACACTCCGCCCACTTTCTGCAGCAAATCCAGCTGCTCTGCATCATCATAAAGGGACGCTGCTTCATGTGACACTGCCGAGGAAAGGACGTCTCATTTCTCCTAAAACATCCGTCTTTATCTCCTCTCTCCTCACTTTGGTTTCCTTTCGTCTCTCCATGCATTCACGGTGGGCGGGACTAAGATGCAAGGAAAGGACGCAATGTAAGGAAATGTGGATGCACCTTAAGAGACTTGAGACACACCCACGGACTTCTGAAAGTCTCTCAAGAGCTCCTTCAGCTTCATTAAGGGCTCACAGTGAAGAAGAGGTGAAGTGTGACACCTGGTGGCTGAAGAGTGAAGCAGCATCTTTTTGAAGTTCTGTTGTTTATGAGTCATGACTTTAATAATCAGAAATTTTTTAAAAAGTTCAGGTGAACTAAAAGAAACTTTTGCTAAAATAAAAACAAAACTGAAAGCCGCCACTCGTCACAAAGAAAGAAAACAGAACAGGAAATGACTTCATCGACATGCAGGCCAACAACTGCATCATGTTTGAACTCAGGTTCAGTCCGTGAAAACTTAAATGTCTAAATGTGACCAACTCAAATCTGTCGGGAGGAAGTAACCCTGGTGATGTCACAGTGATGTCACACAGTTGTTGTAGTGTCAGGTTCAGATTCTCAGGATTCTCAGTGATCAGATGGTCACTGAGTCAGATTTAAGTTCATTGAAGAGAATATCTCACTATGAATACGACGTTGGTCCGACCAATCACAGCTACTCACCTGCATGATGTCATCAAGAAAGAAATCGAAGATGAATGTTAACAAACATGGCATGTGAAGCATCTTCCTCAGATGTTGCTCAGAGGCCTGAAAGGCAACACAACTCTAAACACACACACACACACACACACACACACACACACAGCTGACAGGCCTGAGGGAACAGGAAGGATTTAAGTTTTGCTTGAACTGTGGAGACAGTCTGAACTCTGAAGCAAGTTCAACATTTCCAGGATCTCTTTTCGTTCGCCGGCTTCACTGAACCTGACAAACAGTCTGAGCGGTCACATCGTTCCTGTGTGGGTCACACATTCACTCATTCACTCACTCACACACTCATACATACACACCGACCGCTGGGGAACAACATTCAATATGTCACCTCTCAGCAGAGAGCAGACCATGCCTGTGCTACCTGGTGATGCCTTAACAGGCATTTTAAAAAGTGCGAAAACATGAGAACATGCATGAAAATAGAGACCGAGGTTAAAGAGGATGACAAGTGGAGACAGAAAGTGACTGTAAGGGGAAATTTCACACCAGCGACAAATTCAAACTTCCTGCTGGGAAGCAGCTGGTGTTCAGAGTGACAGCTCATTAGTCATAAAACATCAGGAAATATTTTCACCCCTTCACAGCAGAAGCACTGCACAAATGTTCGGCTCTTGGTGACTGCGTGTCTCACACACTTCTGCCGGTCAGCGCTGGTCCGTGCACAGCGTGGCTGCACGAGGATAAAAATCAACTGCTAGATGCATCACCATACCAACAAAGTCGATCAGAATCGATTAATTTCAAAAGCTGTTCAAAAACCTCAGGAGGTCAAAGTCGAGTGAAAGACGGAGCTGCTACCAGATCAGCCTGCAGGAAAATCACACTTTAGCTTTCACACTTCCTGTAGAGGCTGGCGGGGGGACGAGCAACGCCTCGGCTGGACGACAACACCACATCTCTATTTAGATCAGCTGATGATGAGGATGAAGCCTGACCTTCACTCGCACTGTGACTTCTGCTTTTATTCTGAAAATCTACACCAACACTTCTTGTTGTGTTGCCAGAGAGCAGACAGGTGGGGCCTCAGGCGGGGCCCCATCAGGCCAACAGCTCCCTGAACAGACTGCGAAGGCCCAGGAGGAACATCTGGGGCGGCAACAGGCCAGATGTTCAGCAGCAGATGGTGCAGCTCAGGACCATGGGATACGACGAGGCCGTGCGTCAAAGGTTTGAAGATTTATAGCTGATTTCTCTTCCCATCAGAAGAGACATAAAAGGAAATAAAAGGTCATCAACTCTCTAAATATTTCCAGAATAGTTCAAACATTTTGAGTGAAAATTCGTGACATTGAGGAGAAACTTGTAACATCACCAGAAACAGAGAGCGTGGAAGCTTCATGATGACTTCGATGTGGTGCAAAGATCCAGAAAATGTAGCTGACGTGGAAGAGTTGTGATTATTCTGTGACTGTTATTTTGAAAGGTCACGACTGAACGTTAATGCTTTCTGCTGTTGTGTCAGAGGCTGGAGGCGGACCTCACCTACCAATGGACCAATGGCGTTCTTTAGATCAGGGATGTCAGCATCACTACGACGAGAATGTTGCTGTCGGCCCACAGGATGTTTCAACCTACAAAGCCAACCTCAACTACGACTGCTATTGATCCTATTGGTTATCGATTGACAGACATCATTAGTTGTCATCACATGATCTGATTAGTTGAAGAAGCAGTGAAACCATGAAATAAACTCCTGAAAATAATCCCAATTAACTGATTCTGTTTTTGATTTGATTTCTCTTCATAATGTTTTGGTTTTTTGTAAGAATTTGTCCACTCTCAGTTTCCGTAGCTTCACAACCACAAAGCCTGCGGACAGTCGACACACTGAAAACTCTGCTCGAGAGTCTGAGCAGCTCTAAGTGTCTGAAAGCTCCTGAGGCTCAAACATTCATGACAAACATCTGGATCGAATCACAGCTGTGAAATCTTTCCTGCCACTTTGTCTTCTGGCGAAAAGCTGCTGCTCGTCTGAACCCTGCGCCTCGACTTCCAGGAGGTGATGTCAGACGAAATGTGATCTTCAGGATGTATCTGATGTGGCGAGGTAACACCCAACACTTATTTTTAGACACACATGCAGGAGAGGAGGAAACCGTTTCCTCATCAAGCGGCGTCCTCCAGAGCCCGTCCAGCTGCTGCTGTCTGACGCCTCATTTCAGGGTTTGGACTGATTCATCATGTGTCTGTGACGATCGCTGAAATCATCTGAATCAGGTTTTATTTCATTCTGTCATCCTCACATCATACGGAAACATTCGGGTCATTTCTAATCGTCAACTTTTTATTCTGGCCGAGATTTGGCTTCACGCAGACGTTTTCACATCGAGTCCTTGTCTTTAAAATTAAAGTCTGCGACTGTCCACTTGTCCACCTGTCCACCAGTAGTTTTCTCTACACGGATCAGAACAAACAGACTTAGTCAGGAAAACTGCCGCTTTGCGTCTCTCCACAGCACAGAGCATGAAACATGAAGTTCAGCCTCCACACTGCGCTGCTGTCAATCATCCATCTGTCACCACCTCACAGCCTCAGCAGCCAATCAGAAGCCAGACAAGAGGGAGGATGATGATGCAGCAGACAAAAATACAAAAACCAAAACCAAGCAGAGATGAGAACAAATGTGAAGATTTGTAAGTCAGAGTGTGTGTGTGTGTGTGCGTGCGTGTGTGTGTGTGTGTGTGTTGCTCTGGAGGCAGAAACAAAAATAATCTTATTGGCTGAGTTAGTGTGAAAATAAATGACAGCATTTTAAAGCCAGCAGCTATTTAGACCCCTACACACACACACATACACACACACACATACACATTCACACACACATGCACACACACATACACACATGCACACACACACACACACACACACACACACTCACACTCCAGTCACGTTTAGACATTTGTCTGAAACGAACTTGTTTGTTTTCATTTGTTCGGAGAAAAAAAGAGACTTTCATTTAAAATGTGCCACAGTAGAAATCAAAGGTTCCACATGTCGGCATGAATACTTCGAATACTTTAAATACTTTGAATACATGTTAAAAGAATACTTGTGTACTTCCCTTCAGTGCTGCTGATGGTCTTAGGACTGGGGGGGGTTCCAGCTGGGTCCTGGTCCAGACAGGAGGAGGTGACAGCTGGGCTCTTCAGACGGAGCTCCTCAGGGATGGTGCCCATGTTGAGTGTTTTCTTCTTCATTGAACATCATGGTCACTTCAGGGAACAGCCACAGGGTGGGACGTTTCACTGTTTTTCTGTTTCCTGCAGAAAGAGATGAACTGATCTTAAAAAGGCAATTGAACAAAAGGAAACTGACCAACCTCCATCTTTACATGACTGTGAGCACACAGCTAGCTGTCACTCAAACAGGCCACGCTCTTAATTAAGCCAAACTACAAGTACATCCAAACTTTAATCGTCCGATATGTAACATTTCCACATTACAATGTCTTAAATCGACCTGATTGTTGTTCTATATGTTGATGAGTTCTTACACCATTGCAATCGCTGTTTCCAACCAAGTTCAAACTCTGTCATTTTATTCAAGCTAATGTTTCATTTTATTTCCTGTTTTAACTTCCAGGAAGACAGCGGTCACACAGACACAGTGAGGAAGGAAGTTGGCAAACATGACTAAACATGACGGGAATCGAACTTCACTACATTACTTCATCTGTGAACATTTCTGTTCGAGCCACTCACACAGATTTACATCAGTGTAACACTAAAATACACAAATCCAATGATCCCACACTGTTTTGTGATGTCATCAAACTGCGACTTTGTTTTCCCTGGTTTCATAGAGAGACCTCTAAGTGGTGGAAATCACATACTGTGCATCTGATATAATGTAAATGAGTAAGTTACATAAAAATCCCTGCCGACCCCTCCCACACGCACACACACCTTCAGGGGGCGCTGGAGAGCAGACGAGGAGGCAAAGATACTGCAGGAGGTGAACTTGAGTCAAATATGTCCCTCCATCTCAGAGTCTTAGCGGAGTGTGAAAACACACACACACACACACAAAACACAAATATGATCTCATTTCTTATAATAATGGTGATGAAACGTGTTGAGCAGAAAGCAGCTTGATCATATAACACAAGGTGTTCCTGCCTTCAGGTGAGAAATCTCACCTTTACACAAGTCACAGCTTCCTGTAAAGTATCATAGGAAAAGCCTCCAGGTGACAGGTGATCCTGACCTGAGCTTCTATCAGGTGTTCTGACACAGACAGGTGACGTTACCTGCAGATCAGGTGATCAGATTGTGGTTAAACTAAAAAAAAAGAGCTTACCTTTTTTCTAACACTGGTCTAAATACAAAATATGTGTTTATTTCAAACTGAGCTGAAACTTTGAGGACATCTGACATATGTTCGTGTATTTTCATCGAGTCGTCCTCTCAGGTTTCACTGCAGAGTCTTAAAGTCCAAATTTAAACTTAGAATCGAGTGAAAAGAAACATTTGAAAAAGTGGAACGTCACATCAGCTGCTTTCTCTTTATTCCACTTCTGTTCTCCTGTTTACAGCGCTGCACACACTCCCAGCATGCACCGGGGCTGCTCCTCCCACAGTTGATGAACATTTCAAATCCACGTCAAACACTGACACGGTGTGTTTTCATTGGTTCATGTTTCAATTCAGAACAAATTCCACCAAAGAAGCGAGACTGAAAGATGTTTGTTTGTGTTTTCAGAGCTCGGACGTCACGTTTCCTCACACGCATGTTTGTGTTTACATAAAAACATCATCTTCATCTTTACTATCTTCATCATCATCATCCTCACCATCATCTTCATCACCATCTTTACCATCTTCATCTTCATCATTATCACCATCAACATCAACATCATCACATCTTCATCTCCATCACCATCATCATCTTCACCATCATCTTTATCACCACCATCATCATCACCATTATTGTCACATCTTCGTCTTCATCACCATCATAATCTTCATCATCGTCATCATCTTCATCATCATCATTATCACCATTTTCATCATCATCATCTTCATCACCATCATAATCTTCATCATCGTCATCATGATCACCATCATCTTCATCACTATCACCTTCACCATCATCATCATCTTCACCTTCATCTTCATCACCATCGTCATCATGATCACCATCATCTTCATCATCATCATCTTCACCATCATCTTCATTCTTGTGTTTGACTTCCTGTCTCCTCTTTCTTTTTGTCCCTCTGGGCTTCTGTTTCCGTCTCTTGTCAAACACCTGTACAGGTGATGAAGCAGTACAGCGTGTATTCAGGCTACTCTGTCATGTACTTATGCTACACAGCGTTCACAGTATCTGTACTTTCATCGTCATCAGTTCTGAGTAAGTCACGTGCTCAGTCACTTCTTACAGTGTGGAGTGTATTTAAAGCGGAGCGCGCGGAGAGGAAGGACACTTCTGCTGCTTGCGGACACGAAAACTCAGAGTGACGTCAGAGGAAACGAAGAAGAAGCAGATCGAACTCACCGCGCGAGTACTGATACACTGATATTGATCATTTCGCTGCGCGGTGCCGCTCTGGGGGAGAATGGAGCGGTCACAGCGGCGGCGCGTCGCTGCAGGACGCTTCGCCATCAGTAGTTTGACTCCTCTTCATCAGTAGTTTGACTCCTCTTCAGCACGTGAACGTCTGGCTTCTGTTTAATTCGTTTTCTCAGAGCAGAACACGCGTCATGTTCCCTGAAGCGAGCGACATCAACCTGAGCGAACCGCTGTCTTCTCTGGAGCAAGACTGGAGCGACGCGCCGCATGAGCGGTTATCGCGCAGCGGTCACCGCGTCGTGTCGATGTTTCTTGGCTCCATCATGGTGTTCGGCTTCCTCAACAACCTGCTGGTTCTGGTTCTGTTCTGCCGCTTCAAGACCCTGCGGACCCCCGTCAACATGCTGCTGCTCAACATCAGCGTCAGCGACATGCTGGTCTGCGTGTGCGGCACGACGCTCAGCTTCGCCTCCAGCCTGCGAACTCGCTGGCTGTACGGCCGTCACGGCTGCATGTGGTACGGCTTCGTCAACTCGTGCTTCGGTGAGTCGCTTCGACCGAAACAGATCGAGGAGTTTCACTGAGAAACATCTTTCGTGCAGTCATGTGTTCACAAAGCGGTGAACGAATGAGTCTGTCCAGGACGCTCTCGCGACACTCACCTTTTCTAATGAACGCGCTCACCTGAAACCTCAAACCAACCTGCGGTCAGTTTTTCTCCCAAACATGTTTGTGAATCTGAACTTTTTCCTCCTCACTTTGAAACGTTTTATTTATATAGCAGCCAGCAAACAGATGAAAAACTCCGAACTGATGGTTTAATAAGTAGGCTACAGGTTAAATTACTGATCATTATTGAATCGTGGCAGAGAACAGACAGAAATGTAGTTCGGTTCTTCGGTTTTATTCAAGAAAAACACTTTTGAATCTTGCTGATGTTTCATGTTCTGAAGAAGCTTCAGACTCATTTTTAATATTAAGACTCTTCACGGGTTCATTTTACAGTTTGAGGGAATTATGGAGGAGTTTGTCATGAATGTGATCCTCATTTGTTGATGTGTAAAACTGTGAGAATTACATTTTACAAGGTTGAACAAGGTGAGCGCGTTCCGTTTCTGCAGCTGTCAGTAAAGATAAAATGAAGCTTCTGCTCTTGTTCCCTGTGTGGCTCTGCTGCGTGTAAATCTGCTTTATTTCAATTAACGTCCAACAGAAACAAGCTCAGCCTCTGCAGTGTTCTCGTCCATCACACTGTGATACAGACACGCCTGTTCAATCACACAGCTGAGAGCTCCAAAGAAACTACAGAACATCTTTATTGTCTTAAGAAAAAACTGAACAGGTGTGTGACGTCATCATCCTCACCTGAAACTCAGAGAGCTTCAGATTTTTTTTTTAAAGTAGAGGAATGTAAAAGAACAAAAACAAAAAGAAAGAAGAGGGTAAGCAAGAAAAAATGAGTGAAGGTGGAGGAAAGGAAAGGAACAAAGGAGAAGAAGGAAGAGATGGAAAGAGAGAAGGGGAGGAAAAGGACAAGCAGCAAAAACAAGACGAGGTTCAAACCTCGTACACGGCTGTTTGTTTTGTTTCGGCCCGTGTGTTTTGGTGACAGTTAGAGGAAATGTGTGACATGAGCATGTTTGGACATCAGTAGTAGTTCTGCTGTAGTCTTAGTAAGTCAGTCAAGATGTAACAGGATGAATGATGTAGCTGTGTTTGTAGGAACAACAGGGTGTTTTTGCATTATGTGGTGCAGTGAGAGGGATGAAGACTTCTGTGGGCCTGTTAGCGTTTTGAACTTTTCATAGATGAGGCTAAATTATAGAGCACACAGAGCTCAGGTACTTCTGAGGGCATTTCCAAATGTTTCTAAATAAAGTCAATAATATGTCATTGGAAACAAATCTAAAATGTTGATAAATGTGATCACATTCCCGACATCAAACAGTTCTGAGTGAAGTTTAGACAGAAAGGTTCAGTGTGGGATCTCCTCTGTCCTCATCAAACGGTTAAACAGCACACAGCTTCCTTTTTAAGTCTGTTTGTAACAATGAGCTGTTAGCAGAGGAGCCAGCATGTTGGGCATGTGACTGTCTCAAAACTGATCCACAGAGGTCGTCTCCTCTCAAATATAAAAGGACATAATCAGATCAGTAAACACAACACCGCTGTTTCAC
>JAPXVT010000018.1:249793-264928 GCA_029823135.1 Acanthurus reversus
TCAAATAATAATTTGAATATGACAGAAGCTCAATAGTGACATGACAAATTGGAAATTAGACAGAATTGTCTACTCTCTTTTCATGACTCCAATATTTCATAATGTCAAATATTTTTTGTTTATTAAAGACTCTAAATGATGTAAAACACAACATTAAACTAACTCAGAACTTGATTTCTTCTCAGTATTTTTTCAGTATTTTATTCACAACCTAAACTGCATCACCATTAAAACAGTTGGTTTATTTATTTTTCACATTTTTTAACATAATTTCCATTGTGAAATTGTTTTATGTGTAATGTCTAATTTGAATTGTTCAAGGACTTAAGACAAAAAAAAAGTTTCTAAGACAACCTGAAGTCATCACCAATTAGAATCTTGGTCACTCCTGACACAGAGACACCACGTGGTACCGACGTTCCTGTTGGCTCACAAGCTTTTGACCTTCTTAGACAGACTAAACATATAATCAATGTGGACCTGATGACGCGTTAAAAACAATTAATTCACAATGATGACACATCTGTTTTTCTTTTCATGTTAAAAGAAGCAATTTTGTTCCACACCTCTCTAAAAACTCTGAGGAGATCCAATTATTAAAAATTATGTGTGCATTGTCTTTTTTTTTGGGGGGGGGGGGGTATTTCATTGTATTTGCTGGTGGGTACATTGGGGGGGTATTTGTTTATTGTTGGTGGGTTCATTGACGTTTGTATGTGATGACAGACTGTGAAAACAAATTTCCCCATGGGACAATAAAGGCTATCTATCTATCTATGAATGTTTCCAATATTTAACTGTGTATAAGTAAAATTTTGACTTTAATTGCCAGGTGAATATTGTATTTCTATTTATTTTATTTTAAAAGTTAATATATTTCAGTTGCCGGTTAAATATCTAAAACAGAAATGACATTTTCAATATCCAAAAAAATTTAAATTTAAAGGACTTTTGGGGGATTTTTTGAGAATATATTTAATTTTCAAACATTAATTCCAGGCAAGCAGCTCATTATGGATTTTAAATGTTTGTTTTGGCATTTCTTTTTTTTTAGTATTTTGATAAATAACATTTTAATATCTTTTTTGTTTTTATAATTTTGTTATCTTTTAATTCCTACTTGACAGTTTTTCATATTTTTTTTTGCTTTTGCTTCTTTTAGTTTTGGTAAAACTTTCACTGAGACATTTATTTGCTACAATTATGTTGCAAATAAACTTTGAAAAATAATGTTTCACAGCTGCTAAACATCAGCAGGGACAGAATTCTGCACACGTTCTGATTAAGTTCTAACGTCAGAATATTTGTTTAATAAACAGGAAACATTCAATGGGCTCATAGTTAGAGTTTGTCTTTACTTATTTTTTTTGTGCAGTATTTTACCAATATTACATCTTTATCACTCAAAATGTGCATTAATATAATTTAAAGGAAGAAGAATGAAAAACATTTGTAACACAGGAGGCCTCGTGGATAAAGTAGTTTTGTTGAATTTGATGATTTAGAGAAAAATACATAAAAATTTTGACGAAACGTCAAACATCTTTGTGTTGAAACTCCTGCTGGTTTTCAGTACATGTTGTTGGATTTCCACTGAGCTCCATTTGTGTTTCCTGTCAAGAAAAAGAATCATTTCTGTATTTTGTTCCAATAACTTACAGTATTCTTACATTTACCTACATCTGAAAATATATTTGCCTTAGTTTAACAAGTCATCATTACATCTAACGATCACACTGAAAAATGAAAAAATGAATGTCACAAGAATAAAAACTGGATTCTGCTGTTGATAGAAACAGATCATTCAGAATCAATGGACAAAATGTTTTTTATCACTGAATCATTAGTTGCTGCCTCATGACAGAAGTACGTCTCCGTATGAAAACCTGATGTTTTAGGTTTCACAGCCTGTTGCTTTATAAACTTGAATAAAACATTAAAGGGTCTCTTACTGGAAAAGTCCTGGGCTGATTTCTTCCTCTGATGAGATCCAGAAACCTGTTTTCATTCAAAGAAAAAGAAACTCATAAAAAAAGAATCAAATCCTCATCTACAACAGGAACGGTGTCTAAATTTCTCATGTTATCACAAAATAATATGATGTCGTTCTAATAAAAATAATACGTTCTCATGAAATAAAATATAAGCCCATAATCATAAGTCATACAAAATGAAGGTCTTGTAATTAAATGTTGTGTAATGACATACGGTTCTTTTACTTGCAGATAATCATTGTGAAAATACATGATTAGATTGTGTAGTTACAGGAAATGTGTATTTCAAAGTCTATTAAAATGTGTATTTTAACCATGAAATAATTAACAGTTGTTAACAGTTTTGTAACAATGATTTTCTACTTACATGTCGATTCGTTTTGACTTTGACAAGAAAAGAGATTTACAGTAAACGGAAAAATAAAACTGGGTACGATTTCCGACTGACCTTCTTCTTTGATCCGGCGGCGTTCAGAGCGGCGATCTTGCTCTCGATGTCAGACACCTGCAGAGTACGAACCAACAACCATCCGGTCATCTTTTTACTTCTTGTGGGACAGAATTTGTTTTCTCTTTTGTTCCGAATGTTTGTTTCATCACTTTTACAGATGGAGACCTTGTAGCAGCAGGAGAATTTTCTCATAAACAATGAAAATATGAAGTTCGATATTTAAGGTTAATGTGCGTTTCAGTTACAGTGAGCTAACATTTACCATCTCATATTCTACAATCATCTGATGAAACAAGGACACTTTTTATTCAGAAAGTTTCCTTATAATTTAAAGGTAATCATATAATTTCCACAATGGTTTCTCATTACTGAAAAAAAACTTGGACAGTTTTCTTGCCATTTGAAATCAAGAAACCTGCTGTTGATGATAAAACAAGATGACTGTTTAAATAATAAAATTTCTTGTCGAAGAAACATTTGTGTTGATGTTGTATTTACAGGATTCCTGTCATCAGAAAACATCTCATGAAAAAAAATCCAAATGCAAAAAAGTTTTTTAAGAGATTTTCTCATTACAAGATTCAAAGTTTTCTCATGCGAGATTCATGCCACAATTACTAGATTATTTTCTTAAAATAAGATTTCACATGTAGGGAAAAACTACTTTGAAGACACACAGATGACGCTAAATCTCAAACGAACCAATCATCACTCAGTACGCATCACCTGGTGCAGGTGAGGGTCTCCACCCACCTCGCTCTCGGCGCTCTGAACTCGAGCGGCTGTCAGCGCCACCACATCCTCCAGCTCCGACAGCTCCGAGTCCGTCGTCCCTCCAAAATGGTTCTTGGCACTCTGCTCGAGTCGTCGCAGCTTCGACTCCAGTTCATACGACTGACCGGCTGCAATGTACACCTGGACAGGTAACACAGCAAACACACCTGTGTGACCTGTGAGGGCGCCAACACACCTCCACATCACTGACAACGATGATAAAACAGGGCTGTGTATCAGTGGAAACATGCTGGCGCACTGATGGCGTTCACGAGAAATGATTTTTGACTGGAGTTTAAAAATATTTTTTTAAAAAATGTTTAAAAATTAGAAATCATTAAAAGTTCTCAAAACCTTTGTGATAATTTTCCCTGTTTACATGTTTGTTTTTTTATGACAAAAAACATTTTTGTTATTACCAGATTGTGTTTTGTTCTTACAAAGTTCTACATGTGAACCAAATGTTTCTCTTAATGAAAAAATCTTAAAATCTAAATTCCTGAATTGAAAACCGGATGAAAAACAGGAGCGTGTACACAAAGATCTTATTTGTTGTTTTTTAAGATCGAAGAATTATTGAACATTTTCTCGTGTTGATGACAGTTTTCTCATGTACAATCCAAAAATTTCTTTCAGTGATAAGTAGAATGATAAAACTTTCTTGGGAAAAACAAATCTTGTTGCTATGAAACAGTTTTATAATTATGAAAGTTTTTTTCATAGCTATGATGTAATTATCTCAAAAGGACTTGATACAGATCCAGAGTTACACTGTTTGTCCTTCTCGTAACTATGAGAACATTTTATTATTATCACAGCGTTTATTTCTCACAGGACAGCTGAGACTGCTCTCATTTAAGATGGAGGACTTTTCTCACAGCTGAAACTTTTCTCATAATAACAGGAAGTCGCGTGACAGTTTTGACAAGATGTTTCTTAGTTTTCTTACATTTAACAGATGAATAGATGTAATGATGTCATCAGTGTGTGAATGTTTCCTCATCCGTATAAGATACATGTTTTAACAGGAATTTTATAAATAAGGACAAACTGATCACTGAAAGTTGGATTTCTTAAAGAAAAAGTTCCAAAATCAAACTTTTTTCAACCTTTCCCTAAATGTAAACTTTGCTCTTGCTGGGACCAACTGGAACCAGCAGCGACCAGTTTGTTTTACAGATACCCAGCCCGGTTTGGGACACAGCAGCCGGGGAGATTTCAAGCCAGTCCACACATTTCTGTCATGCTTCAGACGAGGCAGGAGGGTTGGACTTAGTTTGGCCTTCAGACAAAAAGAGGTTAGGGGGAAACGAGGCGTGCAGTTCATGTTTGAAGCTTACATTTTCCTCAAGTTCCCTGAAAGCATCATCTGCTTGCTTAACGTCAGTCCCTACTAAGTGGGATCTGTCAACCGGCTCTGAGAGGCCGTACTCGACCATTGCGTTTTCTGTGGCATTAATGGTCCTCAGGACCTCAGTGGTGAGGTCACAGAGGGCCGCGGCAGTTGATCTCTGAAAGCCATGTAGAGGGACAGATGTTAGCAGCTGGAAAACAACATCTGATGCTGCAGCAGCCACCGGCCTGGACGCAGAGACGCCACCACAGTCAGGAGGCCGTTCTCTTCATTTTTCTGTTCACTTTAGTTGGCTGATGTGCCTCCTGGACTACAGGTGCTACACTTTGTCAGAGTAAGTACAAGTAAAGTTACTGATATGTTACAGGAAATCTAATTTAAATATCCGGAGAAAACACCAAAAACACTCCGACGAGATTTATCTTCATTTATGCAAACAAGATGTTTGATCCATGAACAAGAAGCAAATCAGATGATCAGCAGAAAACACCAGTTATTCAGACAAACAGGTCCAAGATTTTCCAACTTACGAGAAGGAAAAAACTTCAGCAGAGACTCTGGCAGCTTGGGACCATTCATGACAAGAGAAAACAGTATGAATAAAAAAATCTTCATCTGTCAGTAATAAAGGCTTTTGTCTTGGAAATGTTTCCCTTTTTGATATGGAGATGTTGGGTGGATGAATAATGCACCACTGAAGAAGAACCGTGCGGGTGGAGGCCTGATGTGGGGATCCAGGCGGGTAGCTGCTGACCGTCACATTTACACAACCTGCTGTGGCAGCAGCAAAGACCTCTGAAGGATGTTAACTAACGCAGGAGGTGGCGGTTAGTGCGGAGGAGGTCATGCAGGCTGACGGAGGCGTCTCAACACCACAAACACAGAAAACAACACAGGAGTTCATCTTCAAAACACCCGTCGACCGTTCAGGAGGAAACGTCACTGAAACGATGAGAATCCCGTTTTCAACACAGAGCTTCTAAAACATGAAGAGATTTAATGAGATCTTTTTTTCCTTTAACTTCATATTTTCAACTCAGTCACAAAAAAAATAACCATTCAGTTTTCTGTGGTGAATACAACGTGTGTCCAGAAATGTTTTGGAGACGAACTCTTCAACATGACAGAAGCCTAAATACAAAGTGCAGCAGCTCTGAATGAAAATACACCGTGTGTGAATTTCTCCGATGGATTAGAACTTTGGGGACAAGCTGAGCCGAGCCATGCCGTGAAGCATTCGTCCTGTGCTGACCGCAAATGGGACCGTGGACATTTACAAACATCCCACAAGCTAAACAGAGGAACCACGACATCAATTAATGGAAAACTGTTGGAAAAATCTGCGAAGGGTGATATGAGAATGAGTGAGACAAAGACATGCTCGATAAAACGTTCGATCTGTCACCCATGAACAGATGTTGGATTCATCTGGACAAGTTCAACGTGAGTCTGCGCTCAAACCTCCACGTTCCCATTTGCCGTCAACTCATCAGTGGACTTGAACCCACAAAGACGTCGGGTCAGATCATCCATCCTGATCTCCTTCCTACCTTCTGAGCCTCAGTGGGCATCTCGTCGCTGGAGGAGCTCAGCTCTTTGTCCTTCAGAGAGTCCAGAGTGACCACCGGGCCGCCCCTGACGCCAGCAGGACCTTTACCCAGAGAGAAGGATCTCTTTCCAGCCTCGTCGTCTGATGACAGGCCCTTATCGCTCAGGTTCCCTGCCAGCTCACTCAGCTTCCTCCTCAGCTTCTCCTCTTCGTTTTGCCCTGACGCAGTGGACGTCTGCAGGACAAACAACATGTCCACAGATGATTTTCACCTCTTGATTTCAAAATAAAACACGGGTCTTTGCTTATTTCTCCATAAGCCAGTCCTCCGCAGGAAACAGAATGTTCTGCTAACTGCTGCAGTCAGCGTGACGCTCTCACCTCGTCAGCAGGCGTCATCTTCTCCTCCAGGCGGCTCAGCAGGTTCTCAATGGCGAACATGCGTTTGTTCAGCTCATTCATCTACAAAGAAAAACCCAGAGATCATCAGGAGGCTGACACTTCCTGTCTGCACGGCCCTGTCGCCATGTGGCACACACTGATGATGGGTTGATTTTTCTCTTACGGGCGGGGCTTGTCCAAGGTTCTCCTGGGAGGAGGCTCTGCTGTTCTTCCGGCGGTAGGAGGGTTGTTGGTGGTACATGGGCGGGTATCTGGGGTAATCATCCTCATCAGACGTGTCAACATACTGTTGCCGAGCAACCGAGGAGCTGATCTTCGACAGAGAGCGAGTTCGGACCATCCTGCTCTCTCCATAGTCATCTGCAACACACAGGTGAGTACACACACACACACACACACACACACAGAGGTCGTCAGTAGCTCAGCGCTGCTGCAGCTTTTTATTTGTTTTTTGTTTGTGTGTTTGTGTTTTGGTTTTTCGTCTGTTTCTGCTTTAAATTTAAACTTGCAGACATGAAAGTATTTTTTCTTTTTTTTGTTGCTTTTCTCTGTGAACCGTGTCTGTGTTTGAAATGTTCGGCATTAATAAAGTTTTCTCATCTTGAATTTCACTGCTGTTCCTCTGACAGCCACAAGATGGAGCCCAGCAACCATGTCATCTTTCATCATCATCCTCACAGCAGCCAGACACCCAGAGTCTGAACCACAGGTGTACTGTGTGTACCGTTCCTGAGAATACTGCATACTGTGTGTACTGTATACTGTAAATACTGCACAGCATGTGTACTGTGTGTACTGTGTGTATGTACCAGGTCTCATTGCGTATCGGTCCAGACTCTTCCTGCGGTTCACTCGGTGGTTGTACATGTCGTAGTCCACATCGTTCCTGTATCCTCGATCGTCCTGCATCTGCTGTAAGCATGCACACACACACACACACGCACACACACACACGTGAGCCTTTTACCTGTGAGGACAGACTGAATGTCGATGGCAGATAATGAAAACTAAACCAACAGCCTGAAAACTGAAACTCTGAACATAGTTTTATTGTTGGTGGAATTCAAACACTGACAGTGCGAGCTGTGAGGTTGTTCAGGTGTCGCCTCACCTGTACAGATGGTCGTCGTGAATGTGGGAAATAATCCTCGGGGTCAAAGTCCATAGGATGAACTGACAGCAGGCGCTTACTTTTCCTCATCTACAGTGAAAGAAGAAATGAGAAGTTTTTCCGTCTGCAAGCGTCACATGTGATTCACGTCAGAGGATTTTTATTCTCTGGTTACCGCCTTGTAGCGCTGAGCGTCGGCCTCTCCGTGCTCGTCCTCTAAACCATTATACGCGTCTGCAGGTACGAAGACAGCAAGTCTGCATTCAAATGCACTTCAACACTGACTTTTTATTCTCATTATCACATAGAGGTTTTGTTCCAGACACTGTCAACGTTAACATGTCTTACATGTGCAGTTATCAAAATCACATACAGTACGAGTCGTCTCCAAAAGACCAAAAAAACGTCAAAATCTACAAAATATATATTTCTACACAAACTCAAAGGTCCAGACTGTGTCGTTACTGCATATATTTGAAGCCAATATTTTGAGTTTGATGGATAACGTACATGTCAAAAAGATATAAAGCATCTTTTTGTGTATGTATGCATGTATCTTTTGTGTTTTTGTGTAGATCAGTTTGTGCACTGATGCTACGGGACTCACTGCTGCGGACGTCCGGCATACTCTGAGTGTCGTCATCACGACCACCTGAAGAAGAAACACAGGAAGTCCTATGAGCATGTAGCCATTAGCATCTGAGTTCAACAGAAAACATTTTATTTCTTACAGTGGAACAAACCAAAACTTCTTTCTCTTTTTGTTTGTAGCTGAAAATCTTCACATAGAGTGTTTCTGTAATGGATGCTAAATGCTACAGAGTCCCCCACAGGTGTGTCCCATAGGTAAGAGTGATGTCAGAGCAGACTCACCATCTCCATTCAGCCTCTTGTACAGTGACCTCATGACCTTGGCGCTGCCGAAGCGTTTGAAGCGGTTTCTCACGTTGTCATGGTACCAGCCTGCAGTACCGATCTTCACCACCCTGCACATATGCACAACAAAGTGACTGCTCACCTGAACGAGCGAAGCATTGGAAAGAGTTGTTCAGGCGAGTCATAGTGAGAATTCTTCTTCTTCTTCTTCTGTATTTAGCTCCATGCTAACACATGTTAGCAGCACTGCTCCTCGTTGCTCCTCTGCGTGTTAATCTGATCGCTCCCTGACACAACATGCTTCGTCACAGGGAGTCTTCAGGTTTCTCACAAACAGACTCTTGACGTCGTGTTGGTGTATCCTTGTTTCCTTACCTGCACTGTCAGTGCTCACACTCACCTGGTCATGCGGCAGTTGTCACACACCCAGCCGTGCTCCTTCTTGTTGTAGCGGCTGCAGGACTTGCAGGTGTACATGTGGCAGTCCAGACACTGACGTTTACTGTTGACCAGGAACTTAAAGGGCTGCAGGCAGCGGATGCACAGCGAGTCAGACAGCTGACTCTGAGAACCCAGCAGCTCGCGCTTTGAATCCTCCTTCTCGATTTTTGTCTTCAACTCGCTGCAGAATAAGACAGGACAGAGTGTGACCAAAATGTTCATAACAGACCGAGTGAGTCATGCTTCCTGAGGGCAGCATTATCTCCACGCTGAAGAAATTTCTGAGAACCATCGTGTCTGAAGTTTTCTTCAGTATCAAAGTAAACATCCATGAAAACACTGCAGACGGCCTCTTCACACACTGTGACTGCATGTAGACAATCTTTATGAACACATGAATGGAATTCCAGTGAACACTGAACGGTGACTCCGTAAATTGGCATGGAGCCGCGGCTCAGTAATCAGATGGTGAAGCAGCTGAACATGTTGTGAAAGAGCCGTTTGTTCTCAGCGCTTCATGTGACAGAATCATAAACCTGAACGCTCGTCGCCCTGCTGCGAGCTGAACACAGCCTGAAAACATTCCCACAGTCCTCAGCGAAGGCGTCCAGCCACACTGCACCTTTTGTTCCTCTCTGCTGGACGGTCACGCCACATGGGTGGAGCAGTTAGGAGTCACTGTCTTGCTCAGTGGCACCTCGGCAGAGCCCAGGAGGAGAACTGACACCTGTGCACCAGTCCACACTTCACCGGCAGGGTGTGACTGTGCCAAAGCATTTAGTGTGAATGACACTGAACAGGTTGGATCTGGATCGTGTCGACCTATTTCCTGTTTAAACGGGATTCTCACAGTTCTGATCAGATCATCACAGCAGCTTCCAGCCAATCACATGGTTATTGATTATCAGTTTATCAGTTGATTTTGCACACCTCGGCCTGAATCTGATGTCTCTCACATGAAAACTTATCTGGACTTTGAAAAAAAAAAAAAGTCAGCTTCCTGTCTATGTGTGTTTGTCCCTGGGGCTGATGGGAGTTGGAGTCTTGAGTGGGAAACACAGAGCATCTGTGTGAGCGTTCTGTTTTCTTTGCAGACTTTCTTCCGTGTGACCAAGTCGTGATCAACTGAAACAACAACGGCGTCTTTCACCATCACATTCCTCCAAAACTCCCCCGAACAAGTCGACTGAAACACTCAAGGAAACACTCGGCTCACCAACGAGAAACTCGACAGACAGACGGACAGACGGACGGATAGATGGATGGATAGATGAGAGGAAGGATGGAAGGATGGATGGATGGATGGATGGCAGAAGACATAAGTTGCGTGAGAATTGATTAATCATTTTTTAAACCACAGCAACCTTGCAACTCACTCTCAAAGTTTTATGTATATTCTAATTATAGTATGGTAACATACAGAAATTAATTAAAGGAATGTCCTTTTTCTGTTTACTGCTGAATGCATAACTCTTTTAATGAGCTGAAGTTTGGCTCTTTCTGGCCTGTTTAGGGAAAAATCAAACATAACTGTGTCTATCTAAAATAACACTTATTAATCAAACACAGGAAAAAAGGAATGAAGACAATGAGACTCCTGTGCTCAAACCAAACAGTCTGCTAAAGAAGCTGCATGACTGATATGCTCAAATACAACATTCATCTTATAAAATACATCTTGAAGATCTTCTGTCTTCTCTAGATTAAACAGTGAGAGGTTGAAGTTAAACGAAGCTGGAGTTAAGTCTTTTTATGTTGCGTCTTTGAATAAGTACATAATTAAGCATATGATTTAAATATCAAAATTACATAGCAAAATTTAATTAGAAGTGTTTCAATTATAATATGTAATAATATATTGTGTGTACATTCTTATTATCACTGTCAAATATTTGGTAACTTTTTAATAATGAAACTTGACAGACTGTGATCAGGTGATTTGCAGCCTCATTCTGGTGGCAGTTGCTTAAAATTAACCATATCCCCTTTGCTTTCTGTCTCATTGAGGTGATTTTAAATCATTTGTGCTTTTTTTACCACCAGTCTTTCCTCAAAATTTTATTTTTTTCGGAGTGCTATATGCCATAAATCAATTTTCCATCCAATAGAAAGGCCTACCCCACAAATTCCTGCAGATAACCCCATCACTTATCAGATCCAGTGATCTACAATAAAATGTGTGTAAGTGGTAAAAATGTAGCTGAACTAAAAAGATCCCAAATTTTCGATTCATAAAACGGTCTTATTGCAGCAGTTGAAGGTGTTTCTGCTCACGGCTGCACTCAGCAGCGGCTCACAGGCTTCAGCAGAGAAATAAACTTGAGGTGAAAGTCAGTTGTCAAAGGCTCACCGCCTCATTGTGTCTGAGAGCAGCGAGTCCGGTCACTCTGCTGTCTCCGTGGCTCTTCGTTAGGAGCCTCTTGGATTCTTATTTAAATCAACTTTTTATTTAAATCTTTGCATTTGGCTCGGAGGAATTTTCTCCTGTCGCCTCCACGTGTGTGTCCGGCTCGAAGTGACGTTGCGCTGATACCGGGAGCTCTCCTTCATTCCCCGGGAGCGGCGGAGACAAACTGGTCGCTTCCACGGCGAGTCTCCCGTTCCTGCGCCGTGCTAAGATGTCCCGTTTTAAAGCGGATTTACTGGGCTGCAACAGGCTACAAGACTGCTTGTCCTCGACGGTATGAAGCACTGAAGACGAAGGTGAGAGGCTCAGGCAGCTGATTTCTTTAAATTTCATTAATCTCCAGCCGAATACCGGGGCGCGTAAACTTTTGAAGCTCAGCTACGACGCGCACCGAGTGGGTGGCCAAATTGTACGTCGTGATTAGAGAAAGTAAGCGGCTATTTTAAGAACAGATGCTATTTTTTCCAGGTTATCTTTGTCTGCTTTCATTCAGTGCCCAGTCTCTCCCATGTGTGGAAATGTACTGTTCAACGGAGGCGACACGTTTGGTGCGAAAACCAAAATGAAACCAGGTGTAGCTTAAAAATTAGGCGCTCTAGAGTGGATTTGTTCCTTAATGTAAACTGCTTTTGTTCCTCTCAATTTTGGGCATAACTCACCTGTAAATGTGAGTAATAACGGACGCATGGACGCGCTGTGAGCGCACAGAACCAAAGGGGCATGGGCACTGCATTTCTACATCCAAGTCTGGTAAAATCAATCAGCCATGGTCTGTACAGCTAATAACACACATGATTTTTTTGTCACCCAGTTTATCTTTTACCTTACGCACAATTAGGCTATCATTCGTCTTTTATATTTATCTCATTTTCAAAATCAATCTTTGATAACAAAAAGAATACTTTTTGTGTGTTTTTTCTTTCGTTCTGTCTGTCTGTCTTTCTTCCTGTCTGACTGTCTGTCTTTTTGTCTGTGATATTAACTGTCATCCGCGCCATCACGGGTTAGAGTGATTGGTGTGTGGGTGATCAGGGCCTCTCTGGGCCTACACTTTGCATGTAGACTGTATAAGCATCGACACATTCAGCTGTGCAGAAGCTTGTCAAGGCTCCCTGTGAGGTTAAACTGTGCTCCAAGTGTCATGACCTGACAACAACACCCTCTCTCCCTCTCCCTTCTCTCACTCTTTGCGCTAATGAATTAAGGTGATAAAAGACGGCGCGCGCTTCAGTCTTGATAAAATATTCTGTGCGCTCGTTAGCAGTTTCATTAAAAGGTACAAATGAAACAAGAATACTTTTTGACCATGTTAACTGTAGTCGGTAATCCAAGTTGTACTAAGAAACGTGAGTTTTAAACAGACTTTTAATGTGAAATTCTAATAAATGCAACTCTTTTTTCTATTTACTTATTATGTCGATTGAATTCTTAGTTGTTCACTGTCGCCTTCACATTGGAGAGACGCCTTCTTCTATTAAAAGTATTCTTTTCAGGCAAAATCTTCCATGTACACCTTTGAAGTTTTTTGCTGAATGAGACGCGGATAATAAAACTGCTTACGCCCATAACAGAGTTATATTATTTCAAGAACAATTGCGCACTACTTTATAACCTGATTAAAAATAAGGATCAACCCGTCCAGAATGAACTGGATGCCTGAAGTGAACGAGACACAAACGCTTCAACGCTTTTCTCCAAATGTCTTAAATTTTTGTACATATTATAGCTTGTGCGTCCAGTAAAAATCACATTCCTCTCCTTTACCCGGATGCAGTCACTGAGACCACTAACGCCCGCATTTGTTGGATAATTTAACGCGATCAGGCGGCTCGGTTGAACTCCAACTAAAAGAGGTTCAACTCCAGGCGATCCTCCTCCCTCCCGAGTTTCTTACGGGTCCCGAAAGAGGATGATGCGCGCGTGTGTGGATGTGTGTGGGTGGGGGGGTTGAGGGCGAGGTGGAGACAGGCTGGAGGGGTGGGGAGCGAAACCATAGGTGTGCGTGGGGGGAAACAAGCTGAGTGTGCGTCTCATCTAATAGAGCCTCGGAGCGCATTATCTTCCCCGTCATCTCCGTCTGGGCGGTCGGTGCTGCGCCGTGCCGGGGAAACGTCCGAGAGAAGGTGCGTTGATGCGGGCGGATATTCTCAGCCGCCGAGTCTAATTGGTGTGATTCATGTCCCAGTTGAGTGGCTGAAAACCCCTCAGATTCAAGAAGAAGGAGAGGGAGAGAGGGGGGACGAGATTCACGCAAAGATCCGCACGCAGGAGTCTTAAAATGAAGGAATTATAAGCAGGAGGAAAGAAAAAATCAGGAGGGACGCACGCAAGAGAGTCTAAGTTTGTTTTGCAGAAGTGGGCTTTTTCTTTTCTGCAGACATCACTGTGCCTCAGATTGACGCCGTGATGGAATGACACTTGGAGAGAGGATGATGGACACTTTGGCTCCGGAGCTCCTGCTCAGAAATCCTCCCGTTCACACCAGGCGCGGTGCTGACTGAGCCCTCCGGACGGTGATCAGTCATTTGTTTTGAAGTGGCAGGAAAATCCTCCTCTTGATCGTTTTCTCCCCCCCTACCCCTCACCCCCTCCTCGTCCCCCCCCCAAAAAAGAGTGAGAGATGGTGCGCGCAGCGATTCCTCAGAGACTGACTCGCGTACTCATCACATTCCCGTTAAGGATCGTATCTTAAAGAGCTTCCTTCTTCATTCACATTCATTCTGCTGCTCTGAACTTGTTGAACGGCATTAAAGAAGAGGTGGACAGGGAGTATCTCGCACGAGAGGGGCACTGAAGCAATGTAAGTTTGTCTTTTTTTGCTTGTTAAGTTTACTTTGTGTGTGTTGAAGTGTGAACTCCAACGTTACACTCCTGCGTTAAAGCGGCCTAGCTGGTTATTATCGTTGAGAGTTGCCTTGGCATGAAGACAGGGAGGGGACAGAAGGAGTTTGTGGACTTTAAGAACTTTCTGAACCAGGAAGGAAGACGTTAATCTACAAATGAAACGACCTTGAATGCGACCAAAACTTAACACCATCTCCTCAGGTCATTTCCACAGGCGCCCCCTTGTGGAACTTATTACATAATAATTTCGTCTGCCTACCACGCATAATTACTTTTGTGTCATGCTGCAGCCAATTGGTCCACCTTTGATACGTCATAACATAAGCATTTTATTTCAGTTACATTTGTTTACATGCTCTTAATATTGCTTAACTGTTTAAACATGCATTAGCCTCTTATATTCTTCAAACCTTTTTGTTTCCAATGCTCATTTATAGCCCAGAGATTCTGACATTTTTTGCACAATACTCTGCTGCTTTGCACTTTTTAAAGATATTATTTAGCCTGTAACAGTTATAATCTGAAAGATCCACACAGTTTTACTTTGGTCATGTATTAACAAATACCTGATAATTATTCTATAATCCTATATTAAGGATTATAACAAGCCTACATAAATTTGAAGAGTCATTTCAGAGTCTAAGTTGCAACTCACAAATCACAGTAAACAGTCATTTTTATGGATGTGCTAATTGTGATTGCAGTCTGTTTTATGTTTTTTCTAATCATTTAATATGACTGATAATAAACGGTCATATTTTCTATGGCTGTGAGCAGCTGCTGCTTTAAACCATGTGGCTATTTCTGCTTATATTTCCAGCACGAGAGAGCTACCTGGCAGAGCACATTCTTTAGAGCTAAAGTGGACATTTTGAGTATCCAGACATGTCACTGTGGTTGCAGAATAATGTGCTAGCAGCCTTTTAGGAAAA
>JAPXVT010000018.1:342271-365652 GCA_029823135.1 Acanthurus reversus
TCAGGCCCATTTTTTGTCAAATTGAGATGTTGATATTTATCCGTGCATTGATTTTGTTCTGTTATGACTGTAACTCTCTCCTCAGTTGCCTTAGCAGGACGTCAATGTTTCTTTTTGAAAAGTCCTGCAAGCTGACTCTACTTACTCCTGGTTTGTTTTATGCAACATCACATTGCTACTTTTTGTTTTATTGTATGCGTGTCTATGCCAGCACGTGTACAGTTCATCTTTTCAGTATTACTTGTATTATGTGCGTATTCTGTGGTTCTATGCATTTTTGTATAAATGTGTAGCATCAAACTGCCAAGGGACTACAGATGGAAATTAGCCCATGGCTATAATCTGGCATATTTACAGGTCGGTGCTCATCAGTTTACACTGTCCCTATCTTAAATAAATAAAATAAAAATAAAAAAACTACCACAAATCTTGATAAGACTATTTTACTGCCTCCCCATCAGATTCACAGTCCAATTTATCCTTGTTATCATTAACTGAACTTTGTACAGTTTGTATGAGATCAGTGATTTTTACAGTCTTATATCTCCAGTAATTTATTGGCGCTGGGTTTAAAACTAGAGATAGAAATAACATAACAAATTGCATTTTGATCTAACATTGATCCACCTGGAATTGCAATGTACTGTAGATCTACAGCAGTAATAGTCAGTAGTAGTAATAGCATTGATAATAACCAATACTTTCATGGTATCTGACTTGTAAACGTTTGACATGTTTTCAGGAAGTATCAGCTGGCACCCTTATTGACTAAACTATAAAATCCCTGTGGTTCTGGCCAGATACTGAAATTTGTCATTTGCGGAATCAAAGCTTTTTTAGACATATTATCTCTAAGCTAACCATTCAAAAGATCTCATTCATTTTGAGAGAGTTAGAGAAAAACAACACCCTTATAATTCCAGCATTTTCAGACAAGTGTGATATTTATGTACTGATAGAAAAATGAATTTGTAGTTTTGTATTAAAAGCCGTCAGTGCTTACAGACCTCTCATCAATCCAGACAGCTTTCTCTCTGGATGTGTGTGTCTGCTGTATGTTGTGCAGTTTTGAACCCTCTGTGAGCAAATGTGCAGCGAAAAGCTGCAACTCACTGATAGCAAGCAAACATAGCGGTGAGTTTGTCTCGTTACCCCTGGTTCAGACATACTGTGTGAGCAGCGCGTGTGCGTGGCCTGCGTCTTGCGCGCGTGTCTGTTCACACATAGTGCGTCTCTGCAGCCTGCAGCTTCAGCGCAGCACCACAGCCCTACTGTGTTTTTACACAACTTTCCCTTTGATAATCGTGTAATATTTCATCAGAAATGTCATTTATATTTAGTTTGGCCGTTAGGGAAGCTTATTCAATCATGCATGGTTATAATCTCAGCAAAGTGATGAAACAAAGGAACAGAGCACTTCCTCCTCGCTTTGTGTAGCTCATTTTAAATGCATTTTCAGTCGTCTTTCCACACAACAAGGATAAACACTTTCATTGTGCCATGATTGTACATGTATATGACTGTATACAGATCGTTTCTTTGTCTCGTTTTTGTCGAGACGCCACGCAGGACTTGCGCATGAGTCGCGCTGCACACACCAGCGGTGTGGCTGCTCTAACCTGTTTCTATGGACGCTGAAATGAAAACCCAGCCATAACGCCACGCACACGCGCTGCGCATGCCCGCAGTGTGTCCCGGGGGTTACCTGTCATTGTTATTTTTCAGTCTTAGAGTTTAAATTCTCAGGGTCTGCATTCGCTGATTAATGTACTCAGAGCGCAAACACGCATGAGGCAGTGAAGTCTGATTCTCCAGCAAGTTTGTTTCCACACAAAGTACATTTTCTCCACTTTCAGCAGCCCTTTGACACAGGATGCTTGTCAATGGCATATTATTGCCACCAGTAAGGGACTGGTTTTACTGGTCAGCTGCCAGTTATGAATGCAGAGACCTGAATGAATGTGAAGCAGAATGCATCTAGTTAGCATGTCTCACTTTTCCAACCTAATGCTAATTAATTAACAAGCTTGACTGAAAAGAGACAAACTGCACCAGAGGAACCGCAGGAGCTTCACAACCCAGAAAGACGCTGTGACGTCTCACCTGTGGGACCTCCTGAAGAAAAGAAACCAAAGACTTTTCGATAAATAACATCTTACACATTATGAAAATAGTTTTCCAGGGAGCCAGCTTCCCATTATTTTAACACAAAATAAAATAAATCTCGTGTGTTTGCTCCCCCCACACACTGCAGAGAGTTAGCAAACCTCCGTGTTTCTTCCTGTTCGTTTACCAGTTTAGCCTTGTTGCTTGATAAATAGCAGAGATGAGGCATGGTTGCTATTACGTATCTTTAAAATGCTCTCTCGTTACTACTTCCCTGACGAGTATGTCCTGTACATGTTTTTACAGCACTGGGTAAAGTGAGGCAGTTCAGAAGTCGGGCAGATCTGTAAGGACCCCTGCTGCTGTCGCCATCCCAGCCTGGGCGACGATTCCTCCTCTGAGGTTCAACCACAACCACTCAGTCTGTTCACCATTTGCCGGGGATGGGCGTTCCACACTCGTACCATGACACATAGTTGACATGGGAGTGTCCTCCTATCTGACCGAAGTGGACGGGCTCCTGACGGACGGCTCGGTAGAAACCTGGAGCAGAAAAACATTTCTGTTGTGACATTTTTGTTTCCTCAGGAGAAGATGCAAAGATGGAAACAAACTTGACATTCTGTCTAATATCTGGCAAATCTCAAGATGAAAATGCTGAAAATTTTTTCACTTCCATCCTGCCCAGGAAAACAAAAATAATGTTCAGGGGTTGGAAATGAGGTGTTTACCAGGTCTGGACGGCAGCTGGTCGGCTCTGAGCTGCCTGCCTGTTCTTCCATCCAGGAACGAATCGACGAACTGACAGTGATCCTCACCGAAGCCGGTCTGGTCTCCGATGTTGTGGAATTTTCCTGCACAGTAAAATAAACTGAATTAAATCTGCACGAAGCTAAAACAAACTCGTGAATGAGGAGAAAAAGTCCAGTGAACTCACCGTTGAGTGAGTCGCTCAGGTAGATCTTGTACCTGAGCGAGTTGCACAGCTGCACACCGACGAACTTGCGGTACCAGGTCCTCTTCACGTACTGTTTGCCGTGGCAGTCAGAGTATGAGTCGGTCTTAAAGGGGAACTCAGTCCAGATGGCGTCTTTTCCTGCAGAGACAGGAAGTTTGACTGCACTGCACTGATACCATCATCATGAGGACGATCTGAGAGGTTAATTAATCTCACCTGAAACGTTCTCGCTCACCCGCGGATCCGCTGATGAAGGACAGGAAGGAAAAAGAGTCTTAACATGTTTACTGCACAACAAATCAACTACTGCTGAGCAACGTGTCCAGCTCCTGAAGCACCAAACTACAGTCACTGTTACCATCCTGCAAACCTGCACAAACAACACTGGTGTCGAACTGTCTGCCAGGTTTTTGGACTCAAGCTGATGTGGTTTGTCTGAAAATGAAACAGAAATGAAAGAGTTGTGTGGTTTTGTACCCGACTCTGTGTTGAAGGACACCGGTTCGCTGAGAGGACCTTCACCCAGCTCGTTCTTTGGCTTCACCTTGAACTCGTAACTATCAAGAAACAGAGAGAGACAAAATATGAAGCTACAGGTGATGCTTGACTTTTAAGAATACCTCTTTCCTTTGTTGAGGCTTTAGTTTCTTGACCTTGAATATTCACTGATGTTACGCCATCAGTGAAACAAAGAAAAACAGCTTGGGGCTTTTGGAAGACGCTGCTGCTGCTGCCTCAAGTCATCCAAACCTGCCAGACTTCATTTCCAACCAGCTTCCTTCACACCAAATAGTTTTCCCATATCCAGGCTCATTAAAACCTCAGTGAGCGTAACGGACAAACTCTGCTTATTTGAACTCTCTGGACGTCTGGCTGCGACGCTTGAGTCGACTCTGTAATTGCTCGGCATGTTTGCACAGCTGAGCGCAGTGCGGCTGGAGCGCCGTCTGAGCGGGAAACAGGCGACGTTTTGTCAGATCTAAACGTTCACAGGATGAGTTCAGAAATGTTTCTCCAGGCTTACCAGATGTCCTGCATGTACCTGTGTGTTCAGAAGCTTTTTGAGCAGACTGTTGAGTCCAACGTGAGTTCAGGCTGTGTATTATTCTTAAAGTTGCATTTCCACCTCTGTCAATGTTGTTTGCTTTGAATTTCTGAGGTTTTATGGAAATCAAATTACCAGAAGGAACAAATCACAGTAACCTGAACCTCAGCGTCGGGACATTTCTCTTTTTAAGGAAACCTGTTGAACCGTTTGGTTTGCACTAATTTTGTTTTGGTCTCAGTTTTAGTGGGACCTGAACTTGGCTTCATCTCGGACGGATGTGAGGGCGATTTC
Source organism: Acanthurus reversus (assembly GCA_029823135.1). NCBI lineage: Eukaryota > Metazoa > Chordata > Actinopteri > Acanthuriformes > Acanthuridae > Acanthurus > Acanthurus reversus. The sequence continues at coordinate 346,675 of JAPXVT010000018.1, forward strand.
CTCACATGTAAAGCATACCTGCTCTCAGGTTTGAGGTTCTCCACCGCTGTGTGTGTCTGGTTGGTGGTGAGGATGGAAACTTGCTCTCCGTCAGGTCCTTTAGTGGTGGAAATGACTTCATACTCTGAGGAGAGAACAACAAAGCCAAGTCCTGATCAGCAGCGTCATGGGATATAACTCTTCACACAGACAGATGGATGAGCACCTGTCAGTTAACACGTTCCCTCTGACATCTCTGAGCTAATCGCTTCATACCAGTGGTGTCATTGTCTGTTTTCTCCCAGTCCAGGATGACGAAGGATGGGCATCCCTCCACCGTCACCACAGTGAGGTTGGAGGGCGGAGACCTGGGTGGAGCCGTCACGTTTGCCTCACCAGGTTCACCTTCAGGGAAGTAGTTGAGGGAGGAGGTGATGGAGCAAGGCTCGTCCGGCTTCTTGCCTGTTTGGTAGATGACGTGTGGCGCTTTGGGCAGAGGAGGGCATTGATAGTTAGTTCAAGCAGTGCCATGTGGGGTTTGGTTCTCCAAGCTTTTTCCAATTTTCACATTTTAGATCCATTTCGAAGCCACAGCAGAGACACTGTGTCCACCTACCCACATAGCGTTTCTTGCCCAAGGCATCCACCTCTGAGGACGGCTGAGCTTTAAACAGCTCAGAGTCTTCCCAGGTTTCCTGTCGACTGGCTGAAGAAAGAAAGAGACACAATTTTAGCATATAAATTCTCACCTTTCCACCAATTGACCAATTTGGTTGAAAACACTGTGCATGAAAGGTAAGTGTATCTCTAAGTCATTTCTTGCTTTGGTACAAAAGCCTCAAAGGTTTCGTTCCAATCACTAAAAGCAGGTTTTTATTTACAGAAAAATAAGCAAGAACCCCCCAGCAGGACCGACCCGACTGCCAAAACTTTGGCTCTTAATGTTTTCCTGCAAACTGTATTTTCTGTCAAAATGTTGGCACAGCTTCTTGCTATTTCTACATCCTCCCACAAATCAACAGAAATGAACCTAAAATGATGTGTTTCAGAGCCAAGTTTTGGCGCCAATTTGAGCTCTGCCAAACAGCAAGAACACTAGTTTGTTTGGAGAACTTCTCAATGCGGCCCGTTTGTCAGTAAGAATAAAAGTTTTCTCGACCACATAAATTGGATGAACATGCCTGGAGATGTTATGTCAAGGTAACACAAACATATATTTGATAGTGTGGCACTGACATGATGAGGTCTGCAGACATGTGACCCTGTGGTTTGATAAGAAGGCCTCCAAACAAAACGCCTCCAGCAGTTAGTTTCCCACAAAGCTTTTTTGTGGCCTCATTTGTCACTTTTTGGAAGCGTTCATACCAGCTATGGTCGGTGCAGTTGTTGTGGTCTGTTTCCGGTCCTGTTTGGTTGGCTTCGCAGTTGCTGGTTGGACTTTTGGTTTCAAGATGGGCAACTTATCTGTCTGCTTAAAGTTGTTCACCTTGTCTAAAGCAAACATATATAGAAAAACACAAGTTCTGATCTTCATGATGAAAGAGAAGTGTGATAACTGCACATAATTTGGAGATATTTGCCTAAACAAGACAAAATTCAATCAGGTGTCACCTGTTTCTCCAGGTTTCCCCACCAAATTTGGTTTCTTGTTGATCGGTATTGAAGGGCGAGCAGGAGATCCTGTAACAAACAATGTAAATCAATCACTTTCAATGTGTATTAATTATTACCTGTATGAATGATTAGATATATATTTACCATAATCTACTAGCATCTGTTTTTCTTAATCCTTAAAACATCTGAGGCCGACAAAAGCATCTACAAGATGCCTCAAAGCTGCTCTCTCTCAATAAAAGATCAACCTAATGGAAAACAGTGGAACGCTCCTTTCACCCCCATCAGCGCAGAGTGCTGTCATAACTTTCTGAAGAGGTACATTACACAACAGAGAAGTCTCTGCTGTAAATCAGACTCAGGCATGTCTCCCCTGTGGACAGTTTCTGTCTAAATAAGGCAAAGAGTGAAACTTTAGCATCAGCTTCAGTTATATTTTCGAGCGCCGTGCTCTTTAATCTCCTGGAAAATCTGTTTCTTTCTAAGTAGAATTCGATATCCATTTCCAAACGCCAAATGAACCTGAAAACATGAACAATCCTGTGTAATTGGTGTGTGTTTTTCTAAAGTCCACCATAGGCTGAAGTCCAGAACCTGCAGCCAATTACCCCCCCCCCCAGGGGTCGAGCCAAGATTCTTCACAATCAACGAATTGACCCAGTTCCAAAACTAAATGGAATAAATGCAAAGCCAGAAACATGAAAGATGACGGAGTCCTGAAACTCTTTAGCTCTGACCATGAAACAATAAAGACGCATTCCTTTCAATCAGTTCCATGTAAATATCTCTGACGGCAGAACGACGCCAGACTGCGAAGCTGCTTATTTGATGTTCTTTTGGGAATATTTGGACTTCAAAAAGCTGTCTTGCCGTCTTGGGCAGAACTTCCTTACTACCTCTGAGGAGCTTGACATAAATGAGGAGTTCCCTGTCAACAAAACATGAAACCATGAGATGTAAAGTCTTCAGAAAATGATTTAAAGAGACAATGGTAGTGGAAACTGTGCTGTAATTATAGTCCATGTTCAGTAATCACAGTGCCAGATTAAATGGAGTAAATATTGTATGATTTTCTCTTGTTAAACACAAACAGTCCTGCAGTAAAGAGCAAACAGCCGTTTCCACACTGTGATGAGAACGGCTCGATGCACGCCATGCTGTCCTGGTTGCGTGACGGTTCTCTAAACACAGCAGCATGTCTGAAGCTCATCTTGCCGGCAGTGCTCACAAACAGGCAAAAAGCGAAGGCTGCAGCATGTGCACCCTGGACAGAAGCGCTGAAAAAGGTCAGGAGGTCCAGTCCACACACGAGCTTCATCAAGAGGTATTTAGAAACGATTTCTGCAGCGAGAAAAAGCACAAAGCTCTGCAGAGGGAGGCTTTTAAAAAGAAGCTAACGGTTTCCACAGGCTCCGCTGAAGCTTCTGTGCAAAGCTCTCAAGCTGATGGACAGTATTTCATCACAATTCTTTCATGATTGGCCTGTGGACCCTTAACACACCAAACCATGCAGATACTGCAATGTAGAGCAGCTGAAGCATGGGCAGGTTCTGGGTGCATTCAGGCAAAAATCATGCCTGTACCAACCATAAAACCGCTCCTCAATGGTGGGACCCGAATGGCCAAACGCATCGGGGGGGTCAATCATCTTGTCCTCCAGCAATGAGTTGTTCACTGCAGCAGAAGAGGCAGTGCAGTTAAACTGGCGCCTGTCTCAGCACTTTCGTCTGATTCAACAATTTTTCGGACACTCAGTGAGCATTCCACTGTTTTACATTTTATGAAGTCGTCCAGGAAGTTCCTGTCAAACTGTTCTGGATCAGCCTCATCTAGAAGTTAACATACAAAGACAAGAGACCAAAGGACGACACCAGACAGCAGCTCATGCACAGACCAAGCACATCAGGACATGCACCGTGTTAACATCACCCACAAAGTGAAAACACAGTAAATGAGTTTGATCCTTGGTTCACACACAGCTCCAGAGTCAGTAAAAAGAGCTTCAGTTCATTTTCTATTTTTTCAAACAATGTTTCTAACAAAAAGAAAAATAAAGTGCGACATGTTTACTTTGATGGTTTTTGTGTAATAAGGAGAATCTGTGAACTTTACTGATGGTGACATCGCTGAGCATTCAAAGGGTCCAAAAGGTCTCGGTGAAAGTCTCTGAACCCCCGACTAAAGCCTTAACCCACCCCCCTCCCCAACCACCACTACCACATGGAGCACAGAATGACATAATCTGCTGCTCTTACTGGACTTATGTAACCAACTCAAATAATCAAGCTTCAAGTCCAACATCCACTTGATTATTTGAGGAAGTTCTGGCCAAAAGCTTTGCTGAAAACCTGCAGCAGCTCAACATGAGACAACAAACGTGGGACAAAAGGCAGCATGGACGGACAGACCAACGGATGGATGGATGGACATGAAGGTAGTAAACACAATGGATGGAGACAAAAACACCAACGTGAGCTGCAGTGGAGATGAAGATGCTGCAACAGTGACTGAAGGGTTAATGAAGAGACACAAAGTGACAAACAAGGTCTTTTTTACCCAGTCGAGGTCGGGACCATAAGGCGGGTTTAGGAGGCGAAATGCCCCGGTACGGCTGTCCGTTCACTGTTGGAACAAAACCGAGTGTTACGACGGCAAACAGACTGTCTCTGAAAACTGAAGCCCACACGAGAACAACCCCTCTAGTCCTGTGGAAACACAGAGACCACATTCATCTGTACAAGTCAGTCTGGCAATGATGACAAACGATGTTGAGTTTGGATGAATTCAATCCGTTTGAGTTTAACTTTCCAAACTTCAGGTAACATGGCTGTAAATGGACTTCTTTGGTTGTTCGAGTGTGAGCTTCCTTTAGCAGCTCACAGTTCGTTGACACAGCATGTAAAACTGGTAAAGTGTTGAGAAAAGTCGTTTTTTTGTCAGATGTGAATCATACGGAGACAAACTGGACCTGTGGGGATTTTCTTTCCTTGAAAAACCACAAGAAAGTCAAACAGACAGGATGCAGTTGACACTAAACCAAAGTCAGCAGCTTCATGTAAGCGTGCAGAGCTCTGCAGAGCCTGCTGGGTGTCAAAGTTTTTCATCAGAATTGCCAGTTTATCACTTATTCAAAGAATAAAGACCTTATTATTGAATTCAAATGAATAAACAACGCCATCCGATTAACTCTCTTGAGGAAAGCAGTTATTAAATATCTCAGTTTAAGATTAAACCTCAGTTACAGAACTTCAAACAGTCCACAGTGAGAATGTGACAAAGTGACGGGAAGTCAAGAAGCAGGAGGATTACCCCCGAGTATCTCCGAGCTCAGGGACAAGTTTGAGGCTCTAGAGGAAGAGTGGGGCTGTCTGAGGCCGTGAGTGAAGGGCAACAGAGGGTTTCTCGATGCAGGCCTCATGGATCTGACAACCGTGGTAGCAGCTGGGTTGTAAGGCTGCAAAGGGAGTGGCGCAGAGAAAACTCTTTTGCTGCTTTGACCTAAAAGACCAAAAACAGATGCAGGGCCTGTGTTACCATCGGATCTCGTCTCTAAGTTGCCAGTGAAGCGAGCTTGCAACAGCCCTGAGCAGCAATGTTAGTGATGGAAGTTTTGACTGAATGGATGGTTAAAATCAATGTAATTCTACTAAAGAATGAGTTTGATGGGATGTGATGAGTCTTAAAGCGCTCACAATCTTGGGAAACCACAGTCATTTAAGCTGCTGATGGGTCTGGATGAAGCAACCATGACTGTAAGATTGTGAGCTGCATGCAGACGTCAGAGGCCATGTTGGATAGAATGTACTGAAATGGTGAAACTCCTGGAGTGAACAGCCATCCTGTGGACAAAAATCTCAATTCAAAGGGATCTGGAAGCCGACTGGAAGCTCGAGGGAACAAGATGGTTGCAGATTATCAGCAGATACAGACAGAAAGTGCAAGATGGCCTTTGGTTGCAAGACACAGGAAGCATTTCAGAGGTCATTATTACCCCACTGGTTAGTTCTGGCTCTCTCATTGGCCAGAGTGGATCTCAGCAGCAACGATCCATCCAGTGATCTGCCGAAGGCTGTGTGGGAAAGAGAAGGTTTATCTTCTATAAAGACCTGACATTTTCCAGTTTAGGATATGCTCCACAACCTGTGGAAATAAAATTAAATTGAGAAAAACAAATATTTACACATGACAGCCTGAAAGCTGCTCATAAAATGAGTAAATAGAATGAACACAGAAGTGTGAGAAAACTGTGTGAGCACACACACATTTTCATTGTGAGTGAACATACAGACGTAACATAGAACAGCTACGGAGAGAGGGTTGAATGAGGAAACATTCCATTTCCCAAAGCAAAGGTAGCTGTCCATCCAAAGGTTTGCAGATGACACTCTTATTTTTGTTTCAGACATTTAAACACATCTGTCCCAGCAGGGGAAGATTTTTAAGACCAGAAAACTGCTTTTTGTTTTCAAACTGGCTTTTTAAATGTGACCTGTGAAAATATAAAACAGTAATCAATATATCAAAGTGTAATTGTTTGCAGATGACATTGTTGTTTTCATGGAGGTCACCAGCAGATGGTGTCTTTTATCTCAGAGGGTCCAAAGAGCTTTTCTATTACCACAAACTGATTTCTATCAGATTCCACTTCTGTTTTCTAAAATGTGATGATTATTTCACAATATGAAAATACAAAAGGGAAGTTAGGAGGTGAATATTACCAGGAGGGTTACGAGGCTTCTCGGGTGCATTAGTAGTCTGCCCCTGATGTGAGTTGCCATTGAAGGGTAAGTTAAGGAGGGGGAAGGCTGTGGCGGTGGCAGGAGGGGCTGTGGCGTTGCTGGGAGGGGCTGTGGTGGGCAGGATTTCGGGGAGGGCACGAGGAAGATCCGTTGGTGAGGTAGTGTTGTTTCTAACAGTGTTTCCTTTGTCTGGGGCAAAACAGCAGAGAGGTACTGTGATCATGGGAGTTGTGGGTGGACTGGTATTCCATTAACAGTATGTAAACTCTACAGACATGATTTGTTTCATGTCATTATCTCCAACGCTGCTGGAGAAATGACAGTCACAAGCTACATGTCTTTTAAAGGTCAGAAATCTTTAAATGTTTGTTTTTGTTTTATTTCTCAACATAAAATATCCAAAATGTACCAAAGTTCAGTGGTACCCAGATCTAATTTCTAATGACTTTTACTTGTTAGCAAACAAATGTCGGCAGGATGCAGTTTTGGTCCCATGATGCTGAACCTCAGAAACACAGAAAAGTCCAGAGGACATTGTTCTGGAGAGCAGACGCACATACGGAGCAGCAGTTTGTTTGCAGAACGACTTGTGTTGGTTTTTCCTGGTGGGAAAATCCAACAACGTCTGCGTCTCAACTGGCTGACATGCGGTCCTGACATGCAGACTGAGTTCATGAGGCAACAGCAGTGAGGACAGACAGACAGACAGACAGACAGGTGGACAGGTGGACAGATAGAAAAAAGAGGAATGGATGGATGTGATATTTATAGAAAGGCCTCTGAAATGTCCTTCATTACTGAGGAGGCCTGACTGCAGAATGATCTCCTTCCTAACAAGTAGAGTCCAAAAATAATTGACACGCTTCTTGGACAAATCACAACTCATCTTGTTTAAATGTTGCTTAAATCTATTAAACCTAAATTCAAATTCTATTAGAGAACAAAACTGAATGAAGCTGGGAAAAATTTCAGTGAAAAGTTTAAAACATGATATTTATTGTGAGAATCTATGGTTTCTAACAAATACACTGAACAATGTGACAGAGGGACATCTGAATGAATTTGGTGACGAAACACTGAAGTAAAAACTCTGTGTTCAAGCTTCATTTGGGACAAAATGACTTGGTAGCGTGAAAACTCAGACAAACTGATATTTAGAACTTTCAGATCTGTGACTTCTGAGTCATTAATATTAAAGGTTGAGGAAAGAAAGAAACATTTTGGAGGGAAAGAAGAAAAGCAGCAGAAGAAAACTGAAAACTAGCCGAGGCTGTGCTCAGAGTGGGCGGGGCAAAGTGAACTTACTCGTAGCACCTGACCTCCTGTGACATCATCTCCTCACCTTGTATCGACTTTCTATCTTGACTCAACGCATGCTAGCATGCAGCCAATCACATCAGCTGCACGTCCCAAACCCTGCCCCCTCCCTGTCAGCTGAAGCAGGCAAAATCAGGCTGCAAATAAAGTGGGATAATTTTAAAAACAGAAGCGTCTGTCTTGTTACCGAGTGCCACGTAAGGTGGTTTGGGCTCCGCTGAGCCGAGCAGAGGGACAGTTTCCTGACGGCTCACAGGTGGCGCTGTGGGAAAATATGTTTGGTTTGTTTGTGGTAGTAAATATTAAATCTAATGGAGTGAAAGACAAGAACAAAAAGGATTTGTTTGAAAAGGAGAAGCCACAGATGTCGGGTTAGACCAATGTTGGTGAAACAAAGTTTATGGTCCAATTTGTCGTCATTTATCAATCGATCAGCTTCAGTTTGAAAGAGTCTGAAACTTAATTTCACATCAGTCACACAATCGATCAGTCGAACCCGACTGTGATGCTTCTGAGTGTCTCTGCAGGCCTGAGTGGAAGACCAGAGGAAACGATGTTCGTGTGTGAGGACAAGAGAAGAAGAAGAAATAATCACCAAAGGAAGTGCGAGGAGCTCCGGGGAAAGTTGGGTTTTTGAGCAGAGAAGAGAGTCGAGTCCTGTTGTGCAGAGCTGCAAATGAGTGGATAGATAAAGAGTGAAATCATCTTCTGTGTCGTCAGCAGAGTCAAACTTTGGTCATATTCATGGAAACATGTTTGTATTTTTTACCAAACAAATGCGATTATTGAGATGAGGTGCAGTCAGGTGGTTTGAACTGAGCCGACCGATAAAGACCCAAACTGATGAAATGAGAAGCTCTTGTTGTTACTGAATGTGTGTTCTTTGATTTCCATTATTCATCATGTTTTATTTTGCCATGTTTGTCCCCATTTTGTGTTTTAACTGAAAATTTATGTCAATAAACTTTTATTCTTTCAGCTGCAGATCAGAGAATCAGTGAACACAGTTTTGTGAATTTCTTCAGAACATAAATCAAATGTGTGTCTAAACTTTGAACTGTTCGGATCTGCTGCTCCTTCTGCATCACATTCATTATTCAAATCATTAATTCAGTAAAATCTCTTCCGTCTCTCTGGTCACAGCTTCTAAATGTGAGACTTTTCAGTTTTTTCCAGATTATTTTGCAAAGTAATTTGTATTTGAAATCTTGGGATCAGATTGACAGCTGCAGCCTTTTGGGTCTTCAATGAACAAAAGCAGGCTGCTGTTAACCAGGAAAAAATGACATTTCCTCTGAGACGTGAAATATTTTGCTGCTCAGGTTTGTGATTCTTCTGGAAGCTTCCTGCTGCACACTGACAGAGTTTCTAACCAGCCTGAACACGCAGTGATGTCTGTCAGAGCTTTTATTCTCTCGTTTTATGATGATCACCTCTGAAAACAGATGGAGCTGGATTGCACACGACAGTCCGGCCGCCCTGACTGTACAAACCTGCACCGCTTTTGAACAGATTCCTTGAATAAAGTCAGGCAGAAATAATGACTGAGCAGCAACAAACGCTGCCTGGACACGTTCATTTATACTGTATGTAAATGAGAGAAATCACAAATCTCACCGGGACGAGGAGGGAAGAGCGCGTGTGGTCCCAGAGGTTTCTGCAAAACAGACAACATCAACTTTAAAACAACAGGAATGCGGCGTCAGCTTCATGTCCCAGACTGCACTGCTTCACAGTCTGTTGCCAGGCAGACAATGGCAGAGTAAAGGTGCTCAAATTTGTTGCATAAACTATGGATTGTTGGGTTCAACAGTGCAGCTTTCTGAAGGCTACTTTAACTCTCATTCACATAAATGTTCATTTAAAAAAAAAAATCCAAACATTTTTAACGTACTAACGTATTTTTTTGAAAACACTCCTTTGTTTAAAAGGGTAACATCTAGAAAACACCATTTAAGTGAAACTCATAATATTGCAATAATAGTGGTGGTTTAAGTCTTAACAAAATATTTCAAATTAATATCAGATTTTTTTTTTCCATGAAAACAGTTCCTTTGTTTATAATTTAAGCTCAAAGGGATTCAAACATGTTATGATTTATTTGTTTTTGTTGTCAGTTACGTACCAGCGGCTTAGCGAGAGGATTTCGCAGCTTGAACGGCTTCTGTGTGTTTTTATCTGTCAACAAAATAAACAGAAGTCACTTCATAAAGTTTCTAAAATAACAGAAATATTTGTTGTTTACACTTTTTCTGATTCAAAGTTCTTCTTCAGCTGCATGTCTGAAACATTTGCTTTTTTAAATTTCTCAAAGAATGAATGAAGTTGTTACGTTTTGCTACCAGCTCTGAACTCAGGAGACAAGTGTAAAAAGTTTAAAAGATAACTCATCTTTTCTTTTGACTGAATAGTATTCAGTTTTCAAACAACAAGATCAACTCCTTTTACAAACTGCGTGGTAAGTTGGTGGTAAACGGTAAAAACTCTTAGATTTAATGAAATTCGCTTCTTACTGCCCATGTTGGTGTTGTGGATGACAGGTTTGCTCCACATGCCGCTGCGGTCGTCCTTGTTGGACCGGACGCCAAACTCGTAGGGTGTGTTGGGCTTCAGGTTGTCGATGACCGTGTCGCTGGTCGGGCATGTCTGGTAGATCCACTTCCTGTTCCTCTCCCTGTAGCGGATGGTGTAGAACCTGATGGAGTGGAGGAAGGGATGTTATCAAAAGTCAAGTCAAGTCAAAGTGCAAAAATGTCAATAACATCAAGAAGATGGAAGGACTTCACACACCAAACTGCTAATTAAAGCTGCAGCTTTGACTTTTGGCCACTAGGGGCAGCAAGACAAACTAAAAACACAACATGCAACACACTGACATCTTATAAAGGAGCTGTGGCTAACATGTTAGCATGTTAGCACATTGTCTATACACATTCAACAGACACAGAGCAACACAATCTATTTAACATTTCAGTTATTTCTTGTGGGGTTCCTCAGGGTCCTACTCTCTGTCCTTTACATTTTACTTGATTAACACTGTTTTAATTGTCTGTAATTCTGAAATGTTTTTTAAAAACTTTTTGTTTTGAGTTTTGGTGATTAATCACAACAAGCCTCTGATGAAGCTGCTTAAAGGCACCAAAGTGACAGCTCACTGTTCTTATGTGGAACTCCAAAAGAACTGAATTCATCAGAGTTTCCCTGAACAACACCTTTGTGTGGTTTGCTGACTTTGCCCACGTCTGGAGCGCAGCATCTTACGCCAAGCACTCAGCCTCCCGCTAGAAAGACCTGACGGTGCCACAGAACAACAAACACAGGACAAACAGAAGCCAACAGCAAGTCCTCAGCTGTGTGGTTTCTCTCTAGCCGTCTTCAGCCGCCGTGACCTCAGCGTGGAAACAGCTTCTCCCATTAGGTGTTGTTAATTCTGGCGGGCAGCACAGCCGATCTCCACTTTCACTCCCTCATGTTGTGTTTTTCAGAGCAGCGTTCCAAAAAATCAGAGGCAGCAGCCAAACACTCACAGAAGGAACTGACATTAGCTTTTAATAAGATGCCCGGCGTGGCAGAGGACGCCTGGTTCAAGCTTTCCGACGGCTTCTCCAACTGGTATGACAGGAAAAGAAAAAATGGATTATTGGAGGCAGGAGAAGGCGAAAGCTGATGGAAAGAGAGCCGTCGAGTTCCAGTTGGTGTAAAATCAGTCAGCAAACATGGACCGTTCAAACACAACAGCAGCAGAGGGAGGGAGGCCCAACCAGTCGTCATTTGATTGGTTGACAGTTTGACTGCTCGTCACTGAGAAAACAAACACATGATAGCAGACACAACGCTGCCTCATGCAGATCATTCTGTTCAACATCAAGAACAGTTAGGGTTGTTTTCCTGCTGGACGACGTCTGAAACAAACGCTCAAACAGTCGTCACGGAGAGAGAAGAGCTGCCATGACACTCTGTCCAGCCACCACAAACACGCCACTAACAAGGCACAGTTTATCAGCAGCCTCTCCTCAAAGACACACAGAGAGACGTTCAAACCACGGCCACTTTCACACCTCCACACAGCTGACCAATCACAGGGGGCAAGACTGTTAGACTCTACTTAAAGGCCAGAGGCCAGCTAGCTGAGCTAGTTAAGCAAACTTCGCTAGTTCATAAAGCTAACTAAGCTCACAAAGCTAGCTAAGCTAATGTCCCCTCGTGTCTGGTTCTCACCCGTCCTCCAGACACTCGTTCATGATGTTGCCTTCATATGGCGTCTTCAGGTAGTTTCCCCAGGACAGCAGCACCGCCGTTGGGCTGACGGAGCCAATCACCAGGTGGAGCGGCTTCTCCAGGTTCACCTTCCCTGCGCACACAGGCGAGGACAGAGTGAGGCATCATGTCTGCATCTGCGACAGGAGAGTGCAAACAGGAAGTGACGTCTGTACCTGTGCAGTGTTTCTTCACGTCGTTGACTGGGATTGGCTGGACGGCCACCAGGTACTTTGGCTCAGCGTCTGAAACAAGAGGGGGAGTCAGAGCAGGAGGTCAGATCAGGTTTGGTTTCACCGCTTATCAAAACAAACTCACATCGTTGCTCTTGTAGAAAATATTTGACTGTTTGTTTTTTGGTTTTAAATCTTTAACCTTCAGCTGAGATAAAAACAGGAGATGAATGGAAGCTTCTACACTTCAATCTGCTACTGAAAGTCCTGCTGTTCCTCCAAACACTGAGCACACATGAGGAAAAGCAGCCGGGGCACGTGTTTCTGCTCAGGTCCCAGCAGGAGCTCGTTTCTCACTTCATTTAAAGAAATTAACAAAGAAGTTTCACCAAACACACACAGAGAAACAATGAGACTCCACAGCTGCTTCGTGTCTATGGTTGGAAATAACCGTGTGCCCATCCTTACTGTTCATTAATCAGAGCTTTGATGACTTGTTCAACTGTCAAGTCAAGACAAGCAAGTCCCGAGTTAAGTCCAAGTGTTAGACACGTGCGGCTGGTCCATCGTCACAGCGAGAGCGACACGAACTCACTGCAGAGACGCAGAAACAAGTGAGGAATGCTGCGCTGCGCTCTGAGCCGCCACCATGAAGAGGATGATGTCATGAGGATGAAAACAAGACGAACAGCTGTGAACGATTCACAGAGACGACGACATGTTGAAACGGTTTGCGCAATAATCTGATTTTCATCAAATCAAAGCGTTTCTCATGTTTAACAAAGTATGAAGCTGCTCGAGCCAAAACACAAGAGACCACAGACGCCAGCGAAGAAGCACAAGCTGCTCAAAGACCTCGACGTGCTGAAGAAGCTCCTGTCACATGACTGAAAGCTGCACATCAGCATTTAATGGACCTCGTGGTCTGATTGTGGTTAGTTTCTGTAAACTCATATTTAGCTTCTTGTTTATTTGCTCGTTGGAAAACACGTTTTATTTATTATACGACCATCAAATTCTTGCTTTTACATTTCTTGGTTAATCTTCCGTTTCTTTCAGGTGACTGAGTTTACAGGTTTGCAGGTTCACCCGCCACCTGCACAAATCACATGAATCCACCTTCAGGAAGCTTCGTGATCTCGTCGATCTCCAAACCTTTTCCCTGAATAAACAAACTCTGCGTCTCTTTGTGGTTTCTGTCACTCCCACCCTTCAAAGCTTCTTGCAGTGGCAGGTTTGAACTTGCCCCGCCCCTGCTGACCTCATCAATCACTGTGTGTTTGTCCGAGGTCATCGTCTAATCTCCGCCTCGCTGCTTTTTCTTCTCTGTTTTTGTCTTGTTGGAAAATTTATGGCCGCATTTATCCGACTGTCAGGAGGTTTAAACACAGCTGACAGAACTTTTCTTCAGAGCTGACTGAAGCTCTGCGTGTGCAGCTTCCACACCGAGCTCTTCTCCTTCAGCTCCTCGGGTGTTTGACCAGCAGACTTATCACTTTTTCTAGTTCACATAAAAAAACAACAGAAATGGTGAATTTTCGTGGATTCTCTGTTTGTGTCTCACGTGGCTGAAAAGCCAAGAACCAAAAACCACAAGCAGCTTTGGATTCACAGAGTCAACACTGCGGTGACGGATGTTCTGTCTGCTGATGGATGTTTCTCCATGGAGGCTTTTAACCAGGAAGGTAAACACCATGTGAAGTGTTTAAGAGCAGCCCGCACACCGGTTGATTGACAGGCGACCTCGGGGCAGAGAGAGACGCGACGAGAGACGAGCAACAAAAACTGGAGACAGAGATTAAATTCAAACTACTGTAAACTAAACTGTTTACATCTGTTTGTCATTTCTCTACTGAGTGCAAAGTAAACGCAACATGAGGACTGACATGTCAGATTTTCCCAGCTGTACTCGAACACAGCACGCCACAGGGTGCCAAAAAGTGAGAAACTATTTATTTGAACAATTAAAACAAGGAATTCAGATGTTTGACTGGTTGCTGATCTGTCCACCAAACTTCAGCCAGATCTGAGCGTGTTTCCTTTCAGCAGCTGCGTCTCTTCACCCAGACGACGGCAGCGAGCGCGAGCCACAACTTTGACATTTTCAAACAAATCAAACATTCTGCACCGTCTGATAGTTATGAAGAACTTATCACTGAAGAGACTTTAAATCTATCGTCATACAGCAAACGTCTCTACGTCCATAAAGATTGTGACGGAGCAGGAAGTCTCAGTCAAAGACAGACAAAGTCGTCGTCAGCCGTCGCCCAAACTGTAAACACAGAACACAGGCGGCGTCTGCGCGCTCATCAGGCGCTCACACTTAAACATGTTGCGATAATTCACCCCAAAACTCTGCAGGAGTGCAAACAAGTGCATCCTCCAGGGAAAAGAGCCCTGAAGGACGACTTTCTGCTCGATTCTCTGATGACACGCTGCCTCAAACACATCCCTGCCATGATTTCACTGTTTGTCTTTTTGGTCGTGGTGGGATAAAAGTTGTTGGCCGAGCTTCAGAGGAAGGATCAGAGCCACCTGCTGCTGCCAGAGTCCTCCGCTGCTCAAAGCTTCTCACGTTCCGCTTTTTCCCAAAGTGATTCTGCAGAAACTCAGTTTCCCACGAGTGTGAAGGGTCGGTGGTCACATACTCAAAGACATTTGAGCTTCAGTCCCACAACGAGAGAGAAGTCTTCACTCACTGCAACATTCTTCATCAGCTCCTGCAGAAACTGCAGCTGACGTCTGTCAGTCCGTCTGTCACCAGCTTCAGTCAGCGCTCGCTGTTACAGAGTTTAAAATGATGAAACCGGGACAAAAGGTTCAAAAACGGAAATCATCAAAACTCTAAACTGCAGCCTCAGTTTTCTCCCAAAAACCTCACGTTTACGTCTCTTCATAAAGTTTCGTTGATTTTTAACACTTCACTAAAAAAAGAGTCACTTTGCTGAGGAGTACGGAAGCCCAGAGAGGACACGCCAGGAGACTCGTACTTCTTTAAAAACAAATGCTGAAATTTAACAAAAATAAAACACATTTCAACAAACTGAGGTTCAAATTTTCATCATTGTAGGAGTGATGATTTCTGTGGCAACAAGTATATAGATTACAAATGTCCTCTTTAGGCCTCCGTAGCTCGTCTTACCCATCTCTGTCTCGTATGGTTGTCCGTTCTCGGGCAGCTGGATGAACTGTTTGGAGAACATGCTGCTGCCGTAACCCAGGATGTAACCCTCGAGCTTCACATCCGGACTTGGACGCACAAACTTCATCACGATGGTGTCACAGGTGGCGTTGATCCGGACCTTCATGTTCTGACGACGCACTGAAGAGGAGAAGAAGAAGAAGAAAAGGAAATGGATGATGAGTGTTGAAGTAAATAAACTTATGGAAGTTCATTAACACCAGAATTAAAACAGAATCATTTTAATGATTGAACAAATAAATGAGGCAAATTTATGAGAAACTGAATTAAACATTCAGTGCTGCCACATATTTCAGAGTTTTTAAAGTCAGATTTCTGAGAGATGGTGCGGGGAGTTCCTCAGATTGTTTTTCAGTCTGAGTGGATTCGACTGAAACTTTGTTTCCTTTTCTGAAAATCTGGAAATAATCGAATCGTCCACACGCTGTCGTCACTGCACTTTGTCCTTCTGCTGTTTCTGCTGCCAATGAGCGCAGAACAAATGAAGTGCTCCGTTAATGAAGTGGCTCCACTCACATTAGAACAAATTGGAGGTAATTGAAGTGAAACAGGAAAACAAACAAGTGCACTCAGCTGGAGGGAAAACTCACTGAACGCGTTCTGTTCTGCTTTCGTCTCCGCCCGTCGTCTTTGGTTTGAGTCACTGGATCCTTGACATGTTGTAACGTTTCACTTCCTGCTGCAGGAAGTCCAGCGACGCAGGGCTTTGTTTTGAGAGTCGGATAGAAACTGAAGCTCACTGGTCCGTTAGCGTCTGTTTTTCTTCTGATTGTTCTGTTCAAACTCGCCAAACATCAGCGAGACGAGGAGAAGGACGCTGAACAGAATGTGAGGACACTCAGCAGGAGGACGCCGAGCAGATGGAGGGAACCAAACTCTCACGTCTGTTCTCTAATGAACATGTTTGGCATCTGAACAGCAGACGGTCGACCTTTGCTTCTCCAAAGTTCAACCTCGACGTCACGCTTGACTTTTAAACTTTTTACAAGTACAGAATGTTTCAGCCGCTCACGCTGTCCTCAGGAACTATAAACCTTTTTATTTTCCAGCCTCCAGGCTGCGTTCAGACACGCGGCACACTGAGCGGCTTCATCGTGTCGTCGTCATCAGTACGTAAAACCCCTCTGAGTGCTTCAGTTTGTCTGTTACACGCTGCAGGCAGCAGCTCAGCACACGAACACCTGAAAGGACCAAAGCTCATGAACTGTTACAGGAACCTTTTCTGTTTGTGAGCTGATGAACTCTGAGACGCCGCTGCACGGTGAACCAATCAGCTCTCATCCCGCACCACAGCCTCCCGCATGTTTCTGATCATCAGCCCGGTCTGTTCCAGGATTTCCCAGCAGCCACTGTGCGCGATCGTGGCACATCCGTCCTGAGCAGGTTTGTTCCTGCAGATCAGCGTGGGAACGTTTGCAGACAGCTCGACACTCGACACGCGTGAAATCCTGCAGCTCGCTGCGCTCAGCTTCCAGCAGCAGCTGATCCTCAAAGACATCAGACCCCCTGAGAAACACACCGAGTTTCACACAGAATCATCGTCTGTCCGTCCGTCCACCTGTCCGCCCGTCCTCACTGGCCAGAAGACGTCTTAGCTGCAGAGGACGAAGGGCACAACTCATCTTCATCACTCAGAGTCCAAACAGTCTCCAATGAATCTAATGAATCACATTTGTTCTCCAAATTCTGGAGAAAAAACTTTGGCTGACGTATTTCAAACATGTGAACATTCTGCAGTACCACTACTGCACAGTACTACAACAAAGTACTGCAACAGAACACACAGTACTCCCACAAAACAACAGAGTACCAGAAATACCACAAAAGTACCAACAGGAACCCAAATAAGTACAACAAAGTACATAAAGAACAACGAAGAGTACACCAAAGTACTACAAAAACACTGCTACTGAACTCCAAAAGTACCACAAAACATGTCAACTTAAAAAATGCAACACATCTGGTGATTTTGTGAAGTGAACGGGAGACTATGTTCCTTACTGCCTTCATTCTGCTGAAGATTGTTTTTATTTTAATGAAAAGAATTGATCATAACTTTAAAAAAAAAAACAACACATTTTATCTTTTGATTAAAGCAGCATTGGTGGTTTTAGCTTCCGCCATTTATATTCTTTCTTTAAACTACAAACAAGAGTGTGTCTCTGGAGGCATTTAAGTCCTAAACAATGCGTAATGGGGCGTGCACTCATATGCTAATCACGTTGCTAAAGAAACTTGATGAGTGAAGTGATCTCTCAGTCATAGTTTCATTGAACTTCATTGTTTCTAAGTATTCGGAATAAAAAACTCAACATTTTTAAGCTGACTTGGATCAGAAGTGATTCTCAGTTTTGAAAGTACATCCTGCTGATGATGCTTAAATTTCAGGGCTTGTACTTTCAACAGGGATATTTGTTACCCTTTTCTACTGATACTTAATGCTCCTGTAAAAAATCGGTGTACCTCTTGCACCTCTGCTGCACAAATAGTTTTTGACAGTGTGACAGCTTTTTCTCAGTACACTGTTAGCCCCCTCGCAGTCTATATGTCCCTTTTTTTAAAAGCAGGTGCAGCGACCGTAATTCTCTTTTCTTCAGCAGATGTGTAAATTGGAAAAAATGGGAGAGAAATGCTAAACTGAGAGGCCCATCCTTTCTTCAGTGTGTTTGCCTGTTAAGCTCCTCCAGTCACATGTCAGTATGCATTTCCCCAGGCCGGGCCACAGACCCCAGGTATTAAAAGAGCCAGTTAGCTGGGATCAATACCTACACAATGTTCCAGTGACAGGGAGGGGGGCTTCCTAGTGTTTATTGAGTGTTGCAGAGATTTTGAACATGTGGAGCAAAGCAGCTTAGAGGGGTCGTCTTCATTATCAAATTCGATCAGTGCCTCTCTTTCTCTCTCCCCCGTGATCACCTTTCACTAGTGGGGGTCACGAGGGGGAAGCTGCAGGCCGGCGCTCTGAAACTGACCCCATGCTGAGAGATGGAGAGCTGCATTATCTCTGTGAAAGCCAAAGCAAATAAACACTTAACTGCCTACGTCCTGAGTAGACTGAAACAATTAGTCTATTAATTAATTTGTGGATTAAAAGAAATTTTGTTAGTAATTATTGTAATAGTCCTTTTCTCATTTAAAATGGCAAAAAAAAAATTCCTGGGTAGAAAGTGTGTCCTGTTCCACATGACAAAATTTTCTGTTTTTCATTGTCTTCTATTATTAAACATTTGATAACTTTGGGGTTTGGGGTTTTTATTCAGACAATATTAAAAATCATTTTAAGATGACGCCATCATTCCAAAACTTAATTTACACTATTTTCTGATGTTTTTAGTTCAAACAGTTAACCAAATAATCAATAGTCCTCAAATAGTTAATAATCATTAGTTCAAGCCCTAATCCTGAACCTCCTGCTCATGGTATTTAGGACTAATGATTTTTTCTCTCTCTCTCAATTGATCTTCCAGTTACTCTCTTGATTAATCATTTGTCTGAAAAATGTCTGAAAAAAGTGAAGAATTCCACTTTCTCAGAGCTGAAAGTAAAACCTTAAGATGTCTCTTGTTTTTGTAGGTCAAATCTCAGCTCCATCCCAAGATATTTTGTGTACAATACAGGACAAAGAAAAGCAGTAAATTCTCAAATTGAAGAAGCTGGACTCGCTGATGTTTGGCATTTTTGCTTTAAAAACGGTTTA
>JAPXVT010000018.1:547299-567452 GCA_029823135.1 Acanthurus reversus
ACTCAGTTATAAAGTAGTAGTATTTGATGTAGTATTTCCAATGCAACAGTAATTCCAATACTATGTGATTTTTGTCATGTCAGAAAAAAAAACAAATCTTCTTTCAGGACCCTGGGGTCATTTATGCATTATGAGCACTTTTAATACTTTAAGTCCATTTTGCTGCCAATACAGCTGGACTTTCAGTGCAGGACTTTCACATGCAGCAGATTGTTTCTACCCTGTGAAGTTGCTTTACTTTATGTAAGCATCTAAATACTTCTTCTACCACTGCAATGACAACAGTACACATGGTGTTTCTTTCCAGTGGAGCAAGAATGAAGGTGAAGGAGTGAGATCACACCTGAAAGATTAAAGTATTAGAAACCCGGGGCTGAAAACGTGGCCTTTAGGTCACCAGACTGACTGAAAAATGACGTGTGCTGCGTTTCTGCCAATCAGCATTAATCAAATCCTCTCTGAACGAGTGTGAATGCTTTCATAACATTGAGAAGGAGTATGAACAGATGCAAGTTTCCTGCTTTCAATCAGTTTGACATTTTGCTTAAATTGAGCAGTCTTCTGTTGTTTTCTGCAGCATGGCAAACTGGTGGACGGCTGCAGACATGCTGGACAGTCTGGACCTGGAGGAAAACTCAATAGTGTCTCGGGTTATCCAGGCAGTTGGGCTTTTTGGAGATATTCTGTCTTTAGAGGACACAATGGAGCCTATGCTGAGTGAAGTCAAAGGAGAGGACGCTGCTGACAGCTCTGAACAGACTGAGTCAGGGCAGGAAGAAAGTGCTCAAGAGGCAGATGATCTAAAGGTAGAAGAAGAAGAAAAAGATGAAGTCATGATGAAGGAAGACAAAGATGAGCAGGTGGGAGGAGAACATAATCAACAAGTCCGAGACTGGAAAGATACAAATGAGAACGAAGAGGGAAAGAAAGTAAAAGAGGATAAGGAGTTGCAAAAAGAAGGAGAAAAAGAAGAAGAAATGAAGAAAGAAGGAACCAGTGATGGAAAAGTTGAAATCGAGAAAGAAAAGCAGGTACAAGAAGAGGAGGAGAAGACTGAAAGGGAGGAAGAGGAAAAGACAGACATGGAGGAGGAAGTGGGGAAGGAAAAAGAGGTTCATAAATGTTGTGCAATGACTGAAACACAAGAGACAGAAGAGCTATGTGAGAAAGAAAAGGAAGAAGAGGAGGATGAAACAAAAAAGGAAGATAATGAAGAAAAGGCACAAGTGATGAAGAAAGAAAAGGAGGAGAAGCAAGAGGATGAGGTAGGAGGAAGAGCAGGAGAGCAGGTGTTAGAAAAGGAGATTGAAGAAGAGCAAATAAATTTGAACATAAAAGAAGAAGAAGAGGACGAAGCAAAGACTCAAAAGGAGAATAAAACCAGGACTGAGGAAGAAGAGGAGAGGGAGAAGGAGGAAGATGTAAGCGGTTTAAAACAGGATGACAAAGAGGCTACAAACAAACATTCATGGATGGTAGAGGTAGAGGAGGAAGAGGAGAAAGTCACAGAGAGACATGATGAAGAGGACGTGGAGACTAAAGAACCAAAATGCAAGACAACTCAGGAGGAAGGAAACATGGAAAAAGAAGAAAGGGAGTTTGTGAAAGAAGGAAGTGAGAGAAAAAGAGCAGAGACAGAAAAGGAGAAGAAGGATGGAGAGACAGAGTTTAAGACTCATGAAGAGGAAGAGGGAGAGGCTGATGAAAAAAAGAAGATGGAGGAAACACGGGAAAGGAAAGAATCTCAAGAACAGACTGATGGAAAAGAAGAAACAGAGATCTCGGTAAGCAGAGAAAGAAATGCTGACAAAGAAGAAAAAGACAAGACAACAAATCAGCTCAGCCAACCGGATCCCCCAAAATCCTCACCTTCATCACCTGAAATGTCGAATAATGACGCTGCAGGAACAGGAAGTGAGGCTCTCAGAATCCTCACTGATGATGAGAATAGCTCAGGCACTGCCAAAAACCATAACGAGGTCGTTTATCCCACATCACCGAGCAACGACAAAGGGGCTAGGGGAGCTTCAACCAGAACTCAAGCTGCTTCTCTGACAGACACAAACCTTCTTTCTGTCCACATTCGTCTGTACCAGAGGAATCCCACAGAGCTGCAGGTACAGAGTTTGAAGGAACACGAGCAACCTGAAACATCGTTGACATCATTTCCTGCTCCAGGATATACTGCACCTGAACAGACAGGTAACCACCAGCTAGACTCTCACTGCTGCTGCCCTCCTAGAGCTCATACTAACAGTTTTTCTATGTCTTACAGTGTGTCAAAAAAGAATCCTCAAGATGTGTGCAATTTAAGTAGCATAGCTTTTTAGTCCGTTCAGTTTTACCAAATTTAAATAAATCAAGAAGTTTGACAAGCTTGAGGACTTAAAGTTCAGCCAACAACTCTTCCTCATTTTGAGGAGAAATTCAATTTGCAGGTATTTTTTGTCTTTCATTAAGTAACAACACTTATGTATTATATATAATTTATTAAAACCTTGTGAAAGATTCTGATTGTGATAATTTCTTAATTTAAGTTTATATGACTTAAAACTATTTACATAGAGAAAATGAGAAAAGATATGTTGAAAAAGTTCACTTTTAAATTGAAACCAGGAAAATGAGCCCAAGTGAGGAAAAGGCTATAAAATAAAGCAGATTATTTAGCCATTACAAGTTATTAAAATGCATGAGAGCAATAAGCTGCTGTTCTTACTTGTTACTCTATAACCTCTTTATTTGTCGCTGTAAATGTCTTGCTGGAAGTTGAACACTTAGTTTTGAGTTTGCAGTGCTGAAAGGCTCTTACATAACTGCAGCAATGATTGGCTGGAAAACAATTACTCACAGAGGAGATTCAGGCCAGAGAGTTAATTCATTCATTAACATTGAATTAAAATTCCACAAAGATGACACACACTCAAATGCCAAAAGCAAATGGTAATGAAAAAACTTCCACACAACCAATTAAATCCAATGCTCTAACCTTTAAGAGGTATTTTAATCAGACTAAAAGTCACAGACGATGTTTTCACATTCAGATCAGCAGGCCTCAGGTTGCAGACTGGAGGAGAAGGTGACGTTGATGGATGAAGCTGCTCAGTCGTCATTAAGGGTTGGACCAGGAGGCGAAGAGCTGAGTTCGACCCAAAACTCAGCCAGCACAGGAGACCCTGTGATGGATTTGAAGGAGGACAAAGGAGATAAACAGGAAGGAGGTCAAAACACTCACAAGATGAACGGCAAGGCGGAAGCAGCAGACAACAAGAAGAACGGCAGCCGTCAGTCATCAAAGTACAAAAGTGTGTCCTACAGGAAGATCCGGAGGGGTAACACGAGACAGAGGATCGATGAATTTGAATCAATGATGACCTTTTGATCAAACTCAATTCTGTTATATTGACCAAGTGTCTTTTTTGTGATCCTGTTCTCTCAGATGATGACCTGTAGTGGTAACATAGAGAAAAGTAGAGGACCCAGGACAAAGCCTTGTGGTGCTCCTGATCGAACATCTGCTCTTTGTAATGAGACACAATGTTAGCTAGAGTTGCATGCTTAGTCATTTTTCCAATTTTGTACATAAAATGCAATTAATAGAAAAAAGATTATAATGTAATCTATATAGGCCTAGCATAGAAAGGCCAGAGGATTAAGGTCTCAGTTAACAGTGATGTGTGTTAGCAGTGTAAGTGTCTCTATGCTTACTTCATCTCAGTGAGAAGTTACCTGAACTCTTCCAGCTGATGAAGGTGACATGATGCAATTTAAAGCTTGTCAAAGTTTCCTGTAGTTGGACCTTATATATCGAGGTGTTTTGGCTATATAGGCTCCAATAAAAATAGAATTTTTTTGTCCCACTGAAATTTAATTCTGGATTTTATACATTATTTAAAAAGTAATAGCGTACTTGGTTAATTATCTTGTGGTGTTTTCATTTAGAGAGACACTGAACCAGATGTTAATGCTGTAGCCTACATGTCAATAACATATATATAGAGACTAACTTTGAATTGATTTTGAGACAATAAACAGTAATACTCTTAATATTTTGTTTTTGTTGACTTTGTAATGGTTCAAAGTATTTAACTAGGCCTAATATAGGTAAATATATCAATGAATAAATCGATATGAACAGTGAGAAATAAATATGCTTAAATGTATTCAGAAAAACAGGAAAAACATGTAGGTACGGCAGTTACAGTGGCAGTGCAGTTTTATATTTCTGGGAAGGCCAATAAATATAGACTGTACTGCAGCACAAATGATGCTATAAGTAAGACATTTTTTAACAACAGAAAATGCTGGGGGGCATCAGAAGGCTATATACACACTATTTGTAAGATTTACACGGCATAGACAGCAGTTTAAATATAAATGCATCTGAGTATGAGTTTACCTCCCAGATTAGATAGGTTAAGAACAACGTGGACGGTAATAAAAAAGCATGAATTTATATTACACTATATTAGGCCTACAAATATTGACATATTTAAATATATGAAGACATAAACAGATTACGAGAAAATGAACTTATTAAAAATGCAAGAAATCTCATTTAATTCTCTCATGAAGCAGTTTAAATAACCGATGTCTTTGTATTGACGAGAGGCGGAAACCTCAAAATAAGGACAACAAGTCCCACAATCCACTGCGCCTGTCACTGACGTCACTCTGACCCGGCGTACCTCTGTAAGCAGCAGTGCGTTTGGCAACAAAAGACTGTTTTTGAAACAGTTAGCGACAGTCTGTCTGCGCCGGTATATGTGGGGACTTTATCGCAGGTAGGTCAAACAGCGAAGTGACACCAAAAATGTTAATTATATTCGAAGTTTGTTGCTGAAGAGGCTGAATTAGAAATGTTGAAGTTGACTAGCTAGCTAGGTGGCTAACAAGATGGCTTCGTCTATTTACTGCGGAACAATAACAAAGAATGACTCACAACGGTAACTTTAAAGCGACAGATGTGTGTTTGATATTATTTAACATTACACTGTGAGTGGGGATAAGCATGGTGTAAATGTTTCTAATTTAAGGAAGAGTTACGCTGTTACAAATCGGTGTTGGTGTCGTTGGCACCTTCCGTTCCAGACAGTAACGAAGTTAACGTTAGCGGCGAGTGATGACACCGCCGCTGTTACTGTCCGTTGGAGGAAGAGGAAGAGGAAGGAGGCGATGATGATGATGACATGCAGTTAGCTGGCTGCCTGGCTGGCTGACGGACGGACCGACTTAAGCCCACGGAGTGTGTGGTGTTGCCCCACAACCAGAGCAAGATCCGGGACAACGAGACACGAAGATGCCGCGGAGAAAACAATCCAACCCCCAGCCGGTGAAACGTGAGTTTAACGGTTCTTTGTGTGTGTTCACTAATAAGCATTCCCCATTGAAAAACCTTAAACCACTCTCAAAGTTAAAGGAAGTGGCATTCTTTGTTCTCTAACTATTTAAACCCCACTATACCTTTCTTTTAAATGTAACTGTAACAGTTCAGCTTGGTAAACAGCCGTATGAACTGTTGTCTGACTGGTCTAACATATTGACAGTGCAGGCTTGGCCTCTTCCTCATTGCCTGTCAGAGAGGAAGACTGTTGGGAGACATGTTGTCGTTTAAGCAGATGTGTTTGTGTGTGTTATCTCATCCTGCATGTTTTGGCTCAGTTAGACGCTCCACTTCCTCTCTTCCTCCTCTCAGCTTCCTGTCTCCACTTCCTCTTCACAGGCTTGTACCTGACCTCCCTCTGCTCCCCTCTCTTCCTCCCGTCATTCTTCCCTTCTTTCTGTCATTGCTTCCTGTTTGACTTGTCTCTTGTTCCCTTCCTTTTAACATTTGCTGCCATGCCCTTATCTTTTCTTTATCTTAAAAGTTCTGCTCTGGGCATTTCTCGTCATTATTTGGTCTTAGTGAGATCTCACCCATTGTCCATGCTCAGGGTTCTTCTCATGATGTTCTTTCACTACTCTCTCCGTAAATCACCTGCTGTGTGTTTACATGTTCTTAATTAATCGAGCGTCAGTCAGCTTTCGTCAGTAAAAAGTCTCCTTGAATGTCATGTGGATGAGAATCGCAGTTTGCGAAATCAGAGAAACCTGATTTCAGCTGCAAGTTTTCTCCTGAAGAACTTCGTGTCCATGCAAAACCTTCAACTGAGCTTCTAAATGCCATCTTGCATGTGAGCATGTGCATGAAAAAGACAATCAAACAGAGGAAATATTGCTGTGAAATCAAAGGAAAAGTGATACAACCTTATATCGAAATTAGTTTCTGAATGTCTGAGTGCAGCTGAAACTCACTCCTGTAAGTCCAGGAAAAAAAGTCAAAAAGCAGCAACTTGTATCACTGAGTCAAAAAAAAGATTTGCTCATCATGAAGTATTTCATCTTAGACACTGCCTTAGAGAGGAACAACACGCAGTGAAACATATAAACGTGAATAAAGGTTCACACGTTGAACACCAATGAATGAATGAGTTTTAAGAAGTTTTAAGAATCTTTGAGATACAAAACAGTTTGACAGGTACATTCATACGCAGTCTAGAGAGAAACCTGGCCTGTGACCCCAGTTCATTTGATTTCTGAAAACTGTCACTCCTTCATGGCAACCTTCTTCCGGTAAACATGATTTTCAATTGGCCCCTCTAAAATGTCACAGAAGTGTGAAAATATATTTTCCTAAAGGCAATGATGATTTCTTTGTCTTGCTTGTTTTGGCTGAGCTTGCAAACCCCAAAGACACTCAGTTAACTCTTTCTTGAATTTCAGAGAAAAGAGGCAAATCCTCCCAACAGGAACTACAGGAAGTGTTTCGGAGAAAAGCACAATGTAAACAGTTAACAGATGATCGGAGCAGTTGTCAGTGAATTGTCTGTCAAAGAACTAAATAGGTTGGTTTAGTTGTTGTTAGGTGCTACATATTAAATATGAAGTTACAAAACCATTTTGATGCCTCATCAGTTTAGCAGTCCTGCTAGAAAAGGACATTTTTACGGTAAGGGACCAGGTAAAATTTAAAAAAAGGGAACTAGTAAAAGAAAAATAAATCTGCGTGATTCAGCATTTGAAGTGTGAAGCCTTTAGAAATTCTGGGTCTGTTTGGAGGTTGTTAGCTTAAGAGTCTTGTCTTTAGGCATATTTGTCTTTAAGGGAATTTTTCCTTAATTTCCAAACTGATTTACTCAAATCTCTAATTATAAACAGAGTAATAATTTTCTTTGTTGTGGCAAATGGCTGCAAGACAGCTTTGAAAAAGTAAAAGATCACTGCTGTGATGAAGAATGTAAAGTGCATGAAAAGGTCAGGGTTCATCTGTGCTGCGTTCTGTCTCTGTTTCTCATCCCTTCTTTCACTCCTCTTCCTTTTCCTGACTCTGCCTCCTTCCTTACCCTCCAACTCTTCCTCCTGCACTTATCGCATCCTCACCGATTTCCTTTGCTTGTTTTCTCCTCACTTTACTCTCTCACTTCCTCTTCATCTTCTTCTTTTATCACTCTGTCTCGTGTCCTGTTTCTTTTGCTCCTTAACAGTCTCAAAACTGTTGGACACAAGTTCAGCAAAAGTTATTTTATAAGAATTTTAAGATAATAATAATAAGAAGAAATATTTTAAAATGATATTTTTGCATTGGTGAAAAACATTTTATTTATTATTTTTTTTTTACTTCTATAAACATTCACCTTGCAGCTCCCAGCACATCTTGCTCTGTAAACTTTTGTGTAGAGCAACTGCCTGCTGTCTTTCTTCGTTGCACCTGGTTTGGATGTGTATTCAAGCATGATTCTCTAAAAGTACTGTGTGTTTGTATGTTTGTGTTCAGTGGAGTCGGAGGATGGGCCGGTGGTGTGTGAGCCGGGCTGCCTCGTTCTGGAGAGTGACTTCCTGCTGAGTGGAGAGCTGGAGTTTGGAGACTCGGAGATCATGGGGCTGGATAGAGAGGCCGGTCAGTAACACACACAAACACACACATACACAAACACACACACACACACACACCTACCTTGCCTAGTCAAACTGTCAAAATAAAAGCTCAATTTAATGCATGGAAAGATTTAACTTGTTGTCTGAAAAACAACACCTGCCTTTAAAAGAATACTTACCGTGCTGTCTGTGAATTGAAGCTGAATGATACTTCAGGTGAAGGTGTTGCATAAACTGATGATGTAAGCAAATGCTGCACAGAGAGACGTGTCTCGTTTAGCGACACATAAAGAGGAGCAAACAGGACTTCTCTCATCAGACCTGTGTTTTATTTAACCTGTCCACAGCAGCCATATTTGTTTTTAGTTTCCCTGCATAAAGACCAGCCGTCTTTCCCTAATATGAGACAACAAACCGTGAATCTTTAGAGTCAAATGTCCCAATTTTATCTTAACTCTTTGCGTGTGTTGCTGCCAAGAATTTTCGATGTCACAAATATTCTAATGAGGAGCTCAAAAGGACAATCTGAAAACAGTTGGAGAAAATCCTGCCTGTGTCAGACTGACAGATTGAAGTACATAGCTTTTTTAAAGAACTTTCTGTTCTGTGTGCCTCTGCAGGTATGACGGTCTTCTCTCTGAGCGTTGAGGATGACCCTGCAGCACCAACAGACTCCACCTTCCCGGCTTTCCTCTCCTGTAAAGGATGTGGTCAGCTGCTGGGTGACACGCCTCTGGGGGCAGGTTTAGATCTCGGTAACTGTTGGATGTTTTAACTCTGTTATAAAAATGTCTGTGACCTTCCTCAGGCTGATGTTCTCCTCCTCATCATGTACATTAAATTATTAAGAAAGTGGTTATTAGTATTATATATAAGAAGTTTATATATCAGAAAAGAATGTACAAAAATCCAAACACTGAATCTGTTCCACCACGTGTCTGACTTCATCATGTAAATCTGATTGATAAAAGCTCTTCCATAGTTTCTGCTGTTTGACAGCATCATTCTGTGCATGTAAGCTGTACGATGTTACACTGAATAAAATATTCAAACTTCAGTTCATGTTTTTATGGCTGCACCTTCATAAATATGGAATATTGTAGGTGTCTTTTTATTCCATGTTATGAAAGTGTTGTATCTTTGGTATCTGTACATCCTGAGATGACAGTCGTGCACTAATCCTGTTCAGTTCTCTCTTTTGTTCTCACATCCAATGTGGTTTGTTTTGCTTCAGGTGTGGGCCTGGACTTGGGGGCGGAGCTTTATTGTCTGACGTGTGAGAAAGGCCTCCAGCATGAAGCCTCCATGGACTCCTCTCAGGTGGAGGTGTCAAACCTGGCAGACAGATCCATCAGCAGTGGCTCCATCAGGAAGAGGAGGAGTGTAGCCAAGACAGGTGGAGCCACTGACGTCCCACCAAAACTGTACTCCTGCTCTCTGTGCGCCTTCACCTCACGCTACTCCAACCATCTGAAGCGCCACATGAGGACCCACGACGGCCAGAAGCCGTACCGCTGCCCCATCTGCCCCTACGCCTCAGCCCAGCTCGTCAACCTGCAGCGCCACGCCCGCACCCACACCGGGGAGAAGCCCTACCGCTGCCACCAGTGCAGCTACGCCTGCAGTTCCCTCGGCAACCTACGGCGGCACCAGCGCATGCACACCCAGGAGAGACCGCAGAGGAGGGAGAAGGAGAAGAGACGAGGGAGGCGGAAAAAAACAAACGCTGAGAGTGAAGAAGGTAACAAACAGGCAAACATCCTTCATTAAACCACATTGAATGTGAGGACAGCATGTTAATGTAAGAACAGAGATTCCCATCAGAGGTTCTCTGGTGTTTTCATGGACTCTGCTGACGCCTTGATGCTCTGTGTGGAACAAGTCAGTCAAAAGAATTTAGGCTGAAAATAACCCTCCTTACAGTAACATGAAATCCTCCCAGTGGAGATGCTGTAACCAGTCAATGCAGCCGAAATTAAATATCTGTTGTTTGATGTTGTTTGTTTGTTTACTCACCTGTTATATTATTTTAACTGTCTTGTTATCCAAAAACAAAACTGTATCAACTAGTTTCAGAAACTTGCAAGCTCAGAGAGGCTTGTGAGGTGACAGTTGAGCTTCGATTATTTTGCTGTACATACTGTTCACCTCGTGTTCTTATTATAGTTTTCTGAAAGGGTTGAACAGGCAGTTAGAGTCTTTATCAGCAGAATCTAATCACCGTGGTGTCAGAATGCAAATGACTGCAGTCAACTCTTGTCAGAAAAGAGCAGGAAGACAACATGGTGCATTAAATATAGATGCAGCAGAATGAATAGAGATATTCCAGTGGGAGTTCATGTAAAATACACTGGATTCTGTTTTGTTGGTTGCATAAATAATAAACTCTTTTTTTAGCCAACAGGAGGAAATGTTAATTTTAGCAGCAGTGAGCAGAGCAGAAAAAAGGAACCAATGAGCTGAAACTGAAAGAGCTTGAAAAATGAGGAAGAGTCGTTCTTTCTGCTTGAGAGATCACAGACCTGCAGCTAACCTCTGGTGAATTCACCTGCATCACATGTAGAGAAACAGCTTTCAGTGAATCTCTTCTGTTCTGATCATTCTTATCTAGAATAACAGAGTGAAACAGCGACACAAACAAGGTGTGAGTAAATCATCAGAAATATTTTTTTATTTTTGAAGATGAGTAAATAAGAAGAAGTAAAAGAATGAAATGAGGAAGTTTGAACTTGAGATGGAGGATAAGTTTCTTCTCATTGCTGAAATGCTTTTCAGGGTTAAATGAAAGATTTTTCTCTGCACGGTTTAAGTGTGTCTCTCTGTTCTCATGCAGTCGTATCAGATCTGACGCTGCGAGTGTCACAGGACTCAGGCTACCTGCAGACGTTGGGGGGCCTTGGCTCTCCCTCAGCCCCCCTCCCTGTCCTCCTCTTTCCGCTGTGCTGCCGGATGTGTGGCCTCACCCTGGAGGAGGCGGACCTGGAGGGGGACAAGGTGGATACGGAGGGGGAGGGTGACGGAGGACAGGTATGCCTCCTAATGCTGCGATTTGTTGTGTCTGTTTTCCTGCCCTTTTGTTCACAATAAGTTGTACTGAGGTTTCATCACATGTAGAAAAATGATTTCTCAAAAAATTGATGTTGAAACACTGTTGTGCAATGTGTAGTTGGTTACCGTAGCAACACATTGTCTCTTTGAGCACACAATCATTTTTGTGTGAAACCTTTCGCTGCCTCCTCTTGTAAACTTGTTTTTATGGATTGATGTTAAACTCCATAATATTATACTCAAACATGCAGAGAGGGTTTGCAGTGGTGTCTGCAGCCCTGACTGTTGTCTGCAGGTCTTAAGCCCGATCTGGTTAAATTGCCTTAGAGGCAAACTCCTGGATTAAGTCCACAAAGTGATCTTTAAGACATGAAGCCAGCACAGACAATTGTGTCAGAGCTTCTGCAAGAGCAAACATCAGGTTTCAATGTGTAAATCAAACTGAAGCTGCAGACGAACTCGTCCTCTCGTCCTGACCGTGCACTATATGTGAATTTTCAGGTGTGTCGTCGGTGCTCGTTGGACCTGCTGTCCAAAGATGAATCCGGGCCTCCTTGTAGCCCAGATGGGTCTCGGGGACCTCAGCGGGGTCAACGTGGTACCAAACTGTACCGCTGCCAGCACTGCCCCTTCCTGTCCCACTACCCCAACCACCTGGCCCGCCACGCCCACACCCACTCCGAGGAGAAGCCCCACCGCTGCCCGCACTGCCCCTATACCTCCTCGCACCTCGACAACCTCAAACGCCACCTGCGTGTGCACACAGGCGAGAAGCCTTACCAATGCCCGTCCTGCAGCTACGCCTGTGGAAACCTCGCCAACCTGCGGCGGCATGAGCGCATCCACTCAGGGGCCAAGCCGTTCCACTGCGGCATCTGCGGCTACTCCTGCAACCAGAGTATGAATCTGAAGAGGCACATGCTGCGGCACACGGGCGAGAAGCCATACGCCTGCGCCGAGTGCGACTACACCACGGGCCACTGGGACAACTACAAACGCCACCAGAGGAAACATGGACACAACACGGACAGCTGGGACAAACATGCCCCCATCAACGGCCTCAGCTGGGGCAAAGACACTCAGGAGAGCCCGAGTCAGGGACAGGAGCACAGCTAGATACACTGTCTGTGTGTGTCTGTGTGTTTCTGTGTGTGTCTTTGTGTCTGTGTGTCTGTGTCTGTGTCTGTGTGTCTGTGTGTCTGTGTCTGTGTCTGTGTGTGCGCACGTGTGTATGTGGTGCCAACGCGTGCATGTGTGTGTGCCCACGCCTGCGCGCGCGCGTGTGTGTGTGTGTGTGTGTGTTGTATACACTGGTGAACCTCCAGCTTGGGTTGGAGTTAAACTCAGGTGCCTTCGACAGACTGAATGACTGTAACGCTGCACTGACTTTATTAAGGGGCATTAGTGTGTGTGTGGGAGGGTTGTTGCCTGCACACACTCACATCACACACGCTTGATTAAATGCAGTCCACACACTCAGATGATCTCAGTCAGAATGTGACTTTTTTGTGTGTCATGACGCCAATCTGATGAATTAAAAAGCTTATTTTTGTCTCTGCACGTAATCTATATTTTGTAAATGTGGATTTGGGTGTTTTTGTCATCTTAGCAGGTCGGGTTGTCATCTCACAAGCTTTAAGTGTGGGTGGGGCTTCATCCTGGGGCGGGGGGGGGGGGTCCCTCTAGACCTGTGAAGTCACCCGCCTAGCTGCCAGCTGTAATCATGAAAGACTGTGACAGAAAAGCTAGCATGAAAAAATAAAAACAGAGATCAGCCACTACCAAACTCCACCTCTGTGTGGACAGAAAACGATGTGAACTCACCCGCTGAAATGAAATGAAAAGAGAGTTTCTGTGTGACGCTCATGCTGTCATTCAGGGGGAATTTCATGCCTGTTTTTTTGTTTTAGCACCAAAATTTTGTAGATGTAGATCCTTAAAATACCCCAAGATTCATGGCTTTTATTTGTTTCTTTTGCTGAAACTAGATTTTATAACGGTCTGCTGTTGCCTCTCAGACATCAACAATTCAGGGAAGAATAAAAAGAATTTAGCTGTGATTTTATTAAATCTTGTCATTTTCTGAGAAGACTGGTTTTTGTTTCAGTTTATTCTAGTAACTATTTAGGTCATTTTTGGGTCCAGTTTAACCTGTCGATGACATGAGGCCCATTTCAACCAGATCACTGATCACAAAAGGCTTAATGACTGGTGTCTTTACCAATCAAGTAGCAGCAAATCAGGTCAATCAATTCAAAATATCCAAACTGTGAATTTTCCCGGCAGAGCAAAGGTCTGAAACCAAACATTTTAGAGTGACAGTTACTCCACAAACTGTCTGACGACAGTGTTCGACAGACTTTGTGAAACGTTTCAGTAACAACTCTGAAAGTGAGGATGTATGTAGCTTAGCTTAGCTTAGCTTAGTTTAAAGACTGGAAGCAGGGGGAAACAGCTTGCCCGACTCTGTCGACACACACACCTTTAAAATTCATTGATGACACTTTGTGTATTTTTCTTGATGGAGCTGCACCAAAGCAGAAATAAAACTGTGCAAATGTGTCTTCACAGTGAGGTTGCCAGGGTTGTTGTTTACAGTGCCTTCACATCTCCAATAAAACAAGTCTGATTGAAGCTGAATTGAAGCTACTTCCTCTTTCAGGCCCTCTGTTTAGGAAACACCTGCTTCACACACTCAGGCTGATGAGATGGACGAGGACTCTGAGGGACACGTGCTGCTCGCTGGTGGAACAAAGTGCAGAAATGTACCCAAAAAAATCTCCCCCTCCCACAAAAGCACACCTGAGTTGAAGCTCAGACACACTGTAACACAAAACAAGAACACCAGAGTTTTGATGATGAGTGAGCGCGATGAAGGCTGACGGAGGGTGAAGTCAGTCTAGTGTGACAGTGACAAAGTGTTGATGTTCAAATCCAGCAGTTGAGCCTGTATGTAAAGCAGACGAGGTTCCTTTGTGTGAGCCGCGGCTTAAATTTCATGAGTGACTGAAAAACAACAAAAAATACTCACACCCATGGGCCTGGTGAGTACGATTTTAAGTTTTCAGCTTTTATTTGAATATTTATCTGTACTTATGTCACCAAAATCAGGTCAAAAACAATTAATTTTAAGTGTTGTCTTACCACCTTTGCATTAGGCTTTTTATAGTGTAACCGGTGGCTTTGATGTGTGGACTGTGAAAAGGTACAAATGCTGTCTATAAAGGCTATTAATAACAGTTCTTGGGTTGCCAAAATATGACAAATCACCCACTTTCTTTGTCTTTAGCAATGTAATTTTCAGAAAGAGATTTTAACCCTTAAAGTAGGAAGATGTGAAGCATTTCTTTTGCTTTAAGCTATTGAAAATAAACTTAGTGCTGAACCATTGAGGGAGGCATTTAAAGTAAATGGCTCAGCTTCTTCCTGTTCACACCCAAAGTCGAGCTTTTTCAGGCGAATTTGTCAAGAAACGTTGTTACATGTTGGAGGAAAGTGCAACAGTTGCTCCAGCTCATCCTGCACACTCATGTCATCTAAATGTTTTCTACAAAAACTTTTCTAAAAATGATTTTTCATAAAACTGAGTCCACTCATTTTTACAAAATCAGCTCAATTTCTCTAAAACAAAGACATTAAAAGTGTTTATCTCACACTGTTTCTTTCATGTTCCATCCTCAAAAATCGACCTCATGAATTGAAGACAATTAAAATTTGACTCTCAGGACGGTTGGTTCAGACTGAAATTTTTATTTGACCGATTAACATTAAAGGTGATCCAGAAATTCAGGGTCATCAGAGGATTAATCATATTGATTACTAGAAATACCCCGACTCTCCTCCTGCGCCACCAGCAGGCCTAAAATTTTTACTCATCCTGTCTAAGTTCTTACTTTAAAGGACTGTCAAGAAATTGTGTATTTTCCACACCGTGAATCTCCCTAAAAGACATTTTTTCCTCCCACTCTTCCTCCAGTGCCACCAGCAGGTCAGCGGTCATTGTTTTAAATGAAATGTTTCATTTAATATTTGATGGGTTGTGATGAAATTTGGTTCTGACATAAACAGCAATCCTGGTGCACAGACAGAAAATCGTCCATGTTGTCGATGAACAGAATCAGATGTTTTAGTTCATGTGTTGGACCCAAACTTATATTTGCCTGGAAGCGTTAATCTGCTTTCTGCCAACCTGATGGTTTGTTTTTCAAATATTGATATCATTCAAAATAATGTCTGGCTTTTATTTTCACAATCGGCAGCCCAAAAGTTTTGCTGCTTTATTTCACAGCAGCAATATGTGTTGCAGCATGCTGAAATGAAGTTTGCAAAATGGAATAAAAGTGACAGGATGCATCACACAAACAAAGTGATACTTATAAAGATGCTTCTCATTTTGTGACTTCACACTCAGTTGACTTCAGCTTTTCTTGTGGTCAAATTAAAATACCGCCGTTTTCTGACAGGGCTGATATTGAACACTGTCAAATATTAAAATCAAACTTCTGAGCAGAATTGTCAAGGTTTGTGCGAAATCTCTTTAAAGTTTGGAAAACTGTTCACTTTTACAGGGTTTTTTTTTTAAAGGTTAGAAGTACGCTGAAACTGAACTATACCTTAAATAAAGCATGATTTATCAACTTGACCAGATTTTTTTAATCTTTAATCTCTGATCTAAACCAAAAATCTTTATTTAAAGATCCTGTCACCAGATGTGTTTGTCTGCCAGCACTGAAATCAGTGAGCTGATAAATCATCAGAGTCAAAGTGAAAATGAACAGCTGTAAAAATAAAGTAACGACAAACTCGAACATGAAGATGGTATGATAAGGGCTTTGAGAGCCTGGATATTTTGGTTTAGGTACCTTGAGAGTGCTTTAGAAGTCCTTGAATTCTGCTCATGAAAAATGTGTGAACTCTGGGAAATGACAATGATCAGTGACACAGCTTCAGTTTGGATGTTTGGGCTTCAGCTTCAGTATGTTGCATCTTTATACGATCAGGAACCATCACGTTTGTTTCTTTCTTTTGTCCATTTTTAAGAAACATGGCCGAAAATAATTTGAGTCTTTTCCTTGAAAGGTTCACATTTTGAAGTCTGTGCTGTAAAGATCTTTTCGACAACCAGCTTTGATCACATGACAATCACTTCCTGCCTGTCATCTCTGTAGAGAAATTCCCACCCTAAGTTGTTCCCAGGAGACATCGTGGAGTATCCCAGGAACAAATACTTCTCTCATTTCGCGATTTACTACGGAGAGAGAGATGGTGTTCCCTATGTGGCTCATCTGACATGTCGAGGTATTCTGTTTAAGTGTGTTGAAGCATATGTGTCCTATAAATGTCTTCCTACATATTTCTTTCTGTTGCAAAGATAACGTGAAAGATCAGGGGAAATAAAGTGGGTCACTCACTGTGATACAAGAATTCAACAGGCAGATTTCTTCTGATTTTTGTTTTCTATGGTCTCAAAGTTTTTCCTGCACTGGCATTTTTTAAACTGTCTTAAAAGCCAAGAAGTGGACATGAAGACTTGTTTACCAACAGAAATGACTCAGTAAAAAAAAAGATTCTTCTTTCATTCGCCTCACATGAACTCTGATGTGCTTGTCTGTCAGATTCAGACTCGAAGCTGCTGCTCTTCGGCCGAGCTCTGAGGTCAGAGGTCAAACTGGATCCACTGGAGCTGCTGGGGAAGAAGTACAGGGTGACTCACACAGACAACATGATAACCTGATAAAACACGGTTGTGGTGAAGTGCTTGTGGTGGTGATGAGTTTCCTTTTGACCCGCCGCAGGTCAACAACATGTGTGACGACTCACTCTCGGCCAGAGACTTCCACAGCGTGGTGAAGCCGGCTATCGACGACCTGATTGGACGCGAGATGACATTTGACATCCTGTTCCATAACAGCGAGCACCAGGCGACGCTCCTCAGATACGGAGTCAAGAAATCCGAGCAGGTCAGTGGACGAAGATTTTATTTTACTGTTCGCACTGAAACTTGGTTTACTTTTCTCTCTGGAGGTCTGGAAGGTTTTAGGCAGAAATATTTCAGCCTCTTGCTAGTTTATGCTAATTTTACTTTAAACTTATGCTTGGGAACAAGTTTGGAAAGAAAAAACTGATTTCAAAACCTGAAACTGTTCAAATAAAATAATGTCAAAGAGAAAGATCAGTCTGTGGGACCTCACTGTATCTGTTGAATCTAGTCAGTGTGTGATGACCTCGTAAAAAACTGCATGTGTGTGTGTGTGTGTTCCAGATTGAGAAGATTTATAAACACATCATGCCCGCCTGGAAGTAGTTGTTTGATGAGAAAAAACTGTGAAAATGTCTTTGTGGTCAGTTCTTATGTCCACCACCAGAGGGCGACATTGTTCCTTTGTCAGAAAAAGTAATAAAGCCTTTCATGTGAAAAATACCTTTTTTGACAATGAGGAAAATTATGAAATATCATTATAGATCCATTTTAAGAGGGAATTCACAAAAACAACATAAAATGATCAATACGTACATAGTTTAAAGTGAATTCATAAATAAATCATGTAATTGGGCACTGTTATTTTAAATTGAACCTATTATTTGATCATTTAATTTGTAAATAATTGATCATTTTTGACCGTTTTTATGTTTCTTTTGCATGTAAATGTTTTGATTCAAAATAAAAATGCTGCTTGCTTAACTCTTAACAAAGCTTGTACAGAAACATGACGTCCTGTTAAGGCGACAGTTTCTTGAATAATTTTTCATGTCAATGTTTTCTCATTCAGTTTGGTATTTGGCTTTGTCATCTTATCTTTTTCTCATAAATAACATTTGAAATCCTCTCATTTGTTCTGCTGTAACTTAAATAAATCTTTGCTACCAACATTTTTCAGTGAAATTCATCTTTAACATCAATAATGTTCAGAAGCTTCGATGGGCTGCAGTGCAGGCACCAGTGTCACCTGCAGAGGGCAGCGTGGATGCTGTGTTACAGTTGGAGCGTCCGCTCTCTCTGTGGGCAGAGACGAAACAGCAAAACTATTCAACAGACAAAGGCAGAAAATTCTTTTTTTTAAATGTTTATTTCAGTTATTCTCGACATCACATGGATTAATTTTCTGTCAGTTGACTGACATAATAACTTTCAGTTTTTGACACAGGATGATTTTTTGTTTGTTTGTTTGTTTGTTTAAATTGGACCCAAAGGATCATGTCATTTCCCCTGACTTCGTCCTTCGTTCCTTCCTTCCTCCCTTCCTTCATCATCCTCTCCTCCCTCCCTCACAGTTTGGGGGCCACAGTCACACCCGCAGCCTTCTGGTGTGTTTCTTTCAGCCATGATATCAGGATGCTGTTTGTCTCAGCTGGTCTGTCCATCTGCGTCCAGTGTCCACACTCCTCGATGTGTCCTCTGCTCAGGTTTGGCATCTGCAGTCAACAAACACAAACATCAGACTCATTTCCAATAACTGATAATCGATTGTTATCATGCTACAGTTCTTGACTTGTGTGTTTCTCACCATGTCCTCCATTCCCTTGGAGAAGGCCGGGAGCAGAACCGGGTCTTTACCCGCCGTCACCATCAGTGCAGGCATCAGCAGCTGAAAAACACACACACACACACACACACACACACACACACACACACACACACACACACAAGGCTCATTCTTTAAGCCTGAAAAAATCCTTTTCCAGGACAACTCGGTTATTTTTGGGTCTAACATTTTTGATTTTCATGGATGTTTTATCAACTGGAAAATGCTCCACAGAAATGCAGGTTTTTTCAGGATGAGTAGAAACTTTTTGTTTGTTTATTTGTTGTCAACTAGTTGAGTGTCTTGTAAGCCTGTATGGGCTGGGCTACTGAAGGTGCATGACACTTAAATAAAAGAAACTAAACTAAACTAAAACTATTTGTTTCTGATGCAGCACTTACAAAGTGCTCAGTGACAAACCTTTCCAGCAGGACGAGAACACATCCAACTCCAGTTCGCCTCCACGTTACGATACCAGTTCAGCGGCCCCCTGTGAGACAAAACACAAGATGATGAAGATCTGCTGGAGTGTCACACTTTTATTTGATGGACTTTTTACTTTTGCACTCAAATCAAAAACAGGAAGAAGTTATTGTTTCATCTTCCACCGAAAACAGCGAGCAGTAGTCAGAGAATCTGAATCTGAAGCTGATACTCTGTGAAGCACATTATGTTTTTTATCTCCATGTTGAACATTTAAAGTTTTGCTCAGTAACGTTTTCTTTGCATTGACTGATTGGAATATGTGTTTGTAATCAGTGAGAGAATCAGTGATCCGTGCACAGAGTCTGTGAATGTCAATGAAGGAGCTGTGAGATGGTGCATGGGTGAGTTTTACTGTGCAGGAAGCTTCTGCTGTGTGTGCACCACCTGAAGCCTCGCTCTTTGTACTGGCTGACGTAGACCTGCAGGTCGGCCTCGCTCAGCATGGAGCTGAGGGGAATCTCCTGCGGCTGACCCACTAACAGACCACCTGCAGCACCACACAAACAGCACACCACAGCATGTTTTCATGAGCTCTGATGATGATGTTCAGCAGGAAGTCACGAGTCACACCTCAGTCTCACCTCGAGCACAAACTCCTGCTGTGCTGAGCGCAGGACGCTTCGCCTGAGAGACAAAAACATCAGACATACAGGGGATTTTTCTACCTGTGCACACTTGAATGTGTGTTACATATGTGTGTGTGTGTACATGTGTGTGTGCGCTTACTGCTTCAGTACTTCTAGCAAAGAAAATCTTGAATGTTCTCTCCAGGTCTTTCTCCAGCTCAGCCTCTGCTACACCCTGAAACACACACGTACACACACGTCCATTCTTATTTGTATGTTCTGTCCACCCTGTCTTCAGACAGTGTTCGTCTGTGTTCTTTTAGCAGACTTTTAACAGACTTTTTACCGCTAACTCACAAAGTAGTGACTTCTCCAGTCACTAGTTAGCAGTTAGCCTCCTCGTCTATTCACACCGCAACTCTCTAGACTACCACACTCCGGTATGGATATACGTAGAATTATTTGGACAACGTTATGTTTACAGTGGCTGCTTCTGTGTGAGTTCGCGTCCCTTGTGGAAAGCAATCTACCCGATAGCCCATGGCTCTCCTACACCAGAGACTACCTCATAAAGCTCGGACTTCAGTCTCACCACACCGTCATCACGGACTGTTTTCCA
>JAPXVT010000018.1:568266-580702 GCA_029823135.1 Acanthurus reversus
TGCAGCTGCAGACTGGTGCCAACATAAAACTCAGAATGACCTCAGTGTGTCTCCACTATGCAACACACATACACACTCTCAGTGTCGCTCTCTGGTGTACACACACACGCACACACGCGCGCACACGCGTGCACACACACACACACACACACACACACCATCTAATAGGGGTGTAACTCTCCAGCTGTCAGAAGTTATGTCGCTTACTTTGGAGTGTATATAAAAGGTTAGCATGCCGTCCTGTCTGCTCTATTTATGCAGCAGTGATGATTGTAGAAAGTGCAGATTTTCAAGATGTGTAGGAGTATGTAGGACGTTCTGTTTTAAAGAGATGTAATTTTATAATTTCAAGTGCCTCTCCGATGTGCCCTGTATATTTTGATTAAACTCTCAGGTTCATTATTTGTCCTTCTCGGCCACTCATTTGTTCCTACCTGGTTTCCTTTGACTTATCCCCATGGCTCCTTTTTTTCCTCCATCCTCCCTCAGTCCTGTCTCCCTCTGACAGATGAGTGTGGTCAGAGGTCATGTGGTTGTAATTAGGCGAGCGCTGCCTCGGCACTCTGCCCTGCTTCCTGTTTCTAATCTACAGACTTCAGTCAGTCCTGAAAACAGCTGTTAGCTTTGGGGCTCAGCCTTCAAACTCCCAAACCTGAATAAAACTGTCTTTAGCCTGTTTTCATAGTCCTATAACATCTATCATAAGCTTCCCGTCATCATGCCAACGCCACCCTCCAGTTTCACTTCTGTTTGATCTGTTACATAACTACAGAACTACAAAAACACTGGAATGCAAACGGCCTCACAGTGCTTACATATCGAAACTGTGACTGATGGACAGTATATCTACAGATTAAGCCTGTGATTCCGGTTTTATTTAAAGAAATTTTAACAGTTTGTTAGTTTTAGATCATAACAAAAGTTCAAAGGTTCCCTTTTCTTTTTTACACTACTTTCAAAATCTAATGGTCTGTTTTCAAGTTTCTTTACTTTGCTTTACAGGTGGATCTTGTTATCCAGGTCTTTCTCCAGCTCAGCCTCTGCTACACCCTGAAACACACACGTAGAGTTATGCAAGGATTTAAAGCTTTATTGTCACAAGCACAGAGAAACAAGAACAACTTGAAATGATTTGTTATGAAATTTGCCCATTCGTTTATTTAAAATAACCTTTTTGACATTTCTGTTTGTAGTTTCACCTTTTTTCACTTCAGCTGATAAGACCACAGACCCTTTTTGGCCACTTGGGGGCAGCAGAACACAACAGTGACATATAAAAAAACTAAAATGAGGAACATTTTGCTGGCCAGCTGCTATGTGCACATTATTATGTGTGGATTGTTACCATCTGCTCTATAAAAATAAAGTCATCACTGTGTCGAATGAACTGTGTTAGCAATTTAGCATGCTGCACACACACTTACAGGTTTTTGGAAGTAGAGCTGGTAGTCAAATATGGGAAGAGCCAACATCTTCTCTACAGGAGACACAGACGGGTCGACAGGAAACACAGGAGTGTTCAGCGACGCTACAGCCCTTCACACACAACAAGGAACACATTTTACTACAGTAAACAGGTGTTACTGTGTGTGTGTGTATGTGTGTGTATGTGTGTGTGTGTGTGTGTTTGTGTTTTAACCTGACTCTTTCAGGGAAATACTGA
This sequence comes from Acanthurus reversus, assembly GCA_029823135.1. Lineage (NCBI taxonomy): Eukaryota > Metazoa > Chordata > Actinopteri > Acanthuriformes > Acanthuridae > Acanthurus > Acanthurus reversus. Next base: position 569,930 of record JAPXVT010000018.1, read on the forward strand.
GCCATGGTCCACACCAGGAAGCCGCCCCAGTCATGACCCACCAGAGTAACCTGTGGTATTAACTGGGAACGAGACAGAGAGAAGATATTAAACCTAATCTAAATACTGTATTTCCTCAAAGAATGAACGACACATTTTAGTTTGTTCAGTTGATCGAAGAACTTTACAAGAAATCAGGCCTTATCTGTTTGAAATTAAAAGCCTTTAAGTGGTCCATAAATAAATAAATACATACATACATAAAAAATCGCAACATGCAGCCAATTTCCGCCACTAGAGGTCTCTCTTTTCAAACAGACATGACCTCAGGAAACAACGCAGTAGAATCAGGGCATTTTTTACATTTCTTTGTTAAACAGCCTTCAGTTCAGTGGAAAATCTCTCTGATAGGCTCAGTAGCAATATGTATAAACGAGGTAATTTATTCACGTTACGTTTAGTCACGTTTACCGACTACCTTCCTCACGCCCTGACATGCTCTTACCGGAAGTTAGCAACAGGTTAACAAAAGATTAGCTCGAATAAAATGACAGATTTCTCTGACTTAACGTTGTTAGAAACATTTGGAATAATTTTAGGAACACAGCTCAACAAAATATAACACTGATAAGGTTATTTTAGACATCTGAATGTGGAAATATTTCATATTCTACGTAAAACGGAGCTGTTATTGTGACAGCGGAACTTTACTGACTCACAAGGCTCCCAAACGGCACTTACAAAGGCGCTACTGCCCTCTTGTGGTGTGAGTACGTTACTACAAATTCGGCTGAGCCTTGATCACACAACCAGCCGCAGTGACTGAAATCGGATATTAACGTTTAAGACGAGTCATCCAGAACAACAAAAATGTTAAAATAGGATCATTATGTTGTTTTGTATGTATATAACACTGAGTGCATGTTTTTTTAATAATCTATTCTAATATTAATCAGTGTCCTCACCATTTTGTCCAGAAATGTGATTAAATCCTGGAAGAAAAGTAGAAAAAAAACTGCTCGTGAACATTTTATTCAAGTTATGGCATGTAATATTATGAGAATCAATAGGCAATACAGCATTACATATCAATATCGTTGACGTATAATTTCATTGTTGTTTCATTAAGAATATTTTTCACTGATGAAAACGAGACAATAAATGAAAATAAACCATTTTATTGATTAAAATGCTGCATTCTGCTTATGATACCTTCAATAGGAAACGTTTCATCTCTTTTTAATTTCAGATGAAAGTGTCAGTAAATTTCATTACTGTTTTTTGTTTGTTTGTTTGTTTGTTTGTTTGTTTTAATCAGTAATCGTCTCGTCTTCTTCAGTTAAAACTGTAATCGATTAATTGGTGAGTTTGTACCTCGCAAAGCTTCTCCTGAGAATATTCCTCGATGTCTGTCGGTGGAGAAACAACACATTTCGGGTAAAGAGAACACAACACTTAAGGTTTTATTATTAAACTAATGAGCAAACACGTTCAGATGCGGCACGTGAGTCGACGTGGACTACTCACTGACACTCCCCTCTTTTAAAATGACAGGTAACGCGCCGCATGAAGAGCTTGCTGATGTGTTTAGCATCCAGCAGAGGGCAGCACAGACCTGCGGATCTGATAGATCGAGGGTGTGGCGCCCTCTGCTGGCTAATAGACTTAAAACATGATCATCCCATGGAAGTTTGAGAAAATTGGATGGGAACAGTTTCTCTCTTCGGCTAATATGGAAACATTATCGCAGTGAATCATCAGTGAGGAGCTCTCTGATCGCTTGTGTCTTTTCTCTGGTTGTTTCAGCTTACAAGAGTATTAAACCACTGCTGTTTGTTTTGATAAATTTTACTTCATGGGAATATTGTCGAGTGTTGATAAGGAGTATTTAGTGTTGAACATTGACACACACTCACCAGGGGGCGCTGTTGACTCTCCGTATCCCTTCATGTCCAGAGCCAACACCCTGAACCCTGCAGCTGCCACAGCTGGAATCTAACAGAGAGAGGAGACGACGACGGATAAAAACTCACCGACAACTGTGAGCATGGACCTTCTGTTCGCTTTTTATCAGACCTGGAATGTAACTAAGTACATCTACTCGAGTACTGCACTGAAGCACAAATTGGAGGTACTTGTGATGGAGTTGAATGTTTCCTTTTCCTGCTACTGTCTACCTCAGCTCCACCACATCTCAGAGGAAATGTTAAACTTTTTACAGCTTTAGTTACTTTAAGCACATGTTCCTGTTGATACTTTCAAACCTTGATTACAGTAGCATTTCCAATGAAGAACTTTAACTTAAATAATATATTTTTACTGTGATGGATGAGTTCTTTTTACTCGTGTGTAGTTTTAGCGAACTTTCAGCCTCATGCAGATGAACATGTGACGTGGTTACCTGGTACCTCCAGGAGTACCAGCTCTCAGGGAAGCCGTGACACAGCAGAACAGGAGGACCTGAACCCATTTCAACATAGTGAGTCCTCACACCAGGCTGACAAACACACACACACAGAGGAATTATTTATAGAGTCACAGGAAAACATTTCAACTGCTTCTTAATTCCATATATTTGTAATCAGATTACAGGGAGAGATTTATGTGTTGACCCTGATGCAGATTATTACCCTGATGGTGACAAAGCCATGAGACACTTCATCAGGGCTGCAGAACGGTGGAGGACTGTCAGCTCCAAAAGCCTGAAACACACACACACACACACACACACACACACACACTTCATGTATTTGCTTCTGTCCTCTGAATGTTTGAGATCAAATGGTTCTGGTCGTCACCTGAACTCCAGTAAATTTGGCCAGTTTGTTCAGGGCGTCGTCCAGATTTTCCACCAAGATGGCGGTCATCCCCGCCCCCTCTGCTGCCTTCACACCTTCCACGTCTGCATCCACCCACACAGCCTGAAATGAGACGGACAGGAAGTCCGCTCCGTGGTTTTAACTGTGTTTCCTGGAGATCAAGTTACATGCGTGTCACTGTGTCCTCTACCTGTTGTGATGCCACTCCCAGCTGCTGCAGAGCTGAACTGAACATGGAGGGCTCGGGGACCCTGTGGCCTGAGCGACAGGACTGGAGGACCAGGTCAAAGTTGGCGCCCAGCAGAGAGAGGAGGCGAGCTGGACCGTCTGCAGCCGCAGTGTCATCCAGCCAGTGATTGGCCAGCACAGCCGTCAGGAGCCCTGATGTGACGGAGAAGAAGACCAGCCTCAGATTCACTCATTTATCAGACTTCATTTCACCTGCCTCTCCCCATGTGACGGCAGGATCACAGGTTATGAGTTCATGTTTACTGGGATTCATGTGAGGCTTCAATTTACATCATCTGGAGGAGATTTCTGAAGATTCATGTCAAAGTTTTGATGTAAACAATCAAGCGACTAGCTTCAGATTTCATCGGCTGGCAAAAAGATGATGTTGAGGGGCCAGATTTGGTCCACGGGTCGCTGTTTGCCCCCCACAGCTGTGTATGTTTTGTGTCCAGATGTGTTGATGCAGCTGTACCTCTGTGACGCAGACTGGCAGCTGTCTTCAACACAGCTGGTTGGACGACCATCATCGCCTGTCTGAGCTCCTCCAGCAGGGCTGCGACTGACCAATCAGACGGCAGAGTCACAGCCCTGACCTGAGCCTCCTGCACAATCTCCGCCTCCAATGCTGGGATCATCTACACACACACTCACACACACGCAGAGTGACAGTTAAGCAGAGTTGTAAGGAAGAAGGAGGAGGCAGTAAATCAGTGGAGGGTTCTCTGACGTCACTCACCTGAGAGAGGGTCGTCTCACCTCTCTCGGCTCGGCTCGCCGCGCCCTGCTTCTGTGACGTCACAGTGGACAGAAAACCACTGAAAACCACAGAGTGGAATGAACAAAGGACAACAAGCATGCAACAAGTCTGTGCAAACCAGATTATATGATCCACTTGTGTTTACACGTGACAGAGGAATGTTTTACCGCTTCAGTGAGGACTGAACTCCACTCCCTGCTGTCTAAACCTGTTTCTATTGGACAGTGCGCCAAAGGGTAACAGCAAAGCACTGAACGCTTCGCTGCTGCAAAAAACATCAAATTGTTCTGTTTTCAACACAGATTTCTGAAACTTTGGTCACAGCGACGTGTTCTTGTCACATGACCTGCTGCTTGAAGTCACTGTTGCGTATGTTTCATATATTTTCACGTCAGCGCATGGCTTTTTTTTTTCCAAAATCAAAGCCTGATCTGGACAGCAAACCAAACAGGTCTTTTTTTTTACAGTGATCTCACCGTGGCAGGTGGTGCAGCTCCTCCAACTTGTGGTAAACAGCATGACGGCTGCTGGAGACGGTGACGCCCCAGAAGTTGAACAGGACAGCTTTCTGCTTAGCCATGAGACGAGCTTCTCTGTCTGCCTGTCTGTCTGTCTGTCTGTCTGTGTTGCAGCAATGGGTTTTCTCTGCTGCTGCAGGAAGATTCAGGTCGTGCATCCGGGGAAATTTTGCCCTTTGTACAGACTCTCAGAGCGGGTCCGCCCACTTTGGCTGCAAACCCACAATGACGCAGAAAAGGGATAAAAGGACACTTCCTGTGTCAGTGTGTGAAAGTTCATATATTCAAGGTTTCATAATGCAAATAATAAGAAGTTAAAACAGGGAACATTCAGACTGGATGAGGGAACTCTGTCTGCATTATTTACTTGTTCATTTTTGACTCTCTTTCAGCTGTTTGGTTTGCTCAGAGTTCTGCGAGGACGATCTGTTCATGAAAAACTTAAGATCCCTCTAATGTTTGCTTTCAGTCTTTGGTAGAATTTGATCCAGTCCACATGTAGGTTTCATTCATCAGCTCTCTTTCCAATTTAAATTAAAACACCTGCACCAACTTTGATTGTTTCTTCTGGATGTAAACTTTGAATTGAATTCCTCTCAGTTTCATGTGTGAATTCAATAAATATGTAATAAAAAAGCAGAAACTTTGAGCAGCTGGTGGAGTCAGAGGAAAAGTCAGAGCATCATTAAAGTCTTGAGGATTCCTCCTCTGAGGGCTGAAAATTAACGTCATTCTAAAAATATCAAGTTTTAAACACCTGAACCTTTTGTCTCCTCTTGATGCTTCAAAAACTAAAGTCTGAATCATCATTGTCAGTCACTGTTGGCCAGCTTCATCACACCAGTCACCTGCATCTTCTATTAAACTCCTCATGCTTGCCTGTCATTCCTCTCCTGACCACTAGTCAGTCACCTGACTCTCTGTCTACCTGTCTGTGGCTGCGGTCTAATAGTCCTTTTTGCTGAGGAAGGTTCCTGACTGAGTGAAATGATCCGGAAGTAGTTCATGATAAGAGCTGTTTGAATTGTCTAGATGCTAAGGAAAGGTGGCCCCATGCTTCCTTTCGTATCTCCTTTAGCATAGGATACACCGGACCATGCTTGGCAAATGGAAAGGAGATTATTCCATCCCACAATTCTCTGCGGCAGCAACACTCATAAGCGGCGTACTATCCAAGTCTTAACTTCCTGATATTCTGATGCCTCTGTTTGAACTCTCAACATCATGTTGAGCCCACAGTCGAACCATGAGCGTTATGCTGCTGTCAGTGTAAAATTATTGAAGCAAAAACGTGGAACAGTCAAGCTGTTCAGTTAACTTAGTAACTTTAGGCTGTGCATTAGTTATTCCCTCATCTTGAGCACATCATGGTGCCAGTCTTTATGGATGTCATGCGGTCTCATCGGTAATGCAGACGGATTTTTACAGGGTTGTCAATGTTTAAATTGTCTGCAAGGTACAAGACGGCCAGGACGCACGAGTGGAGCAGCACATCTGAGATGCGCCTTTTGTAGTCCGTCTTCGAAAAATTGTAGTTTCACCACAACACGACCACGTCAGTAACATCAGCTGTCACATAGCCTAGTGAAAGTGCTGTTGCAGTTCTCTTTTCCTGACTCCCTTTGAATTCTCCTCTCTCCTTTCCTCGACCTTGTGAAGTTTTCCATCAGGGTTAAGGAAAAGAGGTTAGGAAAGGATTTAGGAGGTGACTATTCGATTGCAGCCCTGGTGCACGCTCAGACTCAGCACAGTGTGCATCATTTTGCTGCTGTTTCTGGATTGAACAACTTGCTTCCTTAACACAGTGAGCAACAGCTTCAAGGTGCGTTTTCTCCTGTTTGGTTGCTGTCAGAGGTGTCATCCAATCAGCTGTGACCTTTGTATAAACCCCGCCGTATTAAAAAGATGTACACAGTGGATCCGATGGATAGTTGCAACGCTTCCGTCACACAACAGGGTGTGTTCCGTGTTGCTACGTGTTGTCAGGTCTGAGTGCGGCCCTGTCCTCAGGCCTTCGTCCTCTTGCTCCAGCATGTGATGGGCTCATCATGTGGGCTGCTCTGTTTGATGACCTGTCACCTGCTTTCCTTCTCTTTGCTCCTTGGACTGTTTTCCTCTCCTGACTGTCTGCCTGCTGCTGAAGCCAAGCCATCAAATAAATAAATGTTGTCTTTATCTCACTGAATCATGTCCTGCAGTAAATGATCGGTTATTCAAGTTTTATAATGTTCAGTGTTTGTGGAAACTGTTTGTTGTAAACATTTTAGAAGGCGCAGATAGTGGTGCTCCTCTTCTTGGCAGGAGTTTCTAATGTTTAGTAGATCTACATTTAATTAAATAAGCATCAAATATTAGGAAATTTTTTAAAAATCCTTTATTAATCTGACGTACATTAATTCAATACTCTGCCTTATGTAAGAAAAATGCTCAATATGTAAATTAAATGAGGTGAGCCTAAAAATGGAATTATAACTGCAGCAAACCCTCTGGTTTAGTGTGCGGGTTGTGCTGAGGCCTGATTTGTCTCAGTTTGTGTTTTCTGGTCCAACAGTGACATCTTGTGGATGTCAGTGGATCCACTGCTGCTGCTGACGTCACAGCTCAGCAAAACTGAAAGTAAAAGAATGCTTCGGGCCGTCCACGAAGCTCCCCGGCTCTTAAGAACCTGACTTCATGAGACAAACAGAACTTCACTTTTCTTCACCTCTGACCGAAAAACTGTGAAGTGTTCAGACGCAGGAAACGCTGCGCCGTTCAGGTGAGTGCGAAGAAGAAGAAGAAGAGCGGAATGTGTTTCAAACTGTCTGACAAAACGTATTTCCGGTTTTCACTGTGGCAAGACTTTCAAGAAATGACACGTGTGAATGATTTAATGTGCCAAAGGTAAGTGGTGCCTTCAAATGGGGTCGTGTTTACCGTGTTCACGAGAGGTTGATCATTTGAAGGCGCCCCCCCCGTCGAATTTATCAGAACGCTCCGACTTCACGAGTTGTGACGTATTTGTGACGTTTTCCGAAATGGCGGAGCAGGCCCAAGAGTAAGTGTAGACAAGTTTTTAATCTAGATCAATTGTCACCGTCGTCGTCTCCTCTCTTGTTCTTCCGCGTGGCGTTTTAACACAAAGAAATAATGTACATTTTCACGGAGAAAGCCGAGGAGCAGAACAAGAAATGTCTTTGACGAATGGCCAGACCGTCCTCCTACAAAACTCCAAACCCAGCAGTATAACCCTCATTTAATGACTTTTTGTAACGCTCATAATCTGGTGGACCCATGGCGTTTCACACACCCTGTTTCAAAAGAATTTTCTTGGGTTAAACCAGATCACTCCTGTAGGTCTAGAATTGACTTTTGGCTTATTTCAGACTATATGAAGGATTTTGATGCTGAATGTTCTGTATCATCTACACCCATAATTGACCACAGTTCTATTAATTTAACATTAAGACCTACTGACACCTGCAAGAGAAAAAAGGGTTATTAAAAATTTAAAGCCAGCCTGTTGTACTCTGAGACTTACTGTCAAGAAGTTAAATCCATCATTAAAGAAGTGTCAGAAGATGACACCATTTCCTCTTATACATCTAAATGGGAATTTTTAAAATTTAGAAAGAGAAACTTCTCTATATCCTTTAGTTAACAGCAAAAACATCCAGCCAAATAGAAGAAATCCGTTTAATTGAGGAAATAAACTCATGCTGCAACAAACACCCGATTACTGACCTTGACAAAAGAAAACTGATGACTCTGCAAACGAAATTAGATGAAATTTATATTAAAAGAGCACAAGGGGCTTATGTTAGATCAAAAGCCAAATGGATTGAGAAAGGAGAAGGAAATTCCTCATGTTTCTGCAGATTAGAGAAAACTTGTCTGGAAAAAAACTATTTGGGATCATTGATCATAAATGACACTGAATGCTCTGATCAAAAAAGAATAACAAATGAAATTTATTCATTTTATAGCAAACTGTGTTCTTCTAACTTCTCCCCAAATTCAGCACAGCTATTTTTTGATAAAATTATAAATTTTAGTCCACAAATAAGTGAAGACTTCAGAAATATTTGTGATGTGGAGATTACTTACCAAGACCTAGGAAAGGCGGTGCAGTCCCTGACCCCTGAACGTTCTCACTGCAAATTGTTATTAACATTTTTGGGAAGACGTCAAAACACTTCTGTTCGGAACTTTAAAAGAAACAATAGACAATTCATCACTGCCACAAACTGCAGAAACAAGGCTTCATAGTTTTATTTCCAAAACCTGGTGAAGACTCACAAGTTTTAGATAACTGGAGGCCGATTACACGTCTCAATAATGATTACAAATTGCTAACACATATATTTTCCAATCTGCTTAAAACAGGACTTGAACAGATAATCAGTGTAACCCAGTCAGGATTTCTGAGGGGAAGATCAATACATAATAATGTGCGTTTAGTCCGGGACCTTATTGACTACAGTGACCATATAAATGATGATGGATTTATTCTTTTCCTTGATTTCTATAAAGCCTTTGACATGCTAAAGCGCCCCTTTATTTTTTAAGACATTGGAACTCTGCGGATTTGGAGGGAAGTTTAGAAACATAATCAAATGTTTTTATCACAACACGACTAGTTCAGTATCCTTGTCAGGTGGCACTTCTCCTCAGTTTGTAGTGAACAAAGGAATAAAACAAGGATGTCCAATATTCCCTTTGCTCTTTCTAATTGCTGCAGAAATGCTTTCAATTCTTATCAAAAACTCTGATATCGAACAGTTCAAAGTATTTGAAAACCAAAAAACTGTGAGCCAACTGGCAGACAACACCACTTTGTTTTTAAAAAATATTGAACAAATTCCAAAAGCAATCCAAACCACTGACTTATTTTCCAAAGCATCTGGCTTACAACTCAATCTAAAAAAATGTGAGTTATTATCTGTTCATGACTGAAGCCTATGGAACACCTGTTAAAACTATAGTCAAATACTTGTTTACATGATAAAAATTGATAAAGAAAAAAAAGACAATTGCAAGTCTAGACTAGACAGATGGTCAAACGGCGATCTCTCCCTTTTTGATCGTAATTTTATTACAAAAATGGAAAGTCTCTCCAGATGCATTTATCCAGCACACTCACTTCCCATATCCAACAAAGCTGTAAAAATCATCAACACACTTAACTTTAACTACATATGGAAAAGAAGAACGCATTATTTAAAAAAAGCAACTATTGTTAAAAGTTATGAAAGTGGTGTTTTATGGGCTGTAGAAATTTGATTGCTTGAATGGAACTCTAAAAATTAAATGGTTATGGTCATTTCTAACAAACACCCACAGTTTCTGGCACTGTGTACCCAGAGAGTTGTTCAGAAAAACTGGAGGTATTGATTTTCTTTTATGGTGTGTTTTACGGTGTAAATTATCCTCTTTTCACACACAAGTTCTGTTATACTGGAAACTGCTATACAAGCACTACTTCTCTCCGCATGACACTCCCATCTAGAACTGAAGATTCATCCTTTTCAGGAACAAGTCTTTATTTTTCAATGAGTGGATGGAGAAGAATATCTGGCCTGCTAACCGCTTATTAGACAAATTTGGAAATACCTTATCTTTTGAAGATTTGTATGCAAATTATAACCTACAATGTGATCATAAGGAATTTGATAGAATGATTAAAAGCATAAAAAATTCAATTATTCTGATGATTAAAAGTGCTTTACCACAAGTAGCAGATCAACCTCATCTCCCTTCTTTAATGATAAATGATAAGGATTTTTCAACTAAGAACTTGCCAAATAAAACAATACGGAGTCTTTTCACTAACTATTTATACCCTCTTCAGTATCATAAGAATCCAACCTATCGTGCCTTTGATCAATCTACGTTAATAAAAATATGCACCAACTATTTGAGATTACCTTTATTACCAAAAATGAAGGAACTTCATTTTAAAATTTTAAATGATATATACCCTTCAGCTGAACTCCTTGGAAAATGTTTAAATTCTGACTATAATAATTGTAACTTTTGTGATGAGGATACAGAAACTACAGACCACTTATTCTTCTCCTGTAATAGCCAAACACTTCCTGGTGTGATCTATGTGACTTATTGGAACCCAAAGTGCCTCATCTCTCTGGGGGTTTTTTTTTTGTTTTGTTTTTTTTTCAAAAATGACATTATTTTTGGTACTTTTAAAGAGGACAAAAATGTAGAATTTTTACTGAATGTTTTTCTTGCTTTAAGGGAATTTTTATCCACAAATGCAGATGTTTAAAAATACAAGCCCTTTTGGTTATCTTTAAGAAACAAATTGCCACTTTACTGCAAATCAACTAAACATGTAGGTAGAAAAACATGTAGGTAGAAAAAAAGGCAGCTGAAAGATTTGCAAGATGAAGGCATTATCAGAGCCTTAAACCTATTTAATGAGTCCCCTTAGCAATTAGCTTCTTTTTTTTAATGCTTGGTTTTTGACGGC
>JAPXVT010000018.1:647220-658167 GCA_029823135.1 Acanthurus reversus
TTAAAATTCATTCACCTAAAATATGCCAGTTAAAGCCTGCTCAGTATTTGTGACCTCTGTGAGATTTGCATGTTGTGAAAAAAAAAAAGTACTTTTATGTAGATTTTATTGAAGAACTTCATACGGACGCTTTTTATCAGAGCATGCTGCTGTTACTGCTGGATTCACTTTGTTCACCAAAAATTACGAGAACTGTTCATCCAAAAAGTGCGTCAAGAAAAACTCCAAACACAGCTTTTCAAACTCAGAAAGCTTGTTTTAAATTTTGGCTTCCTGTTCTGTCTGATCTGTGCTGTAAAAAAACATTAAACCTCTTTAATCAATTTATTTCTGACAGCAGACCTTGTGACTGGGTTCAGTCCTTCAAATTGTCATTTCTATGATATAATTGACACGTGGACACATAATTCCATCACTCAGTTGTTTGCGTTTGTTCTGCAGTTTCCATAGAAACACGTTTTTATTTATGAATCTCCATCAGTGAGTCATGTTGATGTGATCAAGCGACACACTCGCTTTTTCAGTAGATTTCCTGTTTCTGCTCGTCAACCCGCTCATCTCTCTGTGCAGCATATCTAACACTTAACCTGTTGACCTCTGACCCTTGTTGTGTCTCTCCCGGGCTCGCCCCCCCTCCGTCAGACGGCTCGTGGTCTGTTAATGCAGACGGTAAGCTGTGTGTGTGTCTCCATATGTGGACAGAGGGCTGTGTGTTTACCCCCATCAGTACTGTAACGGTGGTCCTCTGTGATGATGAAGTGTCTCTGCATGGACTGTCTACGCATGGTGTCCTGTAACGTTTCTGCTACAGCCAGAAAAACTCTCAATCTGTGTAATTAAGTCAGTTCAAACGGTAGAAACAAAGAGTGCAGGTGAGTGAAATATTCCAGTTCACAAAAGTCTGGAGGACAAAAAAGAGTTTCAGAGTGGCTGTTTTCCACAAGTGTTTCCCCCTCAAAGTTTCTGTAATGTTCCTTTACACAGCAACGCGAGTCTCTGGGGTTGTTACGAGGACAAACTTCAGGTCACTACCTGCAGCCTGTCAGCTTGCATGTTGTAAATTGTTTCTGTTTGACTGTGAGGAGTCTGATTTTTCTCCCTGACCTGAAGGAAACAGGTTTGACTCATCGTTCGCTGCAGACTCACAGATGGATTGATCGTCTCTGACCTTTTCAGTGCTGCTCTCGGCACTGCAGAGAAAGAAAATTTATTGTAAGAAAAAGACTGTCAGAGAAAAACCCTTTTGGTCACATAGGTAAGTTTTGAGTCTTGTCTGCGTGTTAATCTTAATAAAATTAACTGATGATGGAGTTTGGACGATAGACGATAAAAGAAATGTTCAGGTGTCGTGCGTGCATAGCATGTCTAGATTGTTTTACATCTGCGGTGACAAAACGATTAATGCTTGCAGGATCGGCTGCTGTAGCTCACGTTTGATACGTTGGGGCTACAGTGGATGAAAGAGCTGTTATCGGGTCAGTGTGTGTTTTATTTCTGCTGCTGGTGGAGATTGTTTAGAGTGAAGACATTATGTAGAAATCTGCTGTTTTTTTATGTCTAGTTTCAGATTGTGAGAAATCATCTGCAGACTTTTCTGTCAGTTTGTCATGGCTGAAAGCTCCAAGTACTACAGTACTCCTGAACCTCAGTTGATGTCGCTATGGAGACAGTCAGAGGTGTCAATGAAAGACACCAGCTGCATAGAGCTGAACTCATCAAACAGTCATTAATTACCAGGTTTACTTTTATGAAGGATGCAGATGTTTTACAGCCACTTTCCATCGTCTCAGTTCTTCCAACACATGAGGGATTGAACTTGAAGTTGTGTTGCCTGCTCAGCTGGACGCTGCTGCATGTGGACGACCTGATATTTCTCTCTGTCTGTCGTCTTGTGGTGTGTTTATATATCAGTCAAAGTTCTGTATGACTGCACGATGTCTGTCTGTCTGTCCATACATATGTTTATTCAAATCTTTTCTCTTTACCAATGATACGTCCACTGTATCGATGCAACGATTTCTATGCCTTTGATCAAACTCCATCGATGGTAAACGACAGTGTGACTTGTAACGATCTAAAATCGTTTTTCAAAGCAAAAATCGATTGTATCCATACAAAGAATCAGTGCCTTGTATTTCTCATGTCAAACGTTGTTATGTGGAACTGGTAGATAGTTGTAAAGGTTACTCCAGGTCATTCTCTGATGTTCTGATCGTGTGCGTTGTGTCAGCAGCGTCTCTTCAGATCATGGTGGATCACAGCAGGAGAACCAGAGATTTTCAGTTGGCGTTTGCGTTCCACACAGACTGAATCGAGGCCTTGAACTGAATGTTTGTGTTGTTCAGTGTATCGAGCTTTTCCACAGTTTCACCTCCTCTACCTCCATAGAGACATAGCCATTTTCTTTTCCTCTATATTTTGGCAAAAACCTCCTAAAACATTATTATATCAATTTCTAGTCATTGAATTGTGTCATTTTGTATCGTTCTTGTATCGTATTGCCAACCACGTATCGTAATATGCGTTGTATTGTTGTTAAAACATATCATTACACCTCTGTGCATTAATGTGGAACTGCAGTCAAACTTGTGTGTCAGTGTCCAGTTACTCAGAGTTCATCTGCAGCGTAAGTGACAGAGGTTCAAGTGTTTGCAGAGCGATGTTCTGCCAAACAAACACAACAAAAAATTGAATTTCTCCTCTGATATGGAAACAGCTCTCATCAGAATTCGCTCGGGAGCTTTCCTTTGTGTCCCTTGTTCAGCAAAATGAAGCTCTTGACAGAAATCAGAAAAGACGGTGTTTGTTTATTTTTTAACCCTCGGGAACATCACAGCCTGATGGCGGGTTTGAATGGTGTATGTTCTGCAAAAAAACACCAAATTACACCATGTACCATAGCTTAAAACAGTCAAAAAAAATACATATCTATATATATCTATCTATATATTTATCTTTAAATAATAGAATAGAGTAGAATAGAATATATATCCTCAGACTTTTACATTTCCATCAGTCCTTAAATGCATCTTGTGCGACAAACTCCTCTGCCAGGAAAAATCACTGAATCTCAGCTTTCAAAATGAAATTTCATCAGAACACTTCGTCCTACGTGTCTCAAGTAGCAGACAGCGTTTTCTCTCACCAGGTCCTGTGACAACATTCAGTTCTGTGCTGCTCAGTACAATCAAAAAACCTTATACGATGTGTCACATGACCGCCAGTCACATGACAAAAACTCTGAAAAGTCCCCTGAACTGCCATCTGTTGACACACACTTTGTCCTGCTTGTACGAGTGAATGTACAGCACAGATTTATTCCAATGTTAGTGACACTTGTGGGCACTTGTGGACGACGTGCGCAGTGATTTTATGTTACAATAGATATTTCATAGTTTTCTGTAGGTCTGACCATGACTGTGTCTTTTTTGCAGAGATGCAGCTTCAGAGAGTTGGTGAATTTTTTTATAATTGTGTCGGGACATGACTTGCGTCTTTCATCTCTCATGTTTCATGTCTACCGTCACGTTTCCGTCATTCTGATCTCCGTTTTATTTTCACTCTGTTTCTGCATGACACAAGTGTAGAAAATGTGGACATGGAACTGGACTGCAGTCCTCATCTTTGGTGTGTTTGAATGTTTCTGTGCTGAGAAAGAAGTCGAGTTTCCTTGTGTCCCTCACTTTCTCAGTCTGTCTGTGTTTGTGTCGTCTGCAGGTCGAGTGCGAACCAGGAGGACAACTTCAGGAAAGAGTCCCACTGTGACCGACAGTCGGGGAAGAAGCCGAGGGAAAGTCGTGTCACAGTCTCAACGTGAGCTGCTTCTGCTGTGATCGTGATGTTAGAACCACAGAAACACGTTTCAATTCAGAATATCTTAAACAACACTGAGCTGATCTCACGGCTTGTCACGTAACCTAAAAAGTAAAATTTTATAATAAAACTATGTTTTTACTAGTGCTGTCAATTGATTAAAATATTTCATTGCGATAAATTGCAAATTAATTACATGCCCTTTTAATCAGTTCTAAATGTACCTTGAAGGGATATTTTTCAAGTCTTTAATACTCTTATCAGTACATGTTTGGACAAACATGCTTGTTTTATGCAAATGTATGTTTATTATTATTGCAGCGATCCAAAACAATGAAAAATACTGTGTGTGATATTTTGATTGAGCACTCGGTGCTCAGCTGAATTTGGTCTGTTGTGATCAGTGCTCGATTACTCATGTCTTAAGTTGTGTATCTGTGGTGGCTGCATCACTTCCTGGTTTCCCAAACTACGGGGTGGGCCGAGGGCCAGAATGTACGTGTGTTAAAAAAATTAACGGCATTAAAATGAATTAGCGTTAATGCATCAATAATGCGTTAACTTTGACAGCCCTACTTTTTACCTAATTCTGTCAATACTAATTCTGATACGACACCAGAATTTCTGAATGGATATCATCAAATGTCCTTTTTTTAAATAAAAAATCCTTAATTGCAGACTACATACAAACATTCTTTTCTACAAAACACTTCCTCTGTATTTAACAAAAGAAGCCAAAAATCATTTGTGATTTTTTTTTTCCCTCTATCTTCTTATTTTCTGCTCTATTTTTTTTTTTTTTTTAGCAAAAACTAACTTAACAGTTTTCCCCCTAAACAAAGAGTGAAAATGAATTTTGAAGTAATGAATTTAATCCTAAACAAAATTCTTGCCTCTGGGTTTCAGCCGGCAGCAGGTCCGGGTCTCCAGGCCGTCTGCTGAGCTCCACCTACGGCAGGATCCCAAGGCCCACCATGGGCACCGCCGCCGCCGACAGCGCCTCCAGCAGCCTCACAGACAAGAGCCGCCCTCGAGGTCATCGCAGCCAGGGCTGCAGCCGAGAGACAAGCCCCACCAGATCAGGCACAGGTCAGCAGGTTGAGTCTGAAACTGAGCTGAGTGCTGTGAGAGCTGAAACGAACGATGACAAACATTTAAGTCGAGTCCGTTAAAGTTTTAAGCCTGGTTTACATTGATGCAAGACGCTCCTCATTTACACGCGCGGTGTAAGCTCTGTAGCAGCTCAAAGTCTTCCCTCGTTAATTAAGTGACTTTAAGTAACGTTAATGCAGCATGTCGGTCACCTTTGTAAAAACATCCACGAGTGCCTTCATTGTTGTCCTTCCCTCCACATGCAGACGCAGTTTTTCATTCAGGTGGATCAGAGCCGATCTGGACCGACATAAGAGACTTTTCTCACCATTCCTCTGGAACTACAAGTCTGTCAAAGTTTTACCAATCAATGTCGGGCTGATAGGGCCGCTGAACACAGGAACTGTCACAGTTAACTGAATAATATCTTTCCCCCTGCGCATGTAAGCAGTAGTAACATGATGATAAAAAGCAAAAAATCTAACTGCACAACAGCTGCTTGCATAGACAACAAGGTCAGCAACGCCTGGAATTTGTTATCCATGTTGAAACAACGCCGGGTCGTCGAGGCTCGAAGATACATTCGTGATACATACAGGTTTGTTTTCATCCTCAAAATAGTCACATGACTGTGGCGCGACCAATCACAAAGGGTGTCCATGCCCATGTTGTTTGTGCCTGACTACAATGAGACGTCAAGACGGAGAATTCAAAACAAGACGGGTGGCTCATCGTCTTCGCGCTGCTCCGACTTTGAGCCGCTAAGATGCACAAGGCACAGATGTAGCAATATGCAGTGTAAACTAGGCTTTAGTTAAAAGTTGAGGCACTGAAAGGAGGTGAAGTGGCAGAAGAAACAGTTAAAGTGTGACTAGTGTCTGGTCAGGTAGAAAAACAGAGATGTCAGCTGAAGTGGCCTATTTGTGGTGAGCCGCTGAAACACCTCACATGTCAGTTACAAAGCTGAATATTAAAACTTTCTCCAGGTCATTACTGCCTTACAGGTCCATCATTTGTTGAATCATCTTGAGCTACAAGCTGCGAATGACTTGTCGACTCAGAGTCAGTCCTCAAATCTGGTCATGAACCTGAAGTCTGCAAAAAAACAACTTGAGAATAGAAACTGCAAATCAACAATAACAGTAGAATTTTTATGACAGTTTGAATTAAAATACTTTATACGTGAGTTGAAAGCGTGTCTTTCTCTTTGAGGTCGACTTGCACAGATTTGCATGCTCCGGGGTCGGTCTCACCGGCTGGACGTTCGCCTGATCTTCAGCTGCGTCGGGCTTAACTTGCTGTTTTGAGCTCAATTTAACTGTTACACTGGTTGCACCATCAAGCGCTACGTCCGGGACTAAAACTTAAGCCCAGTGCAGGGAAGGTGTGAGGTAGGAAGACTGAAGTAGTTTTCAACATGACAATAGAAAAGTTGAGGACGACGGTGCGTCTGATAAACAGACTACATGATGAAAGAGTGATCAGAGACTGTATGAATTCTCTGCATATACATGGAGACAGAGAACTGATCGAAAGATTTAATTTCTGCAGGGCTGAATTGTGTCAATTACTTGACAAATTGTCATGACTAAAGTTGTGAAAGAGTCATAAATGCTCTTCTGTTAAAATCCTTGGAGCATAATCTCCTCTGTCAAGAAAGAAGCCTGCCGTGTGCCCCAAACATATGAAGAAGTGATTACAGGGCATAAAAACTGTCTGAAAACTCCGACAGTAATAATGTTAAACAGTCATAAATATTTATTTAGTCATAAAATATAGGCTAATAATATTTCTTTGCTTTATTTACTGTCTGTGTTCCGCCCTCGGCCTTTATTGACTTCTTCTGTTTGCTCTGTAAAATATTCACACACAGCTCAATAATTAATCTTGTTTCACCTGTTCGAGTAATTTCACTTTCGTTTCTTTGGCTCAGCAGTCATTTTTAATCTAGCGATTAGGTTGGAATACAAGAATGTAAGTTTGTAACCACAGCAACATTAAGGGCAACTATCACTGCAGTGTCAGCATCAACTGTATGTGCGCCTGGTTGTAGTTTCAGATGGTGCAACTGGTGTCAATATTTCTCACTAGTTTGAACGGAGCTAAGCCTGAAGTAGAACTTGGGTCCAGCTTTATTCTGTCCAGCTGGTGCAACCGGCCGCCGGCCACCCCAGACTAACACTGCAGCTGCAGCCTCCCTGAGTCTTTTTCTCCCTTCTCTCCTTCCTGACTAACCGTCTCTGCAGAGCTTCAGCTGTGTGAGTGTCTGGCTGAATGTGCTACAAGCTAAACTCTCCCTCTGCGCTGCTGTCTGTCTGTCTGTCTGTCTGTCTGTCTGTCTGTCTCTGTCTGCCGCGCCTCTCCAGCTCGCAGCCGAATCCCCCGGCCAAGCATGAGTCAGGGCTGCAGCCGCGAAACCAGTCGCGAGAGCAGCCGCGACACCAGCCCTGCCAGGGGCTTCTCCCCCCTGGGTGAGTACCGTATGGAGACCCCCCCAAAACCCCTCTGTTGTTTACATGTTTATACGGTCAAAACAGAAAACTAATTAGAGAGTCACATGGAAAATACAGTTAATTTAATGTCCTTTAAAGTTTAGGAAGTGCACAGAATGAATCAAAACACAAAACTTCCCTCCTAACCTGCACATCTGTCTGCAGAAATCACTGATGTTGTCTGATTCTTTGCATGATCTGTATTTAAATGTCTCTTCTATTTAAATGTCTCTTCTAAGTAGGGCTGGGCGATAAATCAGTTTTATCCATTAATTTGAATTTGTGGTTTAGGAAGATTTTTAAAAAAGAAAACCAGAATTTCTATTTCTAGGCTTCTGTTTGGTTCAAGGAGCCTCAAAATTATGTTGTTTTGATTTATGATGGCAGAAAAACTACATGATTTGTGAAATGACTGCAGGCTTCAGTGCAAATCCTCCACTGAGTCTACAGAGAGCACTTCTAAAGACAAGTTTGCAGTTTGCACTTTAACCCCAAAAGGGAAATTCAGTTTGCTTTGGTTCGTTTTTTATTGTTAGAATAAAAGCAAAACTTGCTGAGTAACTTCTTCATCATTTGTAGTTTGTTTTTAAGAAGTAAAATAAATCGATTAAAATCCTAAATTGAGTTTAGTGTGAGATTTTATTTTTATATTGCCCGGTCCTAATTCTGATATCTTAATCTCTTTTTAAGTGTGTGCAAGGATGTAAAACTGCTGCTGAGGCAGAAACATTTATTTTGACATCATCATGTAACAGTAGCTGTTTTATCTCCTCTTTAACTTTACGTCCTCCAGCGACGCGTCGACACTCCCGTTCAACCAGCGCGCTCTCCTCTGCAGAGTGCTACTCAGGTGACCACAGGGGCGTTCACAGGAAGTGGATTCACTCAGTCAGCCAGATAAAATAGCACAGTTCAACATATTTCCCCAAACATTTGTGTCACAGATGTGCTGCAGGATTGACATCGTCGTGTCCTGTGTGCAGTTACCTGGCTGACTGACCTCTCTCGCTCAGTGAAGCCTCTCTCTGCATGAACGAAGTCTCTGGTGGATTGAGCAGAAAATAATCAGCAGACAGAAACGGTTTCATTCCGTTTGTGGATTTCACGTTCATCCTAGCATCTTCTGAACCTTTGGTTCACATGAAGCAAGTTACTGACCCACAGGGGGCGATACTGAACATCAGCCTGACAACACGTTGCTGTGATGTGTCTGTGGTTCACAGAGTTAAAAGAAGAAGGATTTAGTGGTTTTAAAATGTGAAGATACAGTTTTGCTTCCACCAAAGTCGTTTTCAGTTTTTATTTTGCAGCTTCCTGATCATTTTATGCAGTCTGATTTACGAGACTTCTTTCTGTAATGTCATGTTTTTTTTTTGCCCCCCACAGTTTATTGCCATTACCAGAAAAAGTTTTGCTCCTCTCTCCGTCATTTGCTTTGGGTTGGGTCTGTTGCACAAACCATCAACACCCCCCACCCCAAATAATGACTGACACCTTACAAACTGCCAAAATTGATGTAATTTGATTGAGATACTTTTAATTGGAAATCATTTCTAGTAAAAACCCAAAGAAAGAATAGTTGTACAAAGCTCGACCTAATCTATGAAGTAAGAAAATCCATTTTAGAATCCACATAAACAGCACCAGATCTCTGCTCACTCCTGAATCTACATTTTGGTTGTAACTGTTTGCAACAGAACAGGCACTTTCAATTTAAGCACCACATTTCTATCAGGAAGGGATGAGTGAGCTGTGGTTCTGTTCAGTATTTTTACTTTTCAATCCATTTTACTACCTGTTACTGAACAAACTGCACCTTCACCTCAGCACAGTGCAGTTTTATCCCACATTCATGGTGATAACACACTCTGCTTTACCTGCTGATGTGTGTTTGACCTTTCTTCTCCAGACCGGATGTCCCATCAAGCTCGCATCTCGGCCTCCGTCAACGCCATGAGAATCCTCAACACAGGCACCGATGTGGAGGCTGCTGTCGCTGACGCTTTGGTGAGAATAGAAGTGGAAAAATGTTTGACAGCCTCATAGCAGCTGTAGATTTACAGCGTTAGTCTTTACATATTTGTAGAGTCAGTGGTCACGTCGTCTCGCTGCAAACAAGCAAGACAAAGATCTCACATCATTTCAAGTCATTTCTTTGTTATGGAAAAATCTGTTAATATTTCATGTTTTTCTACTGGACATGTCCGGTTAATAGACTGATGAGCCCAGACAGGAAGTCAGGCAGTTGAGCAACATTTTGTAGATTTTGGTCTTTTGAAGACCAAAGAAGAAGGAAAAAACAACAACGTAAAAACCATCAGACTGTGTTGTTGAGGTGAAGCAGTCGTGCAGTAATCTCCTCTGTCATCTCTCTTCCTGGACTTTGTTTTATTTCAGCTCTTAGGAGACTCGAGGAGTAAGGTACAGAAACTCATGTGACACAGAGTTGAACCGTCTCTGCATGCACAGTGTAAGCATGAAACACGGACTGACGTGACACGGCAGAGTGAGCCGGCTGGACGCAGCGCTTTGCTCAGAGACTCTGACTTCATAATGTCTGCTGCAGAATTCCAACTCTTTTACAGAGTAGTCTGTGTTACCATGACAACTCCAGATTTCACTAACATGACGGACGTGAGTGTGACACAGTTACTCATTGGTCTGCTTCACAGGCTGATGTTAGTTTGACTGTGACAGCATGAACTAACCTCATCCCTGTGACATCACGTCATCAGAACACTGCATGGCTCTGAGTCTCTCGCTGCATGCTGGATGTAGACTTCACCTCTGTAGGCGTGACAGTGAAAACATGCTGGTGTTACTGTGTTTCTTGCTCAGCGGAGGCCGGTGAGGCGGCGTTTCGAGTCACCGGGAATGTACTCCGATGACGACGCCAACAGCGACGCCTCCAGTGCCTGCTCCGAGCGCTCGTACAGCTCACGCAACGGTGGCATGGCACCACACTACCTGCGCCAGACGGAGGACGTGGCCGAGGTGCTGAACCACTGCGCCAGTGCCAACTGGTCTGAGAGGAAGGAGGGACTGCTGGGACTGCAGAACCTGCTCAAGAGCCAGAGGATGCTCAGGTGGGTGTGGGTTACTATTTGTAACCAGCGAACAAAACGAAACACTCAGGTTTCAGAGTCAGCTTTCATACTAAACATGCTCAGGTTTCCTTTTTCTGTGCATGTCTAAAGTCTCAAAAATATGTCTAAAGAATTTTAATTGAGTCAGATAAAAGGTCCATATATAAATACCTACACTATAAGGATCTTTTTTATTTATCTCATCTCTGCTTTAATGCTTTGTGTCAAAATATATTGTATATTTTTATTTCTGGTACAAAAAAGGTTGTTAAGTGTGACTTTTACTCTGTGTCACCAATGTTCTCAGCCTTTAATCAAACCTACAAACTTAAATATGTTTTACCAAATTCACATTTTCTCTTTTGTAGTCCCAATTAGCCACAAACATAATGTTTGGTCGCAGAGCCTTTAATCAGTCCCTCCAGGAATTCGCGATGTTGCGATCGAAACAATTAACGCAAATT
>JAPXVT010000018.1:676000-693823 GCA_029823135.1 Acanthurus reversus
AAAATCAAAATAAGTCATTACTTGGAAAAGACTGAAGCAAAGGAATAATAAAGACAAGTTGAAAAGAGAAGAGTTGTCAATACGATATTTGTGATAGGGCCCAAAGGTTCTTGCTGCTCACTTTTACATAGAGTTTGAGGCTCTTCATTTTCTTTTCATTTGTCATTGAGACATTACTCATGACCTTTTTCTCTGCTGTTTGGATTTTCACAGCACTACCTAGAGACAATATTCTTCTACTTACAGCAACACTTTCATGCAAGAAAGTACTGCTCTGTTTTTGAAACTGATGAAAATACTAACATGACATTTTTCTATGAGATTTTTCAAAGTTGTTTGGGCTAAACAAGCTGGCAACATCTGGAATCAGCTCAGGGCTTCAAACACCAGAGTACTGACTAAGCTGAAAATATGAAGTTCACTGCTTATTTGGTACTTGTGTAATTGCAGAAATGAATGATTTATGTTCGCAACTGGTGAAGCTGTGGTAAATAGTTGATGGTTGAAGTACAATCTCAGCACTAAAACCACTGTAAGAGCAATGAAAATGCATTAGTTATTTCTGTTAAGAGGAAAGTTTTCTCCTGTCAACACACAACATGTTATTATGTATGATAGGGTCTAAACTCATATGTAAAAGTACATAACATTGTCTGTTTTGTTGCATTACTTCAGAATTTTTTTATGACAATCAGAATGAGTAAAATCATTTTATGTTTTCCTGCTTTCAAATCAAGTTTCTAAGAGTCTTTTAAATCCTTTTGCAGTTTTGTCCTCAAAACTTGGACAAATATTTGTTCAGTATTTTTTTTGTAAACTTTGGATTTCCACCAGAATTTAAGACAGATGTTTGTGTGATCTGTGTGTGGGTGCATGAAGGTTTGTTTGTTTGTTTGTTTTAACTGGTTTTCAGATGAAGATTTGATGAAATGTTAAAGTCACGTGTCGGAGTGTGTAATGCAGCGTCTCCATAGAGACACACATCAACAAGCGTGTGTGTTTGTGTGTGTGTGTGTGAGTGCAGCCTCTCTGTGTTTGGGTTTGAAGTTGTCGGAAACACACTCATCTGCTCGGCTGTGAATCGAGGTTATTTCTCTGCTGCTCTGCACTTAAAAGCAGCACAGCCCCATTAGCCGCTGCCCTCTTTATTTCCTCTCCCTCCTCTGCTGGAGCTTCTCCGTCCAGTTGGCTCCAGCCAGCAGCTCCAGTTCCCTGCGAGAGCCGTTCAAACACTTTTTAAAGAAGATGGAAACATCCTCTGCTCAGCTAATGAACATCACACGGCTGTGATGACTTCAAGGGTCCATCAGTGCTCGACTTTGTGTCTGAGAGGAGTTTCCTGACACATGCTGCAGTGTGCACTGAAAGATCTCAAAACATTCATGTGTTGGAGTTTGTTTGAAGGTCCATGACATGTTCGTGAACAGTTCATGCATTTAACTGTTTGTCTTGTGATTCTTGCAGCACAGGAGAAGCTTCTACTCAAACATTCCTGCTGCTGCTGCTGCTGTGTGTTCACTGTTGAAAACAACTGAAGGTTATTTCACATCCCAAACTTTCCCAACAAAAACACGTCTGACTGGATTTAAAGTTAATGCATGACTGAGGAAGCAGCAGATTAACAAATTTCAGCTGCATGGAAGTTTTCCTGAGCTGATGAAGTTAGCTGAAGTAAGAAAAGAGTTTATTTTTTTAAAAGAAGAAGATCTTAAAACATTTAAAGTATCATGATGACAGAACAAACTGCAAAAATGTACTGATGAAGACTGTGTGGTACATTTGAAAGCTAAAATAGTTAGTTGACCGTGACCTGAGATTTTTCAAATATTTTTATTGTAAAGCATGTGTGAAGTAATAATACAGACCTCAGTGGAGTAAGATTTCTCATTTGAGGCACTTAGCAAACAATACAAGGAAGAAAAAGGGCAAGACCACAAACGTCCCAAACTGAAATCAGATGATGACTTAAAATCCTTAAGGGAAACATGGAAGCCTCATAATTCAGACATCAGTCTGACAGCTGTGTGTGTGTGTGTGTGTGTGTGTGTGTGTGTGTGTGAGACTCGTCTGTCATGTGACAGCGTGTCATCATGTCTGCGGGGGGCCAAGGGCACCGGGAGCCGTTCAAGGTGGACTGACGCTCTGTCAACCCCCCCCCCCTCTGCAGCCCAAACGCAGGCGTTAATGCAAATTATGGTCTGATAATTTAATAACTGTGCCGGCTTGATCTGTCCTTTTTATTACAATTATCATCAGGCAGGGGGTTGCGTTCCATCATCAGAAAATAAACACCATCGATCATCCTTGTAATGATTAGCCCCTGACAGGCCGAGCCACGCTTCGCATAAATGGACTCTAATGCTGGCTGGAGAGGAGAGCGGGGGCGTTTCCTCGTGTTTTCTGCTAACTTTGGCTTCATGTCGCGCGTTATTAACTGTGCTGATAATCACAGCGAGGCTCCTTTCTCTTCAGGAGAGGCGGCGTGGTCCGCAGCCAGCGAGGAGAGCCACTTCTTAAAGGATTACGTCAGGGGGGACTGACTCGAGCTCACAGCTCAGAGCCAAGACATGCAGCCGGGGCCTGTTAAGTCTTTCCAGAAAGAGGCTGGAAGGTGCCAGAGCCAAACTCAGAGCTGGCACCGGCCGCTCAGCATCAGGGCCTCCCTCTTAATTGCAGTGGAAAATGATGCTGCATTTCCTGCCTGTTGAAGCAGCTTGTAAAGAAAACAAGCACCCAGCCCTCCTCCCCCCAAGAAAGGAGGTTGATTTAGAAACGGCGGGGAAGAATAATCAGGCTGTGGAGGCTTTTTGGCAACACGTGAGCCCATTTTCACCACGAGGAGAAAAACATTAAGCAACTTAAATCACCGTTGCATCAGGTGGTGAATGTTTCATGCTGCCCATGTTCTGCCTGCAGCACAAAAAGAGACTTTCTGTGCAGAGTGAATCAACTTTCTCACTCTGATCACTCCTGTGAAAGTCAGGTATTCATGATTCCTGGTGAAGATGAACGCAGCTCATATCTCTGTTTTCACAGGCTATGAAATAATGGCGTTCACTCCCTGCTAACACCGTGTCTTTGCCAATGATGGAGGGGGAGGAGGAGGAGGAGGGAGGAGGGGGTTAAAATTGAGACACAAACAGTCAGCGAGCAGCCGGCTTCTCCTCACAGAGCTGCTTTGTTCTCGGCCTTTTTGCTTTCTGCCTTTGAAACAGCGAGCAGAGATGAACTCCCCTCCAGGAAAACGTGTTTTCTCTGCCCGACCACAACGGGATTCCATCCTCACAAACCACCTTTCTTGTCAGAATTTTGAAAAGAAAATGTTGAAAACATGCACACGGCCAATGACCTTTGGTGCCAGATCAAACATGGCTGCACCGCAGGTTCAGCTGCTGTGGTGTGAAGGTTACACGGGAAAACCCGCATGATGTTTGAGCAGCATCTCGCCTTCCCACCGGAGCTTTTGCTGCCTCTTGTGCGCAGCAGCATCCACGTTTAAAGCCTCAACCTGCAGCAGAGGGATGTTTGAAATCATTGAAATGTGTTAAATCAGACATGAAACAGACATCTCACTTTCTTCATTAAATAGTACTTTTTGGCCTTTTGTTCTTTACTTCACTACAGTTGAGAGGCAGATATTCTACTTTTTACTCCACTACACTTATTTGACAGCTGTTACTGGTTGTTATGCAGATAATGAGGAAATTTCTATCGTGTCGTTAAAAAATTTTCTGTCGAGACGTCGTGCAACACTTTGTTTAACCCTGCTGCTCGATTATATCAGACAATTACTCAAGTATCACAAAAAGCAGCTGCAGCCATCGTTGGTGATTCCTTGAACAAATTCATCGTGGGGCTACTTCATCCAGAAAAACCTCAGTTTAAAAGAAGGCCAAGTCTATAAAAGAGAAAAAGAAACAGTAATGTGATATCATGCACTTCCTGAAGATCTGCAGAAAACAATCTGGGATGAGAAAAAGGTTTGGTTCTGTGCGCGCTGATCAGGAAACGACAGCCGTCAGCAGACACCTGCCAGGTGACACCTAGCATACGTTTAGTGGAGCGAATCCTCAGAGAAGGAGGGCCGGGCATTGAGGAGGAGGAGAGGGCAGAGCAACGGGAGGTTTTAATGAGGACCTCCATCCTCAAACCTCCAGGGAGCAGAGACCTGGAGGACCCAGCGAGCAGCAGGGCGGTGGCACTGACCTCCCTCAGCTGCTGCTGGGAACCACGACTCCCCGAAACTCTGACTCCCCTTCAGCTGCATCAACTGAACATTGCTCCTCTTCCTCGCCTCCTTGTCCCGATTCACAGGTTTAAAACAAAGCTTTAGTTTCAGTCACGTCACTGTGATTAAGTTTAGAATCGGCTCTGCACCTTTTAATAATGACACATATCAAGAAAACAACCTGATCTTCCAGCAGAGTTGCTGCAGAATTTCTGCAAACTATGGATGTTTCCTACAAATCATATCAGATTTTCTTAAATGCATTTAAAGTAGACGGACAAACCAATATTACCAGACCACTTAAAGCACTTTCTCCAGTCTGTCAGCTGTGAAAAATGACTTTTTTTTAACACGGCATCAAGATATTTTCCAGCTTTGTTTTGCTGACAAAAACAAGTATCTATAAAGCATAACCAGTCGGTTTTTGGTCTGAAACATAACCTGACCCTAAGTGCCTTAAGTTGCAGCACGATCTCCAGAATAAAATACCAGAAATATTTGAAGCCGACATTTACTCTGCTGATCAGATAGAAGTTTCTTACATATTTGCTGTCCATGTTGTGCCTGCGATCTGTGAGGAAAACTGTATGTGCTCAAAGATGAAAAATCTGCTAAAAATAAAACCAAAACACCTCATTTATGAATAATTACAGTGATTATTTTGCGGGTGAAATCGTTTCCTTCTGTTCTCTAAAGTGTCTTTGAGCAAAATGCTGAGCCTTAAGAAATGTGAATAAAAAAGCCTATCTGTGGGCTGAGGTGTGTGTGTGTGTGTGTGCGCGTGTGTGTGTGTGTTTGTGAGTGTGAGAGAGGGAGAGAGATAATGACCACCACAATAGTTTTTTCACACAGCTCTCAGTGTTGTTTTTTCTCCGTGATGAGCCGTTAATATCACAAAGTCCCTCAAACAGATGGGATGTTGTTGGAAAACAGATGTTATTTTGCATAGAAACATATCATGAATATTCATGATGCATTAGTTCATGACACTGAAGGCCTCGCTGATGATTGGCCGACTCCAAACACTTAAACTGCCGAGTCGCGTGTGAAGCGACTGATGTTTTTATTTTCAGGGCAGATTTTTCTTCTCAAAGTCTCAACTTTGTTTTCTTGTTGTGGCCAATAAGCACAGAAAGAACAGGAAGTGTACAAGTTTTTCTCTGCTTCTGGTATCAAGTGGAGATCATTAATAATAAACAGACGCACAAGTTTTATTTCAGTGGTAACTTTTACTCATGGTTTCACATGTAATAGAGAGGTAAGATATCTGTGACAGGTCTCCAACTAAATTAATTTCCTCTTGATTTATCAGCATCATGTTCACTCCCTCCATTATCATGATGAAACTCAGGACCTGCTGCTGCTCTCCTGAAGGGGGCGGGTCACAGGTGAAACCTGTGTGACAGATACAGGAAGTTACTTACTTACTTGCTCTTAATCCTGTCTGATACAAATAATGAACCACAGCATGGCAATACAACAGACACTAATCTTTTAATTTTATAAATCTGTGGATTATTTTCTCTTATTTTATCATTTTCTCAAGTTTATTCTCATATTAAAGAGATAAAGCAGGAAATATTCTGAAAACAGAAACATATTTTCTTTTTTGCTTGAAGAATTAAACATGAAGTAAAACATATCTGCTAGTTATTCTCATGTAAATGTACAAGTTTACATGCAGTGCAGTTTTAAACACGTATTGATCGTCTACACGTTGCATGGCCTAAACACAAGGTACACATGTTGATATTGATGAGAGGTGTAGAGAACAAACTTTGAGCAGCACGTTAAAGGACACTTAGTTAAGTTTAAACCTCAAAACAGAAAAAAAATAAACATCTGACCAGCTGCTCACAGTCATAGTTTGTCACTTTCTCTGTTCAAGATTCAGAGCTCTGTAGCAGATGTCTTGTTAAAGGACTATGCTGCAGTTTTTTGTCCTTTAAGACTTTGTTGCAACATTGACTTTGTGAGGATGGAGATTATTCGGAGGGCCGTCGTTAATATTAAGCAGCCACTGACACGGAGGCCCCGGCGCTCGCTCTCGGCTGGGAGGTGGCCCTATTGAAATGAGAGGAGCCTTAATAAAACATTTGTCCCACAGGGGGCACACATGCAAAAAAATGTGTGCTGTTCTGCAGCGGCGAGGTGCTCTGAATCATCAAATCCTGATACCGTGCAAATGCTTAACTACATGCAGATTTTTTAACAATTATTCCTGCAAAAAGAAAATGTTACAGGTTTTATGGTCATAAGTATGCACATGCCAAAACATGCTGCTTATGAGTGACAGTGAAATGTGACGGCCTCTGTCCTCTGCTTTCAGTGTTTCCTGCAGATGTTGAACCTGCTGCAGCAGTGATGTCCAGCTGTGAAGCTGCTGATCAGGTCTCACTGACGTGTTGCAGCTCATCACAGAGGTGATGCAGGAGGATCAGGTCAGTGTTCTGTGCTTTTCGTCCATCACACCACACCAGGAAAAACATTTCTTTATGAAAACGTCAGGAAATCGTGCCAGTGGTCACAAAAAACACGCGTAACTCAGTTGCTGATGATAATCAAAGGATTAAACTTGAAATATTTGCTCATGAAAGTTATCGCTTGCAGCTGTTACATGCAGGTTGATGATTCATACAGCTCACCAACAACTGGCCACATCAGATTTAAACAGCGCCACTTGCAGGACAAACTTTGCACTTTAAGCCCCACTAAATCAAGAGCACGTCATTCATTTTGTCTCATGCTTGAGTTTAGTTTGCATCCTGATCATTGCAGCCCTTGCAGAGACACTGGTGGGACTCGAACATGAGCTGTTGAATCTCTGTGCACAGTGTTCTTGTTTGTGTGCACTGATGCTTTGTTGCAGGGATCATGTACAGGCAGATCAAATAGAGACAGACAGACGCCTCAACTGCCAGTTTGACCAGAAGCTTCTGAAATTGACTCATAAATTAATATTGTCTTCCAGCTTGAGGAGGCAGAGGCTGCACTCTGCAGGGAATTTACATATTAGTCTAATAGAAATGAATGAGGCATCAGTGTCTGCAGAGCGCTATCCATCATCTGTGCTGACACTGGGAGCTGGAGGAGGGACTCAGCCTTGTTACTCTGTCACATAATAACGCAGTAATGCAAAGCTGTGGTAATGTGATGTGGTGTCATCACGAGGAAGGAAGCAAGAGGCCGGTGGAGGTCACAGCAGAGAGTCTCCGTCACGTCAGAGTGCGTCTGCCGGGTCCACTGTCACCGCTGTAATTGAGCTGGTGGCATCCACATCGGCCCACTCGTCACTTTCCATATTGTCACGGTGATGGTGTCGGCGGCCATGAGGCCTCTAACTGCACAGAACACCGAGCTGCAGCTACTCGGCGGTGTCGGGTAGAGTTGTTGGTAGCTTCTGCCAAACAAGCAACCACAGAAGAAGAAAAGAAGGAAAAAGAGAAAACACCTGATCAATTTCCTTATTTACCTGGAAAAAACGCATGACTTTTTGACACACGACACAGTTGTTCACACGTTGACTCATTCGCCAGAATGAAATCAGATTTTCTGCACATCTACAATGTATGACTATATAGATTTTTATTTTTTAATGTGATTACATCAATATTTCTACAGTTGACAACAGTTGTGCAGCAGCAGCGTTATAATAAGAGAGAGGTCAGCTGATCACACAGAGTTACACTGAATACAAGTTTTAAACATGCAAAAGTGAATTAGGACAAATATTTCAACTTTTTCCATAAAGATAACTAACGAGTTTTCCTTCAAAGCATTTCAAACATAGGATTCAGACTCAGACTAAATGTGCAGTTGTTCTGAGATTTTCCAGGGTTTGTGCACCTATTATTGTTTGTGTTCAATGATTCTCGTTTACATATGAACACCAATAAAGAGATTAAAATGTGTGTGTGTGTGTGTGTGTGTGTGAGAGCTGTGTTGAGACTCATCTGTAGGTTTTAAAATCCTTGTCGCTCATAAAGATTTTCTGTGACTCTGAGCTCAGTGAGATGCTGCAGGATGTAAAACACTTTCCTCTGTTTCCTCTGAAGCAGGTTTGCTGCTCACGCTGACTTCATGTTGTCAAACCTCCACCGACTTAAACGCTGACCAGAAATCAGTCTCAGCTCAGTGACTTCAGATGAAGTGTATGAATTTTATTCTCCTTTGAAAAATCAGAGACAGTTGGACTCTCTTCCTCTTTTCCAGTTTGTTGAGTTTGTTAAAGCCCAAAAGGGCTTATTCACAGCCTCTACCAATATAGAACACAAAATCCACATTAAAATAAAAGGCCAGCAGCCTATGGACTGGAAAGGACTAAAGTATATAAAAATTAATTGTTGACTGATTTTTTCAAGATGTTCTTTAGTATTTCCTGATTGACTGTTTGAATGAGTCTCAAACCTTTCTGGTGGTTATGTAGTAGAATGTTGCAAGTAAAGAGATCACAGGAAATAAATGATGCTTTATCGGCTTTAAACTGGAGAAGCTTTGCATCTGCCTCAGCTCCGACTTAGAAAAAGACAAAATGTTTTTCTGCGATGCCACACTGACACTGAAATTACCTGCAACTCAGAGAAAGTAAGAAAGTACAGCAAAACAGCAACCTTGGCATAAATCTTTGTTTATTTGCTGCACAAACACAGTTTAAAGCTTCTGTAGAGATAGAAAATTTTTTATCAGTAACCAGAAGATTTAAGGAAATGTCTTAAATTAAATCTATATCTGCATTTAAACACATATCTGATCTGTTTCTGTTACACTCTCATCATTGTCTGAACTTCTGACGTCTGCTTTTTTAAATTTTTATTCAACTAAAAACTTGAGAGTTTGAGTCAAACATCAACGACAGCAGGGTCACATTAAAAAATCAAATCTGCTGCAAAATTTCACAAAAAATCAATTTGTTTGGAGTTTCTTGCTTCACATTTCCACGATTGAATCTTGTCTTTTGTTTCTATCCATGATTACATTTGTAATCTCACAGCACAGTGCTGAAAGCCGCCTTTCATCTTCCTCTCTCCATCATCTCCATCAATTAGTGAAGGTGCTGCTAACGCACCATCTTTGCACGTCTTCTCTGCACCTCTTGTTCGGGGCCTGGTTGGATTTCACAGCCCGAGGCTATTTTCTCTCCCTCTTCACATCTCTGAGAGAATGAGGAATTCCAGTGGCAAAAGCAATCACAAACTCCAGATCAAACGTATCCTCTGCTGAATTCCCCGACAGACTAAAATCATTTGTTCCTCTGGCTGACGCTCAGCGCTGCGTCCCCGGAACCTCTCGCAGCTCTCAGCTGCTTTGTTTTATGTGGGTTCAGCAGCTGCGTCCTCTGGGCCGCTCTGTCAGAGCTAATATTGAAGAACACACAGGCTAACTGCAGCAGCAGCAGCCGCTCTGCACGCGTCTGGCCTTTTCCACTCCTGTTAGCGTCCTTTTTCATCAGCCTCCGAGTGAGAATTTACATTATGTCAAGCCCGCTCTCGCCGGCGAGGTAAGACGAGGTCAGAGGAAGTTATTTCAAAGCCGCCATGAAAGCGGCCGAGCAAAGTCTCAAGAATGTGTGGCGCCTCAGTCTGACATCCAACAAGAAAGGTTTGAGGAAAGTGCGATGTCGGCAAAGGGAGCAGGAACGTGGCTTCAAAGACAAAAGTTATGCTGCTGAATTATTGAAACAATCAACACTCATCCTTCTACAGGAAGAATCGAGGGACGGATCGATGAATAATAATATTTACTCAGTTACAACAAGAGGCACGAGATGACGGGGAAACAGTGCGCTGAGCAGAAACGGCTTAATGATTTAGGCAGCAGTGATTATAAAGCTCCTGAACATTGAATCACGTTTATATTTTTGTTTTTAACACTTAACTGTCACTCTCAGAGACATCAGTCATCATTCAGATGCTTAAATAAGAGTTATGTGGAGCTGCTACTGCTGATTAGTTTCATTTTCCATTAAGGTGCAGATTTTCTTCTTTAGATTCATTGTCTGCTTTCAAAGCTGCCTTTACAACACATGGCTCAAGTGGCCCAATTCTGATTTTTTTCCTTGATTATTAAGATGTAAGCAAAAAAAACAACAACATTGAATAATATCCGGTTCAGGCCTCATTCATATATGGAAATAAATCTAATGTGAATCGGTTATCTGCCATCTAAGCTGCCATCTGAACAGACTGGATGTTTCCTGTCAATGTGAATCGCATGTCATTAAAAATATGACAAAGTTGCATTTTATTGAAGAAAACGCACATGCAAACTCTGTGATCTTTGATGAGAACATAAAAAAATAAACGGAGAACAGTGGCTAAAAGCGAAGTGAAACAGGAGTTGTTTGAGCCTTGATGGCGTAGATGGTTTCAGGAAAAGTTCAGGGTCAGTGCCTTGACAAACTCCCCTTGTGATGGAAGTCTGAAGTGTCAGGGCTGCGGTGCCAACGATAGCCAACATCATAGCCACTGAAGCCCTGTATTTGTTTACTTATGTTTTGGTGTCGACTTGTTTACTTCCTTTTGTGGGTCAGTAGGCAAACCCTCGTGTTCACACGCAGGTAGCTTCAAATGTTATGCTAACCAAATGTTAATGCAGATATCAGACAAGAGTCACTTTTAAAGTAGATGTAAGCAGGTGGCCAGATAAAATCAGATACACACTGCAAATCAGAACTGGACATCAAGGCCTGTTTGTTTTCTAGAGCTCAAGGTGACGTCATCATGTGAGTCTGAAAACCAGGCTCATTCTTACCTTGTGAGGCCGCTGGATTTATGACATCATGAAGTCACACGTGATCAAACAAGCCGAGAATTCACACTGAGGGGCTTCAAGACGCTCTTTAAAAGGTGAGCGAGATGCTGCTTTATCCAACTGAAGAGTGTTTCTTTATTTAAAAAAAAAAAGAACGACAGCCAAGTTCTTGATGGAAAAGATGTCTTCACTTTTCACACAACTGGCTTCAGTAAGATTTTAAATACTCATAGTGTTCACTGATCTGATTGGTTGAAGTGATGGATGATAATTAATAGATGGTTCTTCCAGTCGCCTGCCAGTTATTTTTTTGAATTGCCTGCCTTTACCAAACATTTATTAAAGCCGAAATTAAATGAAAAATGCTTTTTTAACCCTTTTGGATTATATCGCTGGTTATAGTGTGCACCTTTATAACAGCGTGTACCAAAACATAATGTAGTAACATTAGAGGTAACATTAGCGGTATGGTAGGTAGGTAAGTTTCATTCAGAAATATGTCACCACACGGCAGTTAGGTACCGTGGAAACACCGCTTCAGGGTGTCTTTAAAAATGATTTCCCACATGGTTCAGTGAAACAAACCATCTGTCTCATCATATAAGGTTCATCCCCTCAGCTCAACAAAATAAATCTTCTTTCAGCCATGATGATGGAGGACAAATAACCTGAACAAATGCTTGTTTTGTAGCTCAAACCAGGATATTTGCCTAAACCTAACCAAATAGTTTAATAGTCTTAACCGAACACGTCCTCAGAAAAAACAATTTGCATGAAGAACAACACAAAGAGGAATTGTTTAAAAAAATCAAGATCAATTCTGTATTTCTTAAAAATGTACAAATGATATTTACACTTAACCAGCACAACAAACTGGTAAAATAATGTACAAAAGAAAAAAAGTCTGATTCTCTCTCCTTGCTTGCTGAGCACAACAGATTTATCAATGCACACGTTCATCACTCAGTCACAAATGGAGTCTGTGATGCCTGACGCTGAGATGTCACAGTTAATCTCAGCAGCAATCAAATAATTTCTCACTGTGGACGGAGACTGTAAATTTGAAATGCTGTGATGACAGAGGAACAACTGTTAAACTGTTTTCTCCTCAAACAAACAACTTGATCTAGAATTATGCTCAAGTAGTTTACAGTGTAAAACAAGTTGGTGTTGATGGTTCATTTCAAATATGCAGGCTGCATCAGCCAGGCACTTAGTAAACTGATTTCACTGCAGGCTTGTATGACAGCTGAAACAATTCTGTTGCTTTCTCACATTTACTACTGAAGGCAGAACAATAAACAAACATATGGCTTTTAAAAAAGATATAAAATGGCCATTTTAAATAATCAACAAATGAGACTGTACAAGAAAACAAGAGTGACACATTGCGGAGGCTTTTGGTGCACAATCACATCAGTTTTACGTGGGTTGAATGTCTTTTGTGTATCTTGTGTTTAAAAATTCTGCAAATATGTGTCTGTCCGAGGAAACAAGTTGCTGCAATGTGTTGCTAAGACATCAAGTTGAGGAACTTGTTCTCTTCTGCCAGAGCGGTCAGCAATGAGCTCATGTCTCCGATGGCCATGTTCCCCGTTGCTGCCGGCACAGACGGCAATGTGACTGAGTTCCTGGGCGTCGTCAGGCGAGAGGAACTCTGAGACAAGCTCTGCAGCAGACCAGGACTCAGAGTTCCTGACATGAGGCTGGAGTGATCCCCATCATCCAGCATGCTGTCAAAGTCAATCTGTGCCTGCTCCAGAGCTGCAGCACAGTCCACAGTCCTGGATGCCTGGATGTTCCCTGAAGAGGGAGACGCTGTGTCGTTTCCAAAAGGAAGCACATTGACCACAGGAGAAACATGATGCTCCAAGTTCCTGTTCGACTCAAATACTTGAATCTGACCTGTGTAGACCATGGCGTTGTCATCAGAGTTGTTGCTGCAATGAAGTCCTAAAACTCCACTTCTTGGTAATTTAGAGGCAACATCTGGGTTAGCATTACTTGGTTGCCTTATTTGATGCATCACTTTTGACCCTGAAAGGTGCCTGTTGAGAGATTTAGGTTCTGTTGGTGGTCTTGGTTGGAGATGACTCTCATTCACAGCTTGCAAGGGATTCTGGGAGCCCACGTTACAATTCTGCTGATCTGAAATCACGAATGACCTGTCAGAGTCTTCAATTTTAACCTGCACAGGCTGAAATCCAGCATCAGCAAAGTGCATGTCGACAGTCTCCATGTCAGCTGGCTCCTGTTTGCATGTGGCGCTCAGCACGCTCCTGTCGAGTGCTGCTGCGTTACTGCAGGCTGGATACGTGGTGTTAGCATTGTTATCATAGGGACTGAAGCCTTCGTTGAACCTGCAATGAGAGCTAATGCCTTCATTGAGGTTTGTCGCCTCCTGGAAGCAGTTTGCTCCTAGTTCAGCGTTTAGCTGCTTGCATGTCTGCTGTGTTGTGTTAACGTGGTTTTGGATCATCTGCTGCTGAGAGTTGAGATTGTTGTGAAAGGAACCAAAGTTCTGGTTTTGCTGGAGGACAGTCAGGTTCCCTCTGACTTGTGGTTTGGAGCAGTGCTGGCTGGTATCCACAGGTCCCATAGAGACATTGTTCCACTGAACATGCAAGCTCGCCTTACTCTCCTTCTGTGAAGATGGAAACATCTGTTGTTGGTGCCCTGGACTCATGCTGGAGGTGGTCAGACGCTGACCGGGCAAGTTCATGTTGGGATTCACGATGGCCATCCTCCTCTGATAGAACAACTGCTGCTGGAGGTGGGGGGTTGGTTGAAAGTTTTGTTGACTGGTTGACACTCTGTTGCTGCCGAGGTCGGGCAACAGCAGGTCTTCCTCGGGGATGTCACATGTTATCATTTCCATGGTGATGTTTTCTGAAATGCTGGGTGGTCGAAGACTGTAAGGGTAACGGTGGGGACTTCCATCCGATTGCAGGCAGCCTTGGCGATCTGCTGCAGAAGGTGGGTGGGGCTGCAGGATCACCCCTCCACTCAGTGTGCCCATGCTGTTGTAGCGTTGCATTTGTGGCTGGCTGAGATGATCTATGGCCACACGTCTCACAGGGTCACTAGCTCTGCGGGGGATGTTAGACGGGACCTCGTGGGGCATCATACTCCGTGTGCCGTAGCTGGAAGGTACTTTGTTCATGGTGGAAGAGGTGAGGGCTGTGTGGTTCTTCAGACACATTTGGTCTATGTATGGAAGAGGTGTTGGTGGTGCACCTCCTGTGGCAGCAGCGTATTTAGCCTTGAGGCGGTAGTGCTGGGCTGGGGTCAGGCTGAGAGGACTGGGTAAGCCCCTTCCTCCATACCCTCCTGCTCCTCCGCTGCTCCCCCCACACTGGCTGGTCTGACTGGAGCGGCGGGAGATGTCGGCAGAGATTGGGTCGTAGGAGTCCGCAGAGCTAAGGTTGCTGGGGCGGTTGGCCTCAAACTGCGAGGCCTGGCTTGAGCGCCGACTAGAGTAGCAAGGGGAGATGCCTGAGGAGCGGCGGCTGAGGGTGTAAACTGAGCTCAGGGTGCTGGAGGTGCTGTCACGGCGCTCTGAGAGGTTTTTCAGCAGGGTCATTTTACCAGAGCTCAGATCAACAAAGCTGGAACCAGGGAAGGACACCGGACCACCAACCATACTTGGACTCTCCAGGAGGGACCCTGTGAATGAACAGATAGAAATGTTGAATGCTTGTTTTCTTACCAGTTCGACAGGCTCTTTGAAGCTTTTCACCTTCACTCTCAGTACACCCATTGCATCAGACTGTGGATTTAGCATTTTGCTATGTGTAGCAACAAAGAGAGACATCTAACAGTTTAAGAGCCAGATTTTTTTCCTAAAGACCAAACCAGAGATAAAAGAAAAGTAAATATTGCACGTTTTCTTATATTGTGAGCATCTGGTGAAGTTCTTCCACTCAAAAGGGCTCAAAACCTCAGTGAATGCAGCTTCATCCCCACCATCCTGCTCTGCTCTCTACTCACCGCTTGCTGGTATGGGTGGGAGCTTGGTGCCGAGGACCGGGTGTGTTGGGTTGCTGGTCCACAGACACGAGTCCCTCACTGTCTTCAGCTTCTCCTTCTTCAGATGTTCCAGGCGCTGGCTGGTGCCTAGCTGCTTCCGGAACTGGAGACCCACCGCCACGACCCCACTGGTGGAATCTTCACAGCCCAAGGACTCCACGAAGGGCAGGTCGTCCAGGGCGCTGAGGTCCCCCAGGCTTCCCCCGCTGAGCGCCGCCATTTCTACTCCACTGTCATTGTTGGTGGCGCTGCCAAGTGGTGATGGTTCGCTGCTACATGATGACTGACCGCCAGGGCTGGACTGATACATCTGGAAGGTGGGATGGATGGATGGATGGAGCAAGAGACAGGAGAGAGAGAGGGTTGGAGGAAATGCAATAGAGAAGAAAGAGAGTGAGAGAAGCAGAGAAGACTTAAGTGTTTGTCCTTAAAAAATAGCTTTTCTAAG
This sequence comes from Acanthurus reversus, assembly GCA_029823135.1. Classification (NCBI taxonomy): domain Eukaryota; kingdom Metazoa; phylum Chordata; class Actinopteri; order Acanthuriformes; family Acanthuridae; genus Acanthurus; species Acanthurus reversus. The sequence goes on from JAPXVT010000018.1 coordinate 691,456, forward strand.
CAAAACAAAAGTGGAACAGCAGTTAACATGGCACGAAGAACAGTGAAGCATTAAATCTTTTATCCTCCCCCAGCTTAATTGTAAATAATGAGTGTTTTTTGGGATGGGGTGAAGAGGTGGGGGTGCACCACAGATTACAGACTGTCTTAGTCTGTCTGTGAATCAGAAATGGGCAGGATGAAAGCCTGCTTGAGCCCAAGCCAGAGTGCTGGACCAATCATCATGAGACGTGATCATGTTTCTTTTCTCGAACACTGAACTGTGAGGGTGGAGGCTTCGCCAGTGTTTAGGTGAGTGAGAGGCTTTGCTCGTCACTGTGACTTGTTTCTGTTTCATTTACAGTAAAAAGCATTTCAGGGTTTTCTCACTCGCATGCACAACTTCTTTCCTTTCTCTTGTCTTTGTTAGTTTTATCATCTGCTTTAAACTGGAACAAGTACATCTTAGCTAGTGTTTGCAGTGTCAGAGAATATCTGTTTTGTAATATTTTTAACAAAGACATCAAAGAAATAAATTTTTGAAACAGATGTAACATCACTGATAAAACTGACATCTCAGGACTCAAAGATGACAGCTCATTATGTGAGTAAAAAGTATTTACTTACTGGGAGTCCATTTGTCAGACATGGCTAAACGTGATAAATAACCCCTCATATCTCTTCCTTTAGCAAGATAAAATAATCTTGTATTTTTTCTCTCTGGATGAACCAGCTTTGGTTTCCTGGCAGACTTTAATAAATGAGCTGCTAAAAAGCCGTCTTGATCACAGCTTGATCGTTGGCTCTGTTTGCACAGAGCGCCAAAACAAACTCCCAGTGTTTGAATATTAATCCTGGAGTGGCTTTTATCACTTCCAGCCTCTCTGGTGCGTGTTTGATAGCTCTCCACTGCAGGTTTAAGCTGCCGGCCTGAAGGAAAAGTGACGTACATGGCATCAGAGACTACATGAATTGTGAGTGGGTTTTACAAGAAACAAAGTCTGGCTGCAGCTGATGATGAAATGAAGAAGTGAGGTCATATAAGATCAATTTCAGTCCAAAATGGTGAACACGTCATGATCTGAGTTTAATGTCACAATTTGAATTTGATGGTCTAAATCAGATTTAAAGTTTTCAACTAACGTAACTGGCAAATAAATTACTCATCAACAGTCTTCATCCACTTAACAAAAAAAAGTCTTTGCCGCTAACTCAACTTGTAATCCTAACATGGTTATAAAGTTGGGAATTGTATAAAATCAATCAGTAACAGTAACATTAGCTTTTAATAACCACATGTGATTTGTCCAAATGGCGTAGCTGTGGCAAACTGTCCAAGATGGCGGCAGTCTTTGTGCAACTCACATTGATGCAGGACTCACATCGTGTACTGGCAGTCGTGATCTCAAGATTGTGAGTAAGTAATTTCTGTGTCGAGAAAGCAAGCTTTGCCGTGTCAACAATGAAAAATCAATCTGTCATTGTGAGAAAACAAAAGGCTGTTTCCTCTTCTTGTTACATTATTATGGTTTGTGTGAAACTGCTGCCAGATCCAAGTTGAAGTTTTGGGATGAAACTGTTAATTTGATGGAGTAAAATGGCAGAAAATGTGGTAAGATGGCAACAGATGTTAAAAAAATGGCGAAAGGAAGCATAATAAGCCGTATGTGAGCTCACCTGAGCAACGTCTGTCCATTAGGAAGGTCAGAAAAAGGAGAGGAATGAGGACAGTCAAGCAGCAAGCAGAGGAAAGGGTAGAATAAGGAGGCGTGTGGTTGTTATTTGCAGAATTGATGGACTAAAGCTCAACACTTAGAGGAAACTAAACACTGTAATTTCAGAATAAAAAGCAGTCAAGTGCAGTTAGTATGGAGAAACTTTCACACAACAACTCTTTCCATCATTTAGTATATTTAATCTGGAAATTCCTCGTGTGTTTGTGAGCGATCTTACCACAGAGTTTTCTGCCTTGATGGATTTGACGTGCAGGAAGTCCTCCATGCCCCTGGGGGAGCTGTTGTCAGACATCTTGTCCTCCCTCTGGATCCTCTCTCTGTTTCCCGTCTCATTCTCGCTGTTCTCTCTGGGCGCTGGCGGCCTTGGCGGCAGCTCGCTGCGCTGCTTTTTGGTGACGTGCGCCTCGGGCCCGTGGACCGTCTTCACGTGCTTCCTGAGAGAGCTGGGATCAGTGTAGCGCTTCGTACAGCCCGGGATCTTACATATGTATGGTTTCTGTACAGAGACACACACAGATACTGATTAAAGATGTGTGTGTGTGTGTGTGTGTGTGTGTGTGTGAGAGAGAGAGAGAGAGATTGTGCCTTTTATGCTTGAGGGGTGGTAGGGATCAGGGTGGGAGGCATGTAACTTAAGCTGGGTTTTTAGATCGG
>JAPXVT010000018.1:700280-712126 GCA_029823135.1 Acanthurus reversus
CCTTTGACCTCTTGGTGTTCATGGGGTCAACTGTGCTGCTGACTGCCGTATCACCGCTGAGGTTCTGAGGAGAGAAAAGAGATGATTCAGTTTGAACATCTGGACACAGACTTTCAGACTCCATGACTGAACAGATTTCAGTTTTTGTAATCTTTTAGAACCTTTTTCATCTCCTGTCAAAGTAATTTATATTTCAGGATTTTAAGGATTTGGCTAAAAACTGAAACTGACATGATGAAGAGTCTTCGCCTTCCTGTGCCCTCTTTGACCTTTGATGCACGTCTGTGATTTCAGGTTGAGTCACGATGACTCGATGAGCTAAGCGGACAGCAGAGGAGAACCACGTTTGGACTGTGTGGGTGGAGGGGAATGATGAGTCTCCCTCCAAGAGAGTTTACCTCCGAGGGAACATCGCACATGATTACATGTGCTGCCACCACAAATCAAAACAGCAGTTTGCTGTGACCAGGTGAGGGGGGGTCACATCCAAAGAGACAATGGCAAACAAAATTTACTGTGAGAACAAAGACAGCAGCAAAATTCCATGTTCGGCTGAATGGTTGTTTCAGAAGTTGTTAGTGAGAAAAACCTGCAGAGCAAAAGGGGGAATTTCCTTCAGTAAATCATGTGAATTACAGTGAGAGGGTTGATTCATCCTGACAGCGTTAAACACACAAACCTCCATCATCTCTAACGTCTGACCAACAAGAACATCCAGCTGTGAACGTCCCAGCAGCACAAGCAGAGGGTGAATTTTAACACGAGATTGTTAAAAATCAAAGAAGAAAAAAATGGGAAGTGCTGCACCGGGTCAAAAAGTGATAAAGACAAAGCAAAAAATCAATACAAGAGTCTTACAGTTAAGAAAAGAGTTAAATCTTTATATCAGCTGTTTAGATCAGATAATTATATACGATCAGACTTATTTTAACAAGGGATGAAACAGACACGGATGGGCGTCTGATAAATTGGAACTATATACAAATTAGACAAATTAACACAAATGAATGTAAAACACTTGTTTCCTATGATTTTTTTTCCTTTTTTTAAATTCAGTGTTTAGAATTAAAAAAAAAAAAGTTTGAGAACAGTTGAAAAATTTGAGCATATGTAAAAAAAACAAAAGCTGAGTTAAACGTGTGAACGTTTACCTTTGACGACAGATCGCTGTTGTGGGCGGAGCCAGGCAGGGAGGAGAGGCCGAGGCCTGGCTGGCGACCTGAGAAAGTGGGCGGAGGCTGGATGAGAGGGGGAGTGTGGCCGAAGGCGCTGAGCCCCCGCTGCTGGGAGAGCAGCTGCTGGTACGCCATCGGGTTGATGGGATGAGGGAAGGGGAAGGACGGGCTGCAGAGAGCAAAGACAACCATCAGATTCACATCATCATGACATCAGCATGCTGCTGCAGGTGCTGCAGGTGGAGATGAAAAAATGGAGCAGCTGAGGAAACATGAGGAATCACAGAGAAGGGAAGGAGAGAAGAAGTACGATATATGAGAAAATAAGGATGTAGACAAGGAAACAAGCTACTGAAAGGGAGAAGGAGAGCAGAGAAAGGAAGGAAAAAGCAGGAAATAAAGAAGGAGGGAGGGAAGGACAGGAGAGTTACATAAAGAAAATAGAAGGTAGAAAACCAAACAATAATATGAAGACAGAAAAGTGGTGAGAGAAGGAGTGTTGGGAACTGTGAAGGAACCCAGGTGAAAGGTAAGAAAAGGGGGAAGTTAAGAAGGAAATCTGGAAGTAGGAAAGAAAGTAGAGGGTATAAACGAGGAGGGAAGAGAAGAAGGAAGTTAGATGGTACAGAAGGAAGCATTGTGTTAAGGAAAGAAATAACGGCGTAAAAAGTGACGAAAGGAGGACGGAAATAAGAGGGAAAGAAGGAGGTGGTCGAAACAACAAGAACAAAAGGGGAAAGGAAATTCAGTGGATGGGAAGAAAAGTGGAGGTTGATGAAGGTGACTAAGTTGTGACGTGTCATGTGGTCTCCAGGTGAGTTACCTGAGGCCTCCAACCGACAGGTGTCCATATGAACTGCTGGCTGCCGAGCTGGAGCGAGAGTTGTTGATGTAGGCGACCAGCGAGTTGGGCGAGGTGCGGATCATCGTCTGGAGGTCGATGCTGGCGTCCGACAGCGGCGAGATGGACAGAGCTCTCTTCCTGCTCAGCCGGGGCGTCAGTCTAGGGCTGGAGAACCGCGACACTGGACACACAGGTAAGGACAGGAAGATGATGCTGATTTTGAACTTCATTTCCCAGAAAACACCTGTCAGTCAATCCTAAAAGACTGGGCTCTTTGTACTCTTTGTTTTGACTTTTCTGTTTCTGCAGTTTCCCTTTTTTCTCTCTCTCTCTGTGATCGACTAATCGTAGAATCGTGGGAGATATGTCTTCTTAAAGGGTCTCAAATAAAACAGTAAAGTGTTTACTAATGTAGATGGGACCAACTTGTAGAAGACTTAAAAAGGATGGATGCACCTCTACGGGAACAAGATTTTTTGAGGGTTTCCAGCCTTGATAAGACAGCAGCCAAGCCTTTAAAAACACTTATTTAGATGATTTCTGTGGTCATTTCTTAAAGGTTGAATTCTGCGGCTGCACACGTGTCTCCACAGTCAGATTCCTGGTTTTAGCGTGACAGGGGTGATGAATGCAGCACGTCCTCCGTCTTGACCCCACATCCCTGCAAATCTGATCCAAAGACACCTTTCGCTCCCCTGTGAGACTCTAAATCCTCTCAGTCTGAAAGAATGATTCCTGCAATCTAACGAGTCACCGCTCGCCTCGTCCTCTCTGATCGTGTCACTCGCTCGCTCTGTTTGAAGACGGAGGAGGCAGAGAGCTGACAGCCTGGTCGGCTCCAGCCGGGACCGATGTGATGGATGATACTGAAATCTCCGAGCGACACTCGAACCCCACAGACACAGAACAACCCTATCAATAAATGCAGTCTGCTATCAGTAAAACAATTTGTTCACAGTGATGGGAAGTGAGCCTGGCAGAGGAAATTAACTAATAATGTCTGCTGGAAATTTGTCCCAGTGACACAAATTTTAGCAGAAGGTTTGAGAGGTTTTTCCTTGTGAAGAAGAAGTTTGAAAAAAATCATCTAATAAAAACACTGCATGGAGTAAGAGCCTGAGAGGCGAAGCTCAGGGTTTAAAAGGTCACAACAGGAAGACGAACTTTATCCCTCAAGTTTTTGAGATGTTTATCAGGTAGAAAAAATGTGTGGAAAATAAGGAATTCACTTTAAAAACTGTCCTTCGGGTGCTGACGTGCTTTTGAGCAACTCTTCACATGAACTCGGCTCGTCTTCATGTTTGAGGACTTCAGCCTGCAGCCTCTGGAACAAAAACACGTCTGTGTGAACGCTGCTGGAGCTCTGACATCAGCCCACATGTGGCGACCTCATTAAGATTCAGACATAACTAATCAATCTTCCCACAATAATTCCCCGTAATTACTCCAGATAAACATCACGCAGTCTGGGTTGTACTTCACAATGCTAAATGAGGGCAATTTACGGAGAATTGATTTCGACTGCGAGGAAATGTATGCAGAGCGTCTGATCGATCTCAGCTCTGAAATGTAAATTCAGATAAAGACTTGAAGTGTAAACTAATCTCTACATGTTGAGAACCACAGAGTTTAATGGCTGTGAACTTCCTGTTTGTTCAGGTTTTTTAGTAAAATACTTTGTAATCAATCAGTCTATGAAATATCCAAAAACAGTTTTAAGTTTTCTTCTTAATGTACTTTGTGTAAATGTTCTCTCTTGCTATAAAGCGACGCACCAATGCGGTGACAGAAAGTGTGTGAAGTGTGTGGCCTCGCTTAGCTCACTGTATGTATGTTTGTTCTAAGTTTGGCAGCTGTGTTGGTGTGTCAAAGCTAGCTGATGTTTTAGGACATCTTACCTGAGCTGAAAACAGGTAATAAGATGCTGATCAGGTCTGCATGTCAAATCACTTAAGATGGAGCTAAAGGAAATAGAAGTTTACCTCAATGAAAAGGTGATTTTTCCCTCTTTCTTCTCTCTTTACACTGTTACGTAGTTTCACTACTGGTGACAGTAATATGCAAAGAAATACAGCAGTGCGCTATCAAAGGCGTCAAAGAAGAACGCTACAGCTAACAAACACGGATGAAAACCAGGTTTTTAAATTAAGTGTGAATTCAACATGTTTGTAAGACTTCAAGAATGCCTAATCCTATTGTTTCCATCACTGTTCCCTTGGCAACAAAACAGGAAGGACAAGGTGTGTTGTAAGCCTGCCCCCTATTTGATTTGATTGGCTGCCTCAGCCAAAACTCACATCGATGAGCGGTGCATCTTGCGCCTTCAGCTGAAAAGCTGAAATATTTTCATTTTTATGCGTGCCCAAAAACTGCAAAAAAACCCCAATGTGTTGCACAGCAGCAAGAGTGAAGCACACAGAGAAAAACGTTTTTACTGACGGTGCTTTTCTAGTGACATGTCTCAGTGTGATCTCTGAACTTTACAAAGAAACAGCTTGAAGCTGAACCACATCTGGTGCATTTCAGACCATCACTTCCTGTCACATGCTCTGAGAGGACCAACCAATGGACGTTCAGCTCAGCGTGAAATCTTCCCTACAGATTAATTGTGCTTTGTTTGCTTTCAGCGCAGTCCTTAATGACAGAGGCTAGAGGTTGTTTCTAAGTACGTCCTGCAGCACAAATCTCTAACATATGTTGTGTGTTCAGAAATGGCTGCTTTGAGACGTGAGGAGGAGGAGGGACGTCTTTATCCTCCTGCATATGGAATCTGAATGATGAGGGAGAAAACTCACAGAACAGAAAACATCAACGCTCGTTTCTCGAGGGATGTCTCCACTCGGGCACATATTACAGAAGACATTACTGTTCGGGGGGCTGCTGTCATGGGACGCTAATTTGGACATTTAGCAGCTCTGGTTGAGACATAGTTTGGGTTGACAATGATGTGGGGGGGGCAGGTGTCGAGGATCAGGTGTGTTTTTTCTGTTATCGGATGAAGCTGTTCAAGACCAGCCGCTGTATTCATCTCTGTTACTTCCTCTCACCTCTGGGGAGATGTGTTTATTAATGTGCCACTTCCCTGATAAATGGACCAATGGAAAAGCTCCACTCGCTCGCCCCCCCGCCCTCCTCCTCCAGTGTGATTTATATCAGCAGCCGACACAGGGAGGGTGAGTGTGTGTGGAGTGGAGTGATTTGGAGAGAGAAAGAGTGTGTGTGTGTGTGTGTGTGTGTGTGTGTGCGTGTGTGTGCCCGTGTGTGTGTATGTGTGTGTGCGTGCAGCCCCTGAGGCTCTCGGTGTCACTGTGGTCTGTGTGTAACTGAACTGTTTGAATCCAGGAGGTTGCAGGTTCAAACGACGCCACAGCTGCTGGGAAACAGTAGAAGAAGAAATGCTGAGTCTTATTTAACAAGGTGCTCTTAAGCAAGGCACTTGAACGACTATTTTTTAAATAACATACAAAACTGACTTCATAAGATTTTATTTTATTTGTAAATGTTTTCCAACCTTTAAGGGTTCTTAATAAGTTCTCCACATTCTGAAAAAAAAAGACTTGCACAGACTTGAAACCTGCTCATTTCAGAGGTGACTCCTCCAACTTTAGTCTGTGATCAGCTGAAATTAACACACAAACAGAAAAAAAAAGTGAGAAGGAAAACACAATGAATGGAAAGCAGCGGCTTCTTTGTGAAGTTTGGCCTTTCAAAGTGGCTCAGCAGGAATGTGAAGAAGCGTTTATGTGATTAGTTTTGAGAGCGCTGCAGACAGCTCCGGCCTCACTTCCTCTTCTCTGGACGTGTCGAGGAGTGAAATGTTCTCAGTTTGTGTCACAGTTTCAAATAACCAAACACACACTGCACTTGGCAAGTGAAGTGATTTTTCTTCTCACAGCCACATCCAACAGTTTCAGTGAATAACTTAACAATGACATTTTGGCGAGACGGAGCCAAATGTGCTTTCCGTTTGTTTTCGCCTCAGCGCCTGCACAGTGTTCAGGACGGCTGGAAACTAAGTTATGACAGCTTTAGTGAGCCCGGCTGGACGGCTCCACGCTGTTGGCAGCCTGCCGGTGCTCTCAGCAGCGCGAGTTTGGCCTCCGACGCCACAACACAGCGGGCTCATTCACAAGCCTGCGCTGTGTCTGCTGAAGCTGCAGGGAGGGTTTCAGCTCGGCCAACCGCTCGTTCAGCCGCTTGAGTTCTGCAGGCACATTGTCCGGGGCTGCACACGAGCATCTATCCGTCACTGTTACAAACCAGTATTTGTGGGTTTCCAAGAAGCTGAATGTTTTCCTAATTCTGATGTTTTCATCTTCATATGGATGTGATGTTCTTCTCGATATTTATTCAGGTTCAGTATGGCCCTCAACATTCTGTCCTTGCAAAGCCATTGAAGCTGACGTGGAGTTTTCTTTGGATCATTTGCAGCAGCTTTAAAACCCTAAAATGCCTCAGAAACTAACTGGGTCAGCTGACATCAAGCAAGTGTACAACCATTTCAAGACCTGATGAGCCTTCAAATGCACCCCCACCTGATTTTCAGTCCTAACATCCCGTTGTGAACGCCCCCCTCAAAGGACTTCCTGCCTTCTGTCACACCTGTCCAATCAAAGTCCAGACAGAAAACATCTGTAGGCTTCTATTTCACAAAGGAATCAAAATGAGCCTGATTGGTTCACATGCCGGATGTGAAGAAACATTGGATTTAAGCTCTCAGTATCACACGTGGAGCTGCTGGCCGCAGAGTCTGTGCACTGACAGACGGACAGAAACATCCCTGAATGCAGTCATTAACATGTCACACAAACAGGAAGTACCTCTTCATTGGACAAGCGCTGAGAGCAGACGCTGAGGTGAGAAGTGAAGCAGTTTCACACAGACTCACACAGATGATGTGACACGCTCTGGTGTTCATCATCAGGAGTTCCCCTCCACCATCCGTCTCCCTCTCAGACGTGGCTACCCTTTTAAGGTGCCGAGCGCAGCGCCAGATCAAAGTGGGCATTTATTACATTAAATATACCTGCTGCGACCTGATGTGCCCGGCGATGGCGTGCACTGGAAATGTCACAGTGGCACAGCGAGTCCTTGGTGTTTATGGAAAAGTGCTGGCTCAGGGTCGATGGGGAGAAATATTGCGCAGGCAGCGTGCGGCTGATACCTGAAGGTCCTCGGCCGTTTGAAGTTGTTTGACATGAAAAATGTATACAAGCCTTTTTTATTTATACGCCTCTCCTGTGATCTTTGTTTCATCATCCACCTGAGCTGGACGAGGAATTTCATTCTCCTTAATCAGTGTCAAAGCAGCCCGTTGGATGGAGCCGGGTGGGCTGCTGGGAGGAAGACCTTCCTGTTGCTCCAGGACAAACCTCCATGTTAGCTTCGTACAATGTGCAAGTTACTGATGCAAACTGTGCTGACATTCACCATCCCTTTGTTCAGCTTTACTCACATAAATTACCAGTGACTAGAGTTTATTTAACAAAATATGTTCATCACCTCCTTTTCTCCCATCACTGACACGAGATGTTATTCATCTGGAGTCGTGTCTGTGTCCGTCCAGTGTTCTCTCTCTTTTAGCTCTGTGTTTGGGCTCTAAATGCTTCACTGAGTTCACCGGCTCTTCTCTGTGCTGCAAACCAAAAACAAGCAGCTAACAGAGGCTAAAAAGCCCTGACAGCTGTAAATATTCTCTGTTGCCTGTTGACTGTGTTGTTACTCACCATCGATGGGGGTGATGTAGTCAGACAGGTGGGCCCCCGCGGTGGCCCCAGCCCCCTGCATGAGCAGCTCACCATAGGGGCTCCGGTGGCTGGCCATCAGGTGGTAATACTCAGCTGGGCTTGCCCCCGGAGGAGGAGGAGGAAGTCCGAACAGGCCACGTTCTTTTAAATGCTCGTGGGCCACTGTAGAGGAGAGAGAGGGGGAGAGGGGGGAGAGGGTTAGTGGGTGAGTGGGGGGGGGGATGCAAGAAAGAAGTGAATAACTGAAGGCAGACGAGGGCTGAATTCCTGCTCCGTCCCGTCTCATGCTGAGGAGATGTTTGAATGGAGCGAGGGGCCGGCGGGGCGGGGTCAGTGATGTGCAACGGCCCGTGTAGGTGCTCCCACCCCTCCCCCTCCACCCTCCCTCTGGCCTCTGGTGTGTTTCAGCGTCTCCTCGGCCTCACAAGGATAGACTGACACTGAGGGACATTTTCTGTGTTAGAGCTTCTGGAACAAAGACGCTGGAGGATGAAAAATTACCTTAAAATAAAGATCTGGACAAAGTTTTCTTGTGAAAAATCATAATTCAAAAGTATAATAACTCTATTTAACCAATTTTAAAGACTATAGTAGTAGGACTCCTATTTTTCAGGAATGATATAAAATGTATGATGGAGGTGTTCAACAGAAAATAAATGCAATTTAGTCTGTCGCCTCTATCAGTGATGATGGCATCAGTTTCTTAGATCTGAACATGATGACTGCACTAAAAACATGTCAGACGGTCAGAGAGTTTGAAATAAAAACAACAGTTCAAACAAATGAAATCTGTGCTAAAAATCTCTCACTGCACATTAAAACTGGGCACAGCTACAGACAGTTCACTCAGTTAAAGCTGAACGTCAAACATCAGTGTTACTAAAAATATTCAGAGTTTATGAGAAGCTTCATGTCTGTCAGGACAAAATATTTGGGGAAATTAAAATGTCTCTTCATTTAAAAAAAAAACAGCTTTTCAAGACTTTAAATCATTGTTTATAATAATGACAATATGAAATATTTGTTAATACTAATATATACTTATACTTTAAAATATCTCATAGTTTTGCAACCCTTTGCAGTATAAAGATGCTGTAAGTGTTATTTACTTTTTTCCACAAAAATGTTAAGTAAGTGTTGAATATGTCCACCTTCAGACAGGCACCGTCACTTTTGTTGAGTGGTTTGTCAGTAACATGGGTCTTCTGCTCTGCAAAATACAGAAAAGACATTTTCTGATGTCTCACTCCCACTCTCGTCCAATCAGGAGAGAGGATTCCAGAAATGTGTTTCTGCCGAATGAGAACCCACATTACTGACCGAGCTCTAGTATCAGTGATGGCTGTCAGAATGTAGAGTTATTTAACACTAATTTTGACAAAGTGTAAACCACTTATAGCAACTTAAGGTAATTTGGTTTGGTTTTATTTATAATTGATCTATTATTTTGCTCTGGTTAAAAATACACAAAAAACTTTTTAGTATAAAAATGAGACATCAGCAGGAGAAGTTTCTGTTCTTTTCTAGCCGTAAAAAGTTACTTTTTGTAAATTCAGTCACACTGAGGGGATAAACAGTTGAATTATCAGCTCTGAATCTTTTTCTTTAAGCATAAAAGCAGCTTTTCAGTCGAAAACCTTCCAAACGCACCACAAAGTTTCAGACAGATGTGTTTATTTTTTGTCTTCTCCTTTTTTAAAATGTGTTTAATTTTAATAACATACTTCATGTGTTCACGTCTCTGTGCTGATGTTAACATCTGCACCCTGTAAAGCTCTTTTCATTTCAAAGTGTCAGGTCCAGTAAGACTTTGACATGGAGTTGTTTTTCCAGAATCACTCCTCCTTTCCTTCCTCCCCATCTGCTCCTGAAGACGCTGGTGTGCAAACCAAACGCCCCCGACCTTTCAGTTCACCTCCTCTCGTGGTCGCATAAGTAATCTTTCAGACCACATTAGGACTCTGAAGCTAAAGGAGAGCAGACGCTGAGCTCGAGCTGACTTCATAACTGAGGTAGCTGCTCTCACAGATCACATTTCCACCTTAAAAAGCTCTGAATGATGGGGGAAGAAGAAGATAAAGGCCGGAGCGTTTTTCTTAATCAAAGGGTCACTGTGGGAAAACAGACAATGAGCAGAAAGAGCTCAAACATGTATGAGTCGAAAAACCAAACAAAAAGGTAAAATCCTCACAAAAACTGAAGCTCCAGCTGATGGATGTTAACCTAGCGTGCGTGTCAGACGCTGCGGATGGTTTGTGGGGAAAAAAGAAAGGTCACCTGGAACACATAAAAGCTGAGGGCCTCCATTTCCAAACCCGAGGCCTCGTCTTTCAACGGGCTATTTGCATTCCCTCCACTGCAAATAGTCTCTGGGCCGTACTTTTTCCCTTCGCACGGCTTTATCACGGCCAGATCTCAGGCGCGGCCGCTTATTTAACTTTAAAAGCACTGCCACATTACCACTGACAGATTGTAAAAGAAGATTTATGTCCCGCCCTGCCGCCGCGCTCCAATCTGTTATTGTAATTCAGTGCTGAAGAAAGAGTTGTCATCGCGTCCTGGTCATTTTGGGGGCTGGATAAGTATTTGCCAGCACAGTTTTTCTTTTATCAACCTCCACAGATTTTCTCAAGGATCCCCTCTTGGTTTTAAAGCACCTGGAAGCAGCAGGTCAATGTTTCCTCACTGCAAAACTCATTCATGAAGCAGGGTTTGTATGTCGCAACCAGTGATCTGTTAAATCACTGCTGAACGTCACAAACTCCAGTAATACCTTTAATTTACCTCGGGCTCCTTCTGACAATATTATTTCATCATTTTAAACTTCACTCATGTTTAGACGACTACAATGAAAGTTTATCATTCAGTTTATTAAACTGAAAACACTTTCATGAACTCGACGACTCAGACATTTTCCAGTATTTTCCACTTGTTTTTTCTGTATTTGTGCTGTAAGCTGAACAAACATTAACAATAATCAAAAGCAGATATTAACCCACTTAAACAAAAGCTTCCCAAACTTTCGACTCTGGCTGCAGCCTCAGTGAACATGACTGCAAGGCCTTCCTGCTCACATTGGTTCATGTGGAAGATTTTTACACATCTGAAGAGGCAAGAGGGAAATTCAGTATTTCTTAGTATTTTTTATTTAAGTATATGGAATGTTTCAATTTTTATCCTTATTCATCTTGTGATTTATTTCCGATCTGTCTTGGGACCCATTTAGGAGTCTTGACCACCATGTTGGAAACATTCATATGGCCACAAATTAATGAATCTGTCAGAAAAGAGAAAAATGGTCAATGAAGCTCCACAGTAGAAGACAAACAGCGTGATTTGGGTGACTTAAGACTTAATTTTTTAAACTAACCAGTGAAAGTGGTTATGACAGCTGGGTTCACATTCGACTTTTACATGCCTGCTTTACAGAGTGAGTCCTGCATGTCCACATGTCGGAGTATCTTTACCCAAGTAATTTTAAACTGCTCCTTACAGCATAAAGGTTTACAAGTTTTAACCTCATTCAGACGTCCTTTAAACTGGGACACTCACAGAGAAGAGAGAGATTTTGATCAGAATTGAATATCAGGCATGAAAAGTCTGGACACAAGGGGAGCAGTCACTATTTAATACAAGCGGAGGCCATGACACATTCTCTTCTTCTCTCCTCTGTCACTTCCTCTGCTGTAGAGAGAACACTGACGACATGAACGGTCCGAGCTCTCGGTGAACTTACGGTCAGCAGGACTCAGTCCTCTGGCTGCTGAGATCATGGACAGGGTGGGGCTGCCGTGCACGGAGCGCAGGTAGTGCTCCATGTGAGGGTTGACATACGGGTGAGGTGGGCTGAAGGGAGAGTCGCCGGTTGCCACGGTAGCCGGTGAAAGGCGGATCAGAGAGATATCGGAGATGACGGGGCTGCCGGCCAAACCTGCAGGGCTGGAAGACAGAAAAGAAACATCTGAGACTGATTCTGATCAGGTTATCCAGGCTGGACACAAAAATGTGCAGCAGGACAATGTGTGTGTGTGTGTGTGTGTGTGTGTGTGTGTGTGTGATGAAGCAACATGCCAGACAGTG
>JAPXVT010000018.1:733002-744787 GCA_029823135.1 Acanthurus reversus
GTGCAATTTAGGTACTTAAAAGACTGCGAAGGTTCAAAGACTGATTGCACCGTCGAGTAATCACCCACCTCCAATGCATGCCTGATTTATCACCCCCTCGCTTAATAGCACTGCTTAACACACAGGTTTGTCCAGATTAAGTAATTACCTTAAAGCAAAAGTTTATTATCTTCTTCGACGGGCTGATGATAAAGGCTCGCTGTCGAGAGGAGGCAAAGAAAGGGCTTGTAGCTGGTGAAAGAGAGCGATAATTAAAATACAATGAATTAAATTGTGGCTTCTGGGGCTGTCACCATGCTCCCCTGCTAACATCCATATTACCCCGCTGGCACCCTTGCTAGGGGGGCGCCTGGGATTATGCGTCGCCTCGGACTCATCGAGCAGCTGAATGGGAAATTACTCCATCTGTAAATGAAACAAAGACCTAGTTTTTCTCCAAAACGAGGAAGGAGGGTGAGCAGAGTTCTCCACATTCGCTCTGTAAGCTTCTTGTTGTGATGTCTTAATGAGCCGGAGGCCTCTGCACACGCACATGTTGGAGGAGGGAGGCGGGAACACAGGGGAATGTTTTGAGTGATGCACCTCTTCCTCGTCGCCATGATAAATGTCTCGCAGGTGGAAGCAAAAGACGTCTTTTTCTGCTTCACGCCGCTCACCTCACCAATCCCCCGAACCTCCCCGAGGAGGCCCAGACCTCCAGTTGGATCTACCAAAATAGATCGAGTCCGTGCTGTCGCGTCAGCACTCAGCAGCCTCCCGTGTCGATAAACGCTCCGCTGCACGCCCGACACAATCTGCTGAAGCAGAAGTGTCTTTATTTTTTGACCCGGCTGCTCTCGTGGCTCTGCTGTCCTCGCCAGCTTTTTTTCACTGTTGGCGTGTTTGTTTGACATTTCGCTGCTGTGCATGATGGAGCACGGGCCCCCGCCCGACTTCCTCTGAAGATGGTCGGACCTCTTCAGCTCGAATAAATGTTTTCAAACAGACACACGGAAGGCACGGCAGGAAATCTGAAGAAGCTTACTTTCAAATCTCTGACCAGGTGGGAAAGCTGAGAAAATGAGAAATGATCTCTGCAGAGGTGAAGGTGACTAACAGAACACACCCTTCTCTAAATCTGAATCATTTTAGCTGACAAGAAACATATATTCACAACAACTGCACAAATTCCCTTGTTGGCTTGTCTGTTATCACCACACTGAGAAAGATTTAAGTTTTTTCCAAAGCTTCATGCTTTAAAAAAGTCTAATTTGTGAGTAAATCTAGGAATTAAACAAAGTTTATACAAACTGCACTGCTCCTCCGTCACTCACATGACCTTTGTCTTCAAAGCCTCCTGCCTCCACACAAACCCTCTTCACACACACACACACACACACACACACACACACACTTCAAAATGACCTCTCCTCAACAATAACTCTCCTTTCTCTCTCGTGAAGAAAAGCATGTGGGAGACGACTTGAGAGAAAACAATAGAGAAAAGGAGACAAACCTAAAGGGAATTGACTTTCTAATCCTGATTAACACTTTCCCACTGCTGAGTTCCTTTCTGAGGCCAGACTCACACAAACCGCAGTGATGCACAGGTCAGAAGGCTTTCAAAACTTTAAAATGGAACATTTTATTCCTGTTTCTCATTTTTTAAGGCTGCAATAAAACTCTTGTTCATCAGGAAACATCTAAAAAACAAAAGGGTTTCCAGGAAAGAGATGAGGAGCAGAGCGTGATGATCCCTCTCAGCTTTGTCTTGAACACCACAGAGGGGGAATCACACCACTTTGCACTTTGAAATTACAAGATTCGATCTCTGATTTGTTTTGACGTCCTCCACAAACAGACTCTCAGCGGCAGTGCGATGACACGTCACAAGAACCCTGGCATAAACAAGCTGCTCAGGAATTCATTGCGTTTAGCTTAGAGGTCCCCGTTAGCTTGTAATTGAGCAGAGTGAACCGAAGCGTCTCATAAACACAAACTTTGCCACTGAGGTTCAGAAAAGTTGGCTGTAGGTGTGATTACACGCTGTGAGACACGAGCAGCTCTGCTTCAGCTGGACCTGTCTGCACCAATGAGGAAACCGTGAGATGAGAAACAGCCTTTAGGTGGCGCTGTATCTCCAGAGTTGTCTAAAACAAGCTGAAGGAGTCTCAGAAGTTGTGTGTTTCTCTTTGCTTGGGCCCTTCAGCAACACTGAGACTGGATTCGCAGTTCACTGTAGATACACGTCACATCCCAAATCAGCTGCCAGGCCCAAAACAAGGTCCCGAGAACATGTTCCAACCTTTTATCACATCCCAAAAGTTTTCCAAAATGTCTTTTAAAAATACAGCTCATGGTCCACATCAGAAGGATTCAGTTTTAGCACCTGTCCACACATGCATGGGTATTTGTAAAAACAAAGCTCGTGTTTTTTATGCGTCGGGTCCTTTTGTCCGCTCTCAGCGGCAGGGATGCACCAAATGTTCAGCCAGCCGAAATTATTTAACTGAAAATAGTAAAAACAGCCCTTTTGGTGTTCAGCCGAACAAGTTAAAAGGCTGAATAAGTTTTACTGAGCAATAGTGTTTTTGATGGCACGATCAAACAGCAACCTGTGGATATATAGTCTACACATGCATATATCGAAGTACAGACACGTTTGTACAAATACAACTCGGCTGCAAACGATAGCCAGAGTACGGGAGTGAGTCTGAAGTAAACAGGAAAGAAAAACCTCTTTTCTTCCTCTGCTCAGAGAGCATCATGGGTAATGAAGTCCACTCAGACCTAACAGTTAACTCAGAACATCTACCCTCTAAATTATTCACTGCACTTGTAATTCACTTATCAAATTTCAAATGAAATGAGCAGTTTTCTTTCAACTCATTGTTTTACATGAACTGTTCAATGTGTAATATTACTTAAAATGTGTCATGCATTATTAACTAATAAATCCTTATGAAATAAATATTTTCCTTGGATAAATTTATAACACCATCCATGGCTGACATATTTGAAAAGGCAAAAAAGTTTGCCAATGACACGGCCAAAGCAAAAGGTAATTGTGATTTTGTGAAAGATTTTTTTTTCTTTGAAAACTGTGACTAAAGCACATTTATTTAATTTATGCAATGTTGAAAAAATGACAAAATAAATGAAAAATGGTGAAAAACCACATTCGGTTTCGGTGCATCCCTTCGCAGCGTTTTATGTCACCATGACGATGGATTTGTCATATAACCTGCTAAAGTGCTTTTTGTTTTTGTTTTTTCAAAACTCTACTTCTGTTTATCTGTTTGTGAGTCAAATGTAACATTTAATAAACAATTGTGTCCCACCTCAATTCGTGCATGCCAGTTGTTGCTGTCAACTAATGTGGAACTAAAAACATCATGGCGGACATGTACCGTTGCTGTGAGTGTCGTTCGCATTGCCAGGACTATTGACAAGTCATCAGTTTAATGAAGTATTGCTCCACCACTTCACCGGCGCACAGAGACATCTGCTGAGTCCAGCATTACTTTGTTCAGGAGTTATCGACAGGAGCTCCGCCTTAAAAAATATCCCTATTAATGAGCAAAGGCATTAACTTTGCTGACTGGACCTACACATCCACATGTTACTCTTCTTCGTGTTTTTTGTGGATCGAGGTTTATTTGAACATGAGGAAAAATTCCAGTTTTAAAAATACCCATGTAAGTGTCAACTAGTCCTTAGAAAGACAGCACAGACTTATAACATGTAATTCCTCAAAACGGGGCCCACAACAAACGTTTTTAACTTCAAACACTCCGCATAATCTGCTCGTGCACGTAACAAGAGCTGTATGATTCATCTACTTCTACTTCAGGCCATGAAATTATCAATCAGCCTTCACAGACGCGTAGCAGTGGAGAAGAAGATGGTTCAGAGTCTTCCTCAAAGACAATTTGACAAAATACATTTTGTTTTTTTGTGACTGGATATAAAGCCGCTTCAGAGGAAGCTTAAACATTCAAGGTTAAAGTTTCATTAAAAGATCATCTGACTGAAGAAACTCCAGCTCCTCATCAGACTCTTACGGAAAAAAATCGGTTGGCTCATTTTCACTTAAACTTTAAACCACAGACGTTTTGAACTAAGGGAATCAAACATGTTAGTGTGTGTGTGTTCAGTTTTCTGGACGGCAGCGACCTGATGAAGCTGCACCAAGATGAAGAAGAGAAAAGAACTAAACACACGAAGCTAAACGTCATCATAACCAGCAAAGAAAACAGCTTTTATGTGTCCGTTGTTACACTTCATGTAAATCCGGCTGTCATGAAGCAGTTTGTTTGTGAGCGAAGGCGGCTGCCGCAACATGGAGGAGCAAAGACAGAAACTTTTATGAGGAACAGAGCAGTTTAAACAAAGTGGACTCCATTAAACATTTTGTCAGGACAAAAATCAGGATTTCTGAGAGAAACACTGCTGTTCACCTCCTCTTCCTCTCAGCAGCCATGCACATCTGGATCCTCTGCAGAGTCATCAGGATCTGAGACTTTGTTCAAGCCCCCCCCCGCTTCTCATCCCAAGTGGGCCACCTCTGACCCGCACAATTCAGCCGCTGAATGGGGACGGCGAGAGCCACAAAGCCCGGCAAACAGCCACTGTGTAATGATAAAGTGCTTCTCTGAGGAGAGAGGAAGAAGAAGAGGCCGCAGCACACAATGAGAGCACGGCGCTCAGTGCAGCACTGACTCGCACCTCGAAATGTCTCAGCCAATCAGAACAAAGCTGAGGAAGAGAGGCAGGAAAAACAGTCATGTTTTAGATTCCAAACTGTGCAGGAATCAAACAAAATAGAACAAAACGATAAATATGAAGCAGCTTTCCTCATAATGCTGAGCAGAAAAAACAAACTGTGTCCATGAAGCATCGTTACAGAGATTCATCTCTAAAGTCTAACGAGTTTCTGTGACTCGACTTATTAGGAAAGAGACTGATCTGCATATTTCCTGACCTTCTTTCAGTCCTTGCTTGGCCTGGTTTGGTGGCTAATTAGCTCGCGCAAACACCACCAACGGTTACAAGACAAAGCACATCAGGACAACGATTAGTCTAAAAGAGCTCCTGACCGAGCAGCACACCAGCGTTAGCACAGCAAAGAGTAAAAACACACGTCGAGACTGAAAGAAAAGAATTTCTTTTTTCTGTTTTATCGTTTGTATCTGTTAAAATGTACAAATGAGAAAATAAAGAGGGAAGGATGTTAAATTATGAGATTTCTTTCCCAAGATGCAAAATTTATAACATACTGACCCATAATTAAAACAAAACATCCCTTTGTTGCTCTTCTCTCAGGTGTACAGTAATGACAGGAATGAAAGGCTGAATATGTGTCCGTAATGTAGGCGAGTTAGTGCTGCACTTTCTGAAAACGAGTTAAAGTCATCCTCAGTGCCAACAACATAAAACATGAGCAGTGAGTTTCTGAAGCAGGTGCTCAGACAAACACTGTTCTGTCTCTGAATGATGCTCGTCCTTCATCACTCACTTCAGCCCACTGGCTGATCCTCCTGACAGCCGAAAGCTCAGCGGCTGCAGCCATTTTTCCTGCAATTTGGAGGGAGAGTGAGGGGAAGCCCTTGATTAGGAAAGGAGAGCTCTGCTGAGGGGATTGTTGAAAGAGGGGAGGCCTCCTTCCTCTGACAGCCCGGCTGAGTGCGAGCGGAGGCGTGAGGCCGCCCGCCGAGGGCTCATGTCGCTCCTCCACGTCACTGAGGCTCGTGTTTTCTGAACGAGGCCCAGCAGACTGTCAGCTGTGATCGAGTTTCCCCGTCAGTGAGAAATGTGTCATTACGCCCACATCCAGACGGTTTACATACATTATCCTGCAGCCCGCCGCTGCTTCCTGCTGCGTCCTGATGCTTCACAAGCTGCAGGTGGACGCAGATTGATTTCTGAGAAAGAGCAGTTATGAGCAGATTTAACTTGAAATGTTTTCACACACTTTACTCCAGATGCTCTCACACACAGGCATGAAATGTGTCTGCATTCACCCGAATGCCTGGACATAATGCTGAAACTTTACCTTTTTCATATTAACATTTGATGTGTCTGCGGTTAAAGTCTGTTCAGGTGTCAGCACAAAAGCTTCATGCTTTGAATTGCATTTAGCTGCTTAAAAAAAAACGAAGTTTAAAAAATAACTGTTTTGGTCTCCAAGAGTTACTCAGAAAGGCCTCACAGGCAACAATTAAAGCTGCAAATTATTCTTAAAGTTGCGTGATCTGATCTGTGGCAGAAGGTTCAGATGATGACATTTTCCCAGAATCCTCTCTGTGTGATGAAGAGCTCGTCTTGAGGGGAGTCAGACGATGGGAAGATTGTGTGGAAGGTGGAGCGCCTTTGTAAAAGTACAAAGAGCAAATCCGTCAGTCGGGCGTGGAGGGAGGAGATGCTGCACCGTGACCCTGTGTGGGTTCAGTGTTGTCGGAGCCAGCGAGGATGGACGGGGAAGTCGCCACGGCAACGTAGGGCGGTTTAGAGAGGGATGAGTCTCAATGCAGAAAAATAAACCAGAAAAAGGAATAAAAGGATCAGACGCCAAGGTTAGACAAGTTTTCTGCGAGGAGGGAACTTCTGTCCATTCCAACACTCTGTTCACTGTACACGTTATTCTGTGACGGTCATGTGTCGCATTTGCTGACCTTTGGACCTCAAGCTTACTCAACAACTGATCTCAAATTAATGTTATCACGGATTATCGCCTTGCAGGTTTAATTCTAAGGATCATTCTTGATGTTTTTAATTTAAGCGTCTTCATCAGAATCTTTCCTCTGAGCATGAACCTAATCCTTCTGAGCGTGATGCGTTCAGGCATCACTCCAAAGTGTCAAAGCTGATTTCCTGCTCAGACAAAAGCTCTTTTATTGAGGCTCTAATCAGTTTCATTGGCTGTCTGCGTGTCGAGCATGAGGCCGGCTAATAGGGAACCACTTACTTCACCGTGTTTATGGGGGAAAAAACTCCTCAGCGCAGCTTCAGAAAAGAGCGGAGTCACATTTACAGAGTTTTAACAGCTGCTATGGGCCACTGCTGATGCAGGCGTGGCTTTGGTGTTTAGGGGGAAAGTTTGTGAAACACAACACGTCTCGCTCCTGCTCAGACCGGGGCTTTTAAAATCCATGAACGTGACAACCTGGTGCTTCATAAAGATTTATAATCACCAGACAAACACCAGACTGCGTGTTTATCCTCATGTGCAAGCTTTGATTTCCACTGTAGCCGAGCTAATTAGCTGTTATTGCTAATCTCCAGCTGCTTTCTGCAATACTCACAGGCAATTAGCTCGCCTCTTGTCATTTCACTGTAACTCAGTAAAGAGATCAGAGGCCTGTCACTACCTCAGCCTGTAATGTTTGGCTTCAGAAATATATAAAAACATAGTTTGAGGTGAAAAACACAGATGAATTCATTCTTGGCTGGTTGCTGCGATTGTAGAGATACTGAGCACATAAGTCTGTAAACATGAAGCAAAAATCTACAAAACTCTCCAAATTTCAAATTTTTTCTCACTTTATGTAGTTTATGTTGACTCAATCACGCACACACACCGTCCTGCTGAACCCAAACACTCATTGGAGCACCAATGTGGATCCATCCGCTGCTGAAAAAAGTCCCAGCAAATGCACAAGGTTCTCAGGTTTGTTGATAAGAACTGCAGTGACTGGAGCTGAAGTGATGAAACGTGGAGGGTCTTTTTCCTCCTGTTTAGCTTCATGTGGCCGGTGTTTGTGCTGAGCGGTCAGATGCTGCTGGGGGATTTCCATCAGCTGGCAGAGAGACAAAGAAAAAAATGTCTCTGTGACACGACAGAAACTGTTCCTTTACTTCCCCACAGTTACTTTCCTTGGTGGCCCCTCTGACTGCGGTTGTGCGGGTCAGAACAAACGAGCTGCTAAAACCCCAGAAGAATTTAATTTGTCTGGAGAGTGTTTCTGTTTCAGAGCTTTGGCTTTGAGGAGAGGAGTGAGTCCCAACAACCTGCAGCTTAAAATAAGTCAGGATGTAAGATTTTGGCAACGAACAGCAGCTTGGACGTATTTCAGAGGACACAATCTGCTGCTGGAGCATCCTGGTTTCAAGCTTTTTGCTGCAGGTTGTGTTGTGGCAGTTGGAAGCACAGATCAGATCATCAGATCAGCAGCACATGTATACATCGAGCCTGTTGCCATGGTGTTCATTTCCTCACAGGTCAGAAACAAGGCCACGAGCCGCAACACTGGCGGACTGAATGTTTGAGGGGCTGGGGCAAAAACAGTAAAAAGGGCACTGTGCAGTTGAGCACCAGCATGCAAAAAGTCATCGGCACTCTACCACATTTTGTCCACTAGAAGGTCAACAGCGTGGGCACCTCATCGTGTTTTATCTGCCATAGAAGCCTCCAAGAGGGCACCTTCCTAGCATTTTTTTTCCGAGTCCACCAGTGAGCTGTACAGTGTGAGAAGTAACAAGTTTGTTGATCAGCACCAACAAATTCATGATCAAAACCTGAAAATTCTGATCTTACAGCTCACCTCAGTTTGCACCCATATGATGATCTCTGCAGCTCAAACATGTGAGTTTGTTATAATGGTTGTGACAAAATGTAAGGTTGTTCTCAGCAAGACTGCTGCAAAATGAGACGTAAAGAGTGTACATTGTAATGCTGCAGGGCGTGTGTCAGCATTTCCTCACAGTAAAGAAGTTTGAATCAAGACCTGAAATGACCTCACTGACGAAACGAAACCAACCAATCACTAAAAACATGATGATTCCTCTGTTACAACATCATTTGACCAAAACATTTCCAGCTGCTGAGATCTGAAGCTAATTTTCTAACAGCTGCAGTGTTGCTGTAAACACACATCTGCCCGTTTATGTTAGCCGTTTGCTTAAACACACTCTGATCCCTGAGCTTAATGCAACATGGCCTCCACAGTGACACATACACTGATCGCTGTGTTTGCTCAACGGGTCATGAGTTAACATAACACACACACACACACACACAGCAGGTCCACATGTGCAGTGTTTTCATTCTGACTCGTGCACGTGTCTGAGCTCGTAACGCCTTTGTCAGCCCCGCCCCTTTCTGACCTGTTTGTATAAGAAACTACAGTTCACCCCCCCCACTCCTCTGCTCCTCCCCCTTCCCCCTCACTGTGTTTATTTTGTTTAGGGAAGCTCCTCCGTGTCTTCAGATGTTTTCAGCTTCATGTTTCTGCTCCAGAACAACAAATAAAGAAAAACCATCAGAGCAGCTTCACGGCTCCTCACCATGTTTTTATTTTACCTGCAGAGTCTGACGCCTTCACACAAGATTGGTCAGTGTGGGAACATTCTGAGGTCCTGAAATACACGCAGTGACTAGTTTAAAAAGTTTTCTAAACTCCAAGTAGCTGCTCTGGAGATTTGCACTCTCAGTCGTCTCTTCTATGTCCATGTGACGAAGAAGAAATGATTGAAAGCTTCTGCAGACTACACGTTCAGTCTGATGCGAAACGGCCGCCGTGTTTAATGAGTATAGACATGTCAGTCATCAGCTTGGAGCTCTGTGTGATTCATGAAAGCATCTCAGGTGGATGTCTTTACCTAAAAACTGCTGCTTACGATAGTTTGATGAGTCGTACCTGACAGAGTGACTCATAATCTGCTGAAACAAATAAGGGGCTCAGAGGGAAACCTGGACTTGTGGTTTCTGAACTGAAACTTTGATGCTGCTGGTGTGACTGTCTTCATGCTGAACCCAGACAGACCTCGGACCTCTGAGGTGACCCCACAGGAGGTGGAGAACTCATTTTCAGTCTGGTAGACGAGGACAGGAGGGACAGCAAAAAGGAAAATGAAAGATGGGGGAGTTTGGATCTTAATCCTCTAAAACATCGACACATCACTCCCAACTGCTCACTCCTCACAGCTGTAAATCTCCAGGAATGCAGCCTGTTGTTTTTGGAATCAGTGCAAGCAAACTTTACTGGCTCTGAGAGGTTGATGTCTGCAGACGTTGCCTGAAGCTTGAGGTTGCAAACATTAGTGCAGGGACAACTTCAGTCCAGCAGCCACACTCACTGAAAGGCAGAGAAATGTCCCTTTGATGAGGGATGTAAAACACTGTAACACCGAGCCAACACGTTTACAGGAACAAACGAACAAAAAAGGTCATCAGCAAAGGATGCAAACTCTCTCCACATCTGGAGTTTGGTTTTCTTGTTGATATAAATAAAAAGCAGGTATACTAATAACTGTGCAGCCCAGAAGAATAAGTGTTTTCATACTTTCTGCCGCCTCTGATACATGGAATGACAACATGTTGTACTGGCGACTGCGCTGTTTTCAAGGTCTGATTTGACTGAGAAAAAGATGAAGTTCTGGTTTTAAAAACCCAGTTTTGGCTTCGCAAACACAGCAGAAAAATACACAAAAACTTTATTCTGGCCAGCAGGCTGAACTACCCATCTGCACAGCTTCACATGAAATGCACATGATCTTTCCAAATGTCTTTGCACTACTTTGTGTTCCAGAAATGTGAATTCATGTGAAAAACAGCAAATTAAAACGGCCAAAGTTTAGTGTTTTACTCTGCTGAGTGAAAAAAAAAACTCATTTATGAGCACTTGTGAGGTGATTTGGATTAAAATGTGCAAAAAAATCCACATTTTGGCTCCTCACATGCTGCTGAGCTTTATAAGGGATTCACTGTGTGCTTTCAGCTTGACTAACTGTATGTTGGACGCCTGAAGTATGTAGGTCTTGTTTTTAAGTTTCCTTAATGACTCTTTTCGAGGCTGAAAACAGCTCTGAAGTGAAGAGCAACTGTGGGCAGAGAAGCTGATTTTTATCCCCTAATCTACACTCATCTAAAAATAGACTGAACACAAGAACAAACATTTGTGTTTTCACTAAGTTCGTGTAATCTCGCAGCCCCTCAGACCAGCGTTTCCCCCGAGTGAAACTTCAGATAAAACGGGACGAGGGCATCTTGGAAAGTCATCGAGCTAAATGTTTACAAAGAGCCGCAGAAATGTGCGTGTGCAGAAAAATCCCATTAGTCCAGATGATTGTGCGTGCAGCAGCTCACATGGAGCCGCGTGTGGAAACAGCCATCCAGAGAGTCACTGTGACGACTGGAGAACTGCACTGAAGAGGGGCCGCACACAGGGGCCGAACACAGGGGCCACACGCTGCTAAACACATGTGATTTGAGGCTTCAGCTCGCACTGAGCTACACTCAGTTACTGCCTGGACGGAGGACACGGCAGCTTCTTTAAAGTGAAGCCAAAACATTTTGAACGCCCCCTGGTGTCTGGCTGCTGTATAGCTCATAAACTCCGCCCCCTCCACGTTAGCAGAAAGGATTAAGGTTGGAGTCGGGTGGCTGTGTGAGCGGAGCATCAATACTACAACTTCATCCATTAATCACAGCCTGCAGCTCATCAGGACAGACCACTGGCTGCAGTCATCTAAGGCTTCTGGGCTGCGCTAAAGAGTGCAAATTTAAATTTCAAACCCCTCACAGGAACTTTCATTTTGTGTTGACTGCAGCGCCACATGTGGACAAAAGTGGTACTGCTTCCTGTTGTAAAGATCTTGTCTGGTGTGAGCATTTGTTTCAGAAACGAATAAAAGAAACACGCCACATTTCTGCACAAAACCAGTTTGACCATAAACACAAAACATTCAAAATAATCTAAAGAAAAAAGTTCTCCTCCTTCTGACCACAGAAAGTAAAAAAGAGAACTGCGGCTCGATCTCGTTTGTAGACACCAAATCGTCTCCTCAGGTCTGTGCGCCAGAAAAC
>JAPXVT010000018.1:800418-810717 GCA_029823135.1 Acanthurus reversus
GGACGCAGATGCAGAAAAACACAAACCAGAGGGAATGTTCGGGAAAACATTTCTGCTCCGACAGTCAATGCAACAACTGATTTGACTCCTTTAAATGAAGAAACATGCTTTAAAACAGCAGAAGAGGGCAGCACACGAATCAAACTGATCTCCTGCAGCATCTTCAGTTCATTACATTCTTTCTATGGATCACTTCACACGATCCTCTTCAGCTCCTCAAACACTGATTTCGCTTTTTCAAATGGAAGTTCCCTCTCGTCATATGATGAAGTAACAGTGCTGCAGATTTAAAAACAGCAGCTTGCAGAGACCAGCGTCTGGTGGGAAAACGTTTTTCAGGAAGGCTCAGGGATGAAGCATGTTGACACTAAAACCTAATACAAAGTTTATTTTATATGTTTCTGTGTTTTTTTGTTGTTTTTCACTAAATTATGGGACTTTTCTGAGGCTGCAGTAACATTTGGTCTCAAAGTTTGTTGCTCAGAAAAATTCAAATTTTAAGTGTAATTTTTAAGCTGCTTCAGTTGACGGCAAATAATCGCTGAGCTGCGAGTTAAACATTATTGTAAATATGTTGGCGTTCAGCTTCACAAAGCAAACTGGTATCATCCAATCACACCTGCAGTGCACAAACACCTGTCTTTGTCTGAGCTGAGCTGCTCATGAAGTAAAGGGTTGCTAGTTTGATTTCTGACTCGACAACAGCTCCAGATGACTTTACTGATATCAAAGGAGCTTAACTCACCCGGTCCGGATGTTTCTCATGTTGATGTTGCTGCTCTCCGCCCAGACAAATGGACCGCTGATGTGTGAACAGCAGCGAATGTGACTGGACACTCACATCACCTCCAGCTGCTCAATATCGATGCACGCTGCCGCTCTCAAATGTCAGAGGGCCTCCTTCAGGAGCAAAAGCTGACCTGTGAAAATAAACATCCGCTTTTTTAAGAAAGCTGCTTTTGTGCGACTGTCATGTTATAAAAAATCCCAGTTTGACTGATGTGTGGTGTGCTGTGTGTGTTATTGCAAAGGATTTAGCGAAAGAGCGACGGCTCGATGAAAAGTGAGGAAGGTCTTTGAAGATGCTGCCGTCTGAAACCTCCTGACATTAATGGACGCATCGCCTCTCTAGTTTGTACTCACAGGAGAGGACAAGCTGGGATGAACCATAACTCAAGATTTCAAAGTGCGTTTGAAAGTACAATGCTCACTACGGAAGCACCCGCTGAGCCTGAAATGATGAAAATCTCACCAAGAAATGAGGTGACAAGCTGTGAAATGCTTTAATGAGGATTAAATTTGTGTGATGGTTTAAACTTTTCGATATTTCCTAACATCCTCCTGCGCTTTGAGGTCATGTTTAGCAGAAACAGGCGAACTTGGTTGTGACGTTTTAGAGGTGAAGGGTTCAGTTCTCTCACTTCCTTTTTTGCAGGAAACAGCAGCACACCCTTTGATTTATGGAACCAAATTTCTGAGAAAAGATTAAATTGTTTCAGACACTTTTTGAAGCGCACAAGTGGTTTAAAGTGGAGTTTTAATCTTGTGGCCTTGCATCTCAACCACATCTGAACCGTCCTGCGGACAGCTCAGCATGTTTTTACACTGATCAAATTACAGGGTCGGACGTGTTGCGGTGATCACAAATTTATAAGCTGCTTTTTAAACTGTCACAGACCGCCTGAGAAATTCTTGAGCAATTCAAATATTTTTGGAGCTATGAGTGGAGCACGCTCACTCACCCTGTGTCATGTTTCGTCCTGTGCTCATGTTTTAAAAAAGCCTTGAGAAAGAAAGTTTGTCCTCAAACTAAACAAAGTGAAAAGGCAGGTATCTGGTGTCGTCACTTAAAAGGTGAAAATCAACCTCTGTGCCTTCAACAGAGCTCTGCATTGTCTGACGGTTTACAAAAGCCACCTTGCCTAAGATAGAGTTTAAAGCCACCAGTCCAGATTGAGTTACGATGTATCTGCAATGCTGTTGCCAAGTTTTCAATTGTGTTTCACGTCGGTTTTCAGAATGAACAAAGCCAGCTACAGTTGAACTGCAGGTTAAGAAGAGAGCGGAAGGGAACTGCAGAGATGTACAGTGAGATATTTTCGTCGTGCATTCTTCAGGACTATGAAAGTAATCTCACATCAAAGCCACACAAAAGTGACTGTAAGGTGTGTTTTGTTGCTCTGGCAGCCACCCACCACCTCCTCCACCACCCACATCCCTTCCAGAACTAGTGACGTGGAACAAGACTTCATGCTCTTCACGTTTTTCTTTTGTCTTGAATGTAAGAAAACCATCAAAACATTTTAAGTCTTTTCCCGTGGAGGTCTGAAGGTTTAATTCCTGCTGCAGCAGTTACTTGATGAGTATCTGTAAAACTGAAAAGGTTCAAACTCTCCTCAGGAGGAGGAGAAGGCGTGCAACAAGTTCTAACTGCTGCAGCAGAGAAAGGTTCAAGTCCTGCATCTGTCAAGAGATTGAGATCCAGAGCCAGCCTTGCAACAACAAGTCCAATGTTTACTGGCTGCAAAGACTGAATGATCAGTTTCTGCACATTTCAAATCCTGCAATGGTCAAAAAAACATTTCGTTTTCTGCAACAATGAAATTATTCTTTGCTGCAACAGTTCTCAGTCTCAAATGCTGCAACGACTGGAAGATTCAGGAACAGTGATGGGAATCACATCTGATGTCAGTTTGTCGCCATGGCAACAGTAATATGTTTCAGTCCTGAATCAAGTTGACATTTAAAATTTTCTGAGTTTGGATCAAAGGAAAGATGCTTTTGATTTTGTCTTTTTGAAAAAAAAGAAAGAAATAAAAGAAAACGCCGTGATGGTTTGCAGCAATAAAAAAAACATTTAGCTGTAAATTAAAATGAAATCTGTTTAAACTGAGACATTTAATGAATAGATGTAAAATGCTTTGATCCTCAGTTTTCTGTCAGTCTCTGTGTTTCAGGCAGACTGTCATTGGGACTGACCGCTAATGCTAATCAGGACTTAGCTGCTCTGGATGAGCTGTGAATGAATGAGTGAATTCCTTGATAGACTCCTTGATAGATGATTACTCTGTGATAAGATTTTAATGGCTTAATGTTGCAGCTATTAATCAGATAAGAAGCGTCTTTGTGCTGATTTGATCAGCAGAGCCGCCGCTGGGACGCATCAGTTTAATTAATCCTGCCGGTTTTGTCCTGCGGCCATGTGACTGCAGCGAAGGACGTCGGTGTCCAACTCTGACGGATCTGCTGTCCACTGCAGACGCGTCGAGCATTTTCATAAAGTCACTTTGTGTTTGATTTGTGTTCATCTTAATGTGATAAATGTCCAAAAGTGAGTTCATAAAGAGGACTATAAGCTGTCGATGGTGATTAATTAACAGAACATTAATACTGTGGTTACTGTAGTGGTATAAATATTTGTGGTAGTATTAGAGGTATGTGATGGTGGTAATAGTAGAAGTAGTAGCTGTAACGAGGGTGAGAGTGGTAGTACCGGTAAATATATCTGTAGTTGTAAAGGTAAAAAAAGAATTACTAGAGGTAATAATTGTCACATTGTGTACTGGTGGTAGTAGTAGAAGTAGTAATGGTATTGGTAGTAGTAGTGCTGCTGTAGTAGTGGTTGTAGTCAGTCTGTGATTTGCAAAAGAGGCAGATGGCAAAAAATTCAACCCAACTTAAAAGCCTGAATGAATCTGCTGTCGTGTTTCTCAGGTTCGACTTGGTTTGGATGTTTTTTCAGCAGCACACACTGAATGATCATAAAAATATGACGGGAGTATTGTAGTAATACCACATACAGCAGTGTGCTGGCCAGATTTACATAAATGCTACAACATAGTATAGAACTGAGTATTTGTAGAGTTCAGTTGAAGAATTCTATAAATCTGAGATGAAAGTGACTGAGAGAAAAAGAGACAAACACAAACCTGTTTGCTCTTCCAGCACCACGGACAGTTCCAGGGATTAATCAATACACAGAACAGTAATCAATACAGAAACTACTGGATCATCGGCTGATTCCAGTTACGACCGGCCTCGAAGCGGGAACGCGATTGTCAGGAAGGGCGTGTCCAGACGATTCCGTAGTGTGAGGGGTTTAAAAAAGCGATTTAATAACTCCTGATATGCACAGAGACAAATCTCTGCTAATCCCAAATGTTTTTGATATTCAGGTTCACAATCTTAATTTGTCACCAGAGTGAGGCTGGGACGGCACACTGACAAGAGAACTGAAACAGACAACAAAGGAAGGAAGTGAATGACCCCCAAAAAACTACCTGTTTGTTCTTTCTTCAGCTTTATTATTTTCTCAGTGCAAAATATCACCACCGCAAGTTTAAGGGAAAACTGCAGTTTTTTTGGGAATGTAGCTGATTCATCCAAAATCCTGATGCAAGACAAGAACATAGATGCCTCTCTCTTCTCTGTGGGTTCAGTGGGTCGTGAGATACCCGCCCTGCACGAGCGGTTCATCACGTTCAATGGAAGTGACAGGGAGACGCCTTCACCGCTGTCTAAAGACTCAAAGACACATCAAAAAATCTCCAACATGCTTCATCTACATGTTGTGATCGTGCAGATTCACCACGCTACAGAGACATTGTCACTGTGGGAGCAAATACCGAGGAGCTAGTTGTCTGGGCGTGGTGACACAGCACCTTGGACACAGGGTGGTTATTTATGTGGTTGCTGCACATTCACCACACTAGATGGATGTTTCAGAGGCTTTTGGCGGCGGTAAAGGCGTCTCCCCATCGCTGTCACTGACCATGTAAAACTGCTCAACTCCTGAACGCACAGAGAAGCACAGAGATATTTACATTCTTGTCTTCAAAAAGGATTTTAGATGAATCGGATAAAAATCCCTAGAAACTTTTCCTTTAACCGGCTCCTTTTGTTCACATCTGTGTCAGCGTGTGAACACATAAGATGTTGTTTTGCTCTGCCAGGCTCATTTTTTTCAACAATATCCTGCCATGTGTGATGCGTTATTATTTTGAAATCTTAAAATGTGTGCATGTTTAAGATCAGAGAGAAAAGAATCTGTGGAGATTCTCCTTTTACTCATTACACAGCCTGATTTCAAAACACATCAGGATTTTAAAATCCTGCAGTCCAGCCTGAACAACCGCTCCGCTGCTACACTCTGTCTGAAGCTGGATGGAGGAGACGGCAGGTAAACAAGTAAACAGTGAGGACGACAGCCCATCATCCTCCATCACAACACCTATTAGCAGCAGTTGTGGTAGTAACAGTGTAGTAGTACTGGCTGTTTTAGTGGCAGCAGCAGCAGTGGTCGTTTCTCCTCCTCCTTCTTGTCCCCTTTAATTCTCTTTCTTCCTTTTTTCTTCTTCGTGGATCTTTAAGACATATTTTGTGATGACCCATTTTGAGTCAGGAGCCACAGTTTAGGAAACTGATCTGATCTATTGGACGTCGGTCTGTGCAGCAATCTGGGCCACGGCATTAACCACAGAAAGGATTATCCGCATCCAACGACCCTTATGCTTTCACATATGACAGCAAGCGGCACAAGAAAATAAACAATGAATGCAAACACAAACAAATCTTCATCTGTGTTCAACCTGCAGAGCAGCGATTCTACGTCAGCTGGTTAAGAAGGTAAATGATCAGAGAAAAGATAAGAAAACAAAGCATCAGCAGGCTTTCATCATACTGCTAAAGGTACTGTCGGTTGTTACCTGTGTATGGAAGATCATTAGGGCCAAAAAGAAGAGTTAAATCAGGAAGTCAAACCTATGACATCAACTCATAGTGTTAGGCTCAAATTATAGAGTTAAATTCACAATTTTAAGGGAAAATGACAATTTTCCAACTAAAATCATGACGGAAAGTCATTTGATGTTTATATATCATGTTTATATACGATTAATATATAAATTTAGAATAATGTCCTGATTTTGGTTTCAAATCATAAAATCGCAGTTACAGTTCAGGATTAAAGACATAACTGCATGCTTAGTTCGTAACATAAATGTCTTAATTTTGGAAGAATAGTCCAAATTTGGGTTTAAAGTCATGATTTTGTTGTTTGAAACATCAGATTACATTTTTAATGTAACTGTCAAGAGATGATATCCTTGAAATGTACAACTTAAATAGTTTTTCCAGTTGCTTTAATCCATAAATTTGGTTTTCCTGTTCTA
Source organism: Acanthurus reversus (assembly GCA_029823135.1). Taxonomy (NCBI): domain Eukaryota; kingdom Metazoa; phylum Chordata; class Actinopteri; order Acanthuriformes; family Acanthuridae; genus Acanthurus; species Acanthurus reversus. The sequence continues at coordinate 806,589 of JAPXVT010000018.1, forward strand.
AACTTTACCTTCAGAAGTTGGAGCATCCTGCATCACTGAGGAGTTTTCAGGACATGATTGTTGTCTGCAGCATCTTTACTGCAACACGATAACTGGACTGAAATGAGGCTTTGACTTGTTTTAACGTTGAATTTACCGTCATGCTGAAATGAACTGAGAGCAGCTGTGTGGAAGGTAGAAAAGCAACTTATATAAAGAAGCTGCTGCTCGCTGACGCTGACATTGCATTGACTTTGTGTAGGCTTTAAATGTAGGGAGGTTGTGTGTGTGTGTGTGTGTGCCGTCCCCTCCTCTCCATGGTGAGATAAAGACCCCTTCGTGCAGAGCGAGTCGCCTCAGGCCCAACAAAAGCCTCTAATGCAGATTTAGATTTTCAATCCTGTGCCACAATTCTGTTCGCTTTGACAGGTCAACAAGCATCCAACAATCTGTTCGCCCCGCCAAGATTTGTTTTTCCTTGACTTAAATCACTTATTACCTTGGAGGAGGAGGAGAAGGACAAGGAGGAGGAGAGGAGGTGAAAGGAGGAGGACGGAGCTTGAATAAAAGGATAAGAGGAGGGAGGAAGGTGTTAAAAAGAAGGGAAGGAAATAAGGATGAGGAGAGTGAGGAGGTGGTTTTAAGCAGAGAAGGGAGGCGGAAGTAGGAGGAGGAAACGAGTAAAATCCTAATTACAGGTTGGAAAAGTCTGAGCGCGGAGTCCAAAAGTACCCGGCTTAGAGGTCTCCTGTTTGTTGTGGTAATTATTGGCGCCTGCAGACTGTAACTAATCCATAATACTCCTAACAGTGGACAAGCTGCTTTTTAGGAGATCTTTAACCAACCGACAGCCATGTTTGGACAGCAGAGGTTCTGTCCTGTAATCTGAAGGCTGTGGGTTTGATTCCCAACGTGTGGCTGCAGCGTTCAATCCCCTGCATTACAAAAACCGACCATCTCACACAAGCATTCAGTAATTAAATTAAAGTTGCACTGATGCTTATAGTGACGATAATCCGCAGTTACAGATCCCCATTCTGTACAAGTGAACTGAACCTTCAGATTTTATTTCAGGGAGACAAATACGGCGAGTCAGAGGATGAAGAGTGACGACTGAGCGGGTTTTTGCTCCAGGTCGAGAAGCAGCGTGACACTGATTTAAAAACTGTGTATTTCAGTCCTCCAGCCGTCTGTTACAAACTGTAAACTGACCTGAAAGCGCCAAACAAGCTCAGAGCAAAGCTTCTCTGTGGAGCAACGTCTCGGCTCTCACTTCATGATCTCACAGCGGAGCAGGAATCACTTAAAGTTCTTGAAAAGTATTAGAGCTGCTTAAGCCCTCAGAGGCGTCCACCTGAGCTGAACCGGCCTCGGCCTCCCTGCAGGTGATCAGACGGATGTTTTTTAACGGACGATTGGCGATTTCTTCTCCTCTCTGTCTAATCACAGGAACGCTCCCTCCATCCTCGTCTTTTGTCTTTCCTGACCTGTGAACCATCTCCTGTCGGCTCGTGTGTGATGCTTCAAAACGTAGATAATCCCTTTTTTGTCTTGTGGAGTTAATTTCAAAGAGTGTGCACACTCAAACCCTCTGACCTGCTCTCCTTACACAAGTCCAGCTATGTGATGCTCGGTTATTTTCCTTTTCTCTCTAACCTGAAATGCCCAAGCGTTATGAATGAAAATGAGATTATGGCATCAGTGAGCCGGCGCTCCTTAAGCTCCCCGTTTCCCTCCCTTTTCTGCTGGACCCGAGGGGCCCCGCGGAGCCCCTGCCATTCCCACCTGGGGAGAACAATATCCGAAGATCATCTTAGTGTGCTTCCCAAAGGCTTTGGTTAACAGATGGTTCCTCAAATCCCCTGGTTTCCTCCCAGCTTGAACATGTGTTCATGTGATCCTGCCCTAAAAAAAAAACCAGAACACAGAATAGGAGATGTGTTTTGGTCACTCGCATCCCACCGCCGTGTGTTCACTTCCTGACCTGCCCACAGTTTGATTTGTGGGCGAGTTTGCAGAGACGAGGATGCTCAGCGGTGAAAAATAAGAGCGCTGATTTTCTGTTTGTCCCAAATATGACAACAAAGCAGCACACACTGATGACAAATATGCAGTCATTCTTCAATATGACCTCTGTATCTTTGAGGCAGGATCAAACGCAGCGGTTTCATGGTTAGTGATTTGGAAAGAGCCTCGATCGTGGGGGGGGGGGGCTGGAAACCCGCCTGTCTTTTCTGATTTCTTCAAAAAGAAAACTGACAACAAAGGAAAGGAAACTGATGCCAGATTTGGACTCTTCTCCTCTGCTCCTGGCTCGTCAGGCAGAGGAGATTCATGCATAATCATACATCACGTCTATTGTTTGTGTGCTCAGGGTTCATAATATCACTTCTGGAAGAGGCTGCCAAATTCTCCCCCACCGCCGTGGCCTCCAATTATGATAATTCAAACTCCCGACTTGGTGGAATTTGACTTTGTCTGCCCAGTTTCCCACAATTCACTTGTGCTCTCGGGCCAACATGCAAATGCATGTAGTGTTTGTTTGTGGCCATTGTTTTGTACCATGAGCTCTGTGTTGCTTCATGTAAGTCGGAGATTGTCTCTGTCGACGAGTGTTTGGCAAAAGTTTACGACACAACAGCCTCAAAGAAAATCTGCCAAACACGTGATGAAGCCAGTCAGATTCAAACTTGATCTGAGATGATGATCACAAGTGTTTGACTGAGAATGAACTTTAAATCTGAATTTTTTGACCAGCGTGCAGGAGAATCCCTGCAAACTGTGGAAACACCATGTGCAAGAAGATCATGTGATACCTTCAAAATGCAGCTTGTGTCAGATTTTAAATAAACTTATGAAGATGAAGGTGAAGATGTTTCATTTTGGTGCAAAACAGACTCCTCATCAGAATCTGGCTCTGACTGAAGCCTCTGACACGCTGCTCCTTATTTGCAGTCTTATGAGTTTATTACGGCCACACTGTACAACACTGACCTCATATAAACTATGACGACATCAAATTTGATGTATGCAGACTAAATGATAGTATCACCAGCTGAATCGCAGGTCATGACGCACATCAGTGAAATGTGTTTAGTGTGCAACACCTCAGCGTGCAGCCATACAAGAGCGGAGCTGTTGCTGTAGGAGCATTTATGTGTGTGGACGCGGTGGTGAAAATTGGCCACCTTAGGTTGCCAGTTTTGTAAAAACAGGTAAACAGAGGCGTGTCCCGACTTCTTTAACTGGGGTGGCCCAGGAAGGGCATTGACTTGTGCAAGGGTGGCCATATTTCTATTGGTTGTTTAGTCAACGTGGGTTGTAGCAGCTGTCACATTGTGAAAAATTCATTATAAATTTTCTGGCACTGTCAGGAGTTCATCTCAGGTCGTCTGCGATCCTCACTGTGCGCCGTAGGACCACCGATGTGGAACCACGACCAGAGATATCACTATGTTTAGTGATTTTTGTCTGGATGGCCGAAACAACAAACAACAACTTGATGCCCGCTGTTCTTTCAGGACGTTGTTTAACCTGAACATGGAAAACAAAACACGTTTAAAAACATGAGTCACAGCAGTATGTTTAAAATATGTCTTGAGAGGAGCTTTAACACTTTAATGTGGATGGTTGAACCAATATTCTACCTCAGAGAAACAAAATCTAAATAAATCCAACACAGGCCGACCTGTGTATACAGTATGGAGAAGTAAACGCAAGCATGGTTAACACAGTTATTCGTAGAAAAATCCATTATGATGCTTGAGACCATCTCAGTGACACAGACCACTGTAGTGAACGTGGAAAAATACTTAAAGAGTGAACGTTTTTCTTGATTCTAATTTACTCAAGGAAAAATGTCAGAATGGCAGTTTATGGCCACATTTATATGTGCTGCGATGCTTTTTTTAAGCGACTCTCTTATAGATGTGATTTGTTGATGATGCAACCATTGTTCCCGTCTGAACTGAAACAAAATAACTGCAGGACGTTTTGAACTCATTTAAAAACACTAATTTACTCTGAAAAAGTGTTTTCTCAGGCTTCATATGACACATGCTGCCTGGGAACCATTTGAATGGCATGCATGTGTGTGTGTGTGTGTGTGTGTGTGTGTGTGTGTGTGTGTGTGTAGACTTATGTGCCTAAT
>JAPXVT010000018.1:1197189-1207827 GCA_029823135.1 Acanthurus reversus
ACACACACACACACACACACACACACACACACACAGAACCAGAGGGAAGAGTTATTACAGCATCAGGAACAAGTCACTATAATCGCTTCAGTTGTAGTAAAAAACTGAACAACTAAACATTTTTTTATAATGAATGAAACAACCCCAACAAAGAAACCAATAAGCAGTTGGTAAACTGTAAACAAACAGTAAACAAACAGTCAGTAAACAGGCACCTTGTCGAGGATCTTGGTCTTTCCCGTGTCAACATGTCCGAGCACGCAGACCACTGGCGCTCTCAGCGTGTCAACGTCAATGTTTTTCAGGTTCTCCGCTCTCCGTTTCTATGGAAACACACAGAACCTGTCAGTCAGAGACGGGGGAAAAGAGACGAACTCTCACTCCTCTGGTGATTCTCTTACCTCTATCCTCCTCTTGGCCCGGTCGTACAGTCGCTCCTCCTTCGTCCTGCTGTCCTCTTCCTCACTCTCGCTGCTCTCGTCCTCACTCTCCTTTGCTGCCCTCCTCTTTGTCTGACTCGCTCCTGTCTCCTCCTTCTCCGCCTCCTCATCGCTCTCCTCCTCCTCCTCCTCCTCATCGTCGTCCTCCTCATCCTCTTCGTCCTCATCCTCCTCGTCCTCTTCCTCGTCTTCCTCACTGCCTGCAGGCTGAGGCGGGGCAGCGTTCTCCTCCTTCACCTCAATGTGGACTTTTTTCAACTCTGACAAGAAAACAGAAATGAGAAACAGAAACGTTTTCAAACAACAAACAGCTGTGTATGGAGACTGTAAATCAACTCTGTGTGTGTGTGTGTGTGTTCTTTCATCTCCAGTGACTTCCAGATTAAGGAGATTGTGCTTGTGGTTGCCTCACCTTTCTCCTCATCAGTGGCGATGGCCTCCCAGTCATCTACAGCAGCGTCTGGCTTCACCTCTGCACACACACACACACACACACACAAACACACAGGAGCAGAGGAAAAAGTCGTCATCACGATGATAATACATCTTAACTTTACTTGGTCTTCCCTCCTCACTCCTCCTCTCACCTGTGACCTCTGCTGCTGGCTTCTCAGCCTCTGTCTCCATGGCAACAGGCTCTGGAGTCTCTGACGTGGGTGAGGTCACCTCTGACGTTTCTGTGAGGGGCGTAATAAAGAAGACAGAGTGTTTTTTTTGTTTGGATGGTGAATGAACAGCAGCTGTTAGGGAGCGGCGGTGTCGTACCTTCAGGAGTCGGAGCGTTGGGCTTTTTCCTCCTCTTGTCTCCGTAAACCGGCTTCTTCTTTGGCATCGAGTCTTTGGATGGCACTTCCACACCTGCGCACAGAGAACACGTTTCGTTTAGTTTCAAAAGATAAACTGAAGCTTCATGATGAAGCTGTTTGAACGCAGAGGAGATGCATCAATCTGAACGTGTGACTGAGGAACATCTGCAGATGAACACTGAGCTCAGAGGGAAAACTTCCTTCTCGTCTTATCGGTTCAGTCAGCAGCAGCAGTCACATGATTGTGAGCAGCGATGTGATTGGTGGACAGCCTCTCACCCTGAGCCTGCAGCAGCTTGAGCGTGGCCTCGGCCCGAGCTCGGGCCTCCCTCTGTGCTTTGGTCAGCAGTTTCCCCTCCTTCTTCAGACGCTCCTTCCTCTCCTTCTCCTTCTGCTTCTTCTTCTCCTTGCGCTCCTGCTCCAGACGCTCCTGTGGGGACAAACGCAGAGGGTCAAAGGTCACAGCGGCGACTGATGCGTGAGATCGGACAGTAAGTGAAGGAGGAGGTGTTTTACCTGCTCCTGCCTCTGCTTCTCCAGCTCCTCCAGCCTCTTCAGCCGCTCCTCCTCCTCCCTCTTGGCTCGCTCCTCCTCCTACAGACAACAGATGAACCTTTAGACATCACAGAGGCTCCCATCATCTCTCTGTGACTGCATTTCCCACAATGCCTCACCTCCTTCATCTTGGCCAAAGCCTCCTGCATGGCCTTCACTGTGGCTTTACTGGGTCCCTTCTTCTTCTCCTTCTCCTTCTCCTCTCCTTTTTTCTTCTTCTTGTCTTTCTTCTTCTTGTCGCCCTCGGCCTCCTCTGCAGAAAGATGCAGAAGAAGAAGAAGAAGGTTTATTGTTGAATGAAGACATACATGTACCAGAACCATCGCAAATGTTCTCACGTTAAATTGAAGCTGTTAATTAAGACGTTGTTTGTCATGACAGCAGAGTAAAACTTTTCTCACTCAAATATTAAATTTAAGACAATTACAGAGACAGATTTGTTTTTATGAAATTGTTTTTGGAAATTAAAAACTGAAATGAGTAAAAATGAACAAAAAATAAAACTTTATTAATCCTGCAGAATCCCTCTCTGTTAACATGTCGTCATGTCACCAGATGTAGACGCAGCATGGAGAGAACAAATGTTTGTCTTACCCTCCGCTGCTGGCTCCGCCCCTTCCTGTTCCTCTATCACTGATTCAGGTGGAGCTGCCTGAGGAGGTGTGGCCTCTGTCATCTTCTCTGGCTCTTTTTTAGCCTCCGTGCTAGCCTCCTTCTCCCTCAGTTTCTTCAGCCTCAGCCTCTCCTCCTCCTTCTTCTTTTTGTCCCTCTCCTTCTTCTCTGCCTTCTTCTGCGCCGCAGACTTCATCTTGAAGCCTCCTCCTTCCTCCTCGTCCTGCTCCTCCTCATCCTCACTGTCCACCCTTTTGCCTTTGTTCTTCTTCTTCTTCTTGTCTCTCCTGGAAGTAAACTCCTCATCGTCCTCTGAGTTGTCATCCTCCTTCCCCCCTCCCACTCCCCCTCCTTTCCTCACACCTGTATCCTCATCTCCTCCCTCCTCTTCGTCAGACATTGAAGGTTTTTTGCCCTCTTTCTTGGCTTCTTTGCCTTTCAGACGAGAGCGTGAGCCACTGTCATCATCAGAGTCAGAGGGTGAAGCAGCAGGAGGTGCCTGAAGATGGAAACAGAGAAGGTTCAAACTCAAACACAATGGATTGGTACGGAGGCTGAGAAGGAACAAACTTCTTTAGCATTTTTCTTTTTGTGTTGACTTGTTGATTCCTTACCTTCTTATTGCCTTTCTGCTCACCACTGCTCTCTTCATTCAGCTGACCTTCACCATCATCACCCTCCTCATCCTCAGGGCTGGCTTTGCCTTTCTTCCCCTTCCTCGTCTTCTTCTTCTCTGGTTTTGGAGGCTCAATGATGTCCACTTCCTCCGTAGTGTCAGTCTTCTGCAGAGGAAAAAGAAGTGAAGATCACAGACAGCAGGTTTTGTTGAACATGTTGTGATGTTTTGTGATTTTCTGAAAATCTGAACTCTTACAAGTAAAAACACATGAGGAGTGCGAGGAAACTGAACCAAGGCAGAACCACAGAGAAGAAGAGAGAGTTCAACCTGTGCAGATCCACTCACACATTATTCATCTGAAGCAAAGAGAGAAGGAAAAGACGGGTTTCTGTGTGTGATGGGTGAGCAGTTCAAACCATGCAGGTGAGGTTACCTTTGCTTTCCCTCCCTGAGTCTCCAGAGACAACTCCTCCAGCTCCTTCAGGATGTCGTCCTCGCTGCAGGACAAACAGATACAACATGATTCAAACACAGAGAAGATCAGCAGCTCCCTCATGGGGACATGGAAACATGACTACAGATGCTGACGGGGAAGAGAAGAAGAGAAAAAAAGTAAAGAAGTGATGAAGAAATAATCATGAGGAGGAGGAGGAGAAGGAGGTGTATCCGTACTCAAAGTCGTCTTTCTTGGCTCCTTTCTTCTTTTTCTTCCCTTTTGCCTCCTTTGAGGCTCCAGCTCCTTCGATCTCTGCTGCAAGAGCGTCGATGTCGATGCCGTCATCTTTGGCACTGAGGACAGAACAACAACAACCAATCAATCAATCAATCTCCAATGATAAGCAGATCAGATGTTCAGCTTCCATCAGACAAACTCAGACTCCAGTGAACGCAGTCTGAGCTGGAGAGACAGCAGAATAAGCAGGACTGTGTGTGTGAGTGTGTGTGTGTGTGAGAACAATATGAGCCGATGAAGAGCTGCTGACTCTCCACTTTTTGCACAACCTTTTATTTCCCATCAGCCCTCTGACACGAAGCGAGCACGGTCTGATCTGAGAACAGCTTCACTCGACAGAAAAACCTCAAACCTTTAGTCTGCAGAAGGTCAGTCGTTATTCTTCCATCATGTTGCTTATTAAGGTAGAACGGCGTTCATGCAAACACTGTGATCGTCGTGACGGGACTTTAGTTCAAAGTGTTGAAACAAAAACATTAAACCAGACTGAAGAAATAGAAACTGAGCGACTGAAGCGCTGGTGTGGTACAAAAAACAGCACAGCAGAAATATAAAAGAACTTTTCAACAACTATGGATTAACAGGTTAAATGTACAACCCGAGTGTTTTCCATATTTCTGACCATCTTTAGCAGAACAGGCTGGATTAACTTGAGCTAAAGAAGGAATATCAGTGTTAAGGAGCATCAGCAGTGCAGCTGGTGTCGGTCCAGGTGTCCCGCACGAGCTCAGTGTCCCCGGAAACTTCCTGTCAGCCTGGTAATCTCTGTTTCTTGAGCTTAACAGCTCTGAGTTCTCTGACAGAAACCTGCAGCACAATGACACCGTCACTTTGGTGTCTCCATGTATTCCTCACCGCCTCTGGTGTCTGTCACTGAGTTTTCTCTTCATTTTTACGTAGTACACAGTGAATTTAGTTGTAATGAAATGTGCTACTAAAAATGAATTCATTTACAACTTAAAACACAAGAGCACCAACAGGCGGCTGAAGTAATGAAGACTTAGTTACCTGTCAGACACTCAGGTGTGTTCTGACCTGAGCAGACAACAGGTGGGCAGATAACGTTTCCCGGCATTACATCAGCCTTCCCTCATAGCAAACGGTAGCTGTCACATTCCCACTGCTCTGAGCAGTGCGAGAGAAACAGATTGACATGCTAACAACTAGCTTAGCCACTCAAGTCAAACCTCCGCGCTCTGACTCTTGTTAGCATTCAGCAGGTACTTTCACAGGTTACAGTTCCGGCTGTTGGAGGGGGTTTAGGGGCCGTCTTCTTTCTGACTGTCAGGGTTAACACTGACACACAGTTCGTGCTGAAAGTCAGACCTGAGAGCAGCTAAGCAGCCGGTTTATCAAGGCTAACACTAAGCTAGCTAACTACCTGGACGCGTTTCTCAGGCTAACACCAGGAAACCGAAAACCTGAGCTATAAACAAGCCTTCACAGGTCGAGGCTGGCTCAGGTGAGCCCGTGTCGGCCCACCTGCGGGTTGTGTAACTCACCGTAAGCTATTTTCAGGCTGTTTAAATGCTTGCCTGCGCACACACACACTAACACTGACTCGTGGTTAGCATCTGCTCGCGCAACTAACGTTAGCCACTAAGCTAACGTGGACCCGGTGGGCTAACGGGCCTGTTTGGAGGTGTTATGCGCAGGAAAGTTGGCCCCTGTCGTGTGTCGGCGTGGACAGGTGATGTGTGACAGACGGCGGGGGTTTCAATACCTGTCTTCTCCGGATTTCTTCTGTTTCTTCCCCATCCTGCCGCAGCGCTTCTCCGGTTCTCTCTCCTCTGGCCGACACACACGACGGCTCACATCAGCCAAAGATCTTCTGCTGCCCGACATAGAGGTGAGGTATCACTCCATAGCGTTTCCCTCATCCTGCGATCTGTGAACGCACCGTCGTTTCCATAGAAACCGATTATGTGCAGACCGTTTTTCGTAATCCAGAAAATAAACGTAAACAGCATTATACGGTGCAATAATACACTTAAAGAATTTCATACTGAAGAAAAACCAGTTCAAACTAATTCAGAACTCAATTAACTATACGTTCGTGTATGTTCATAAAGTTTTCAAGTACATGTCAATTTATTAAAATGATTTTTCATTATAAATAAACAATGATTATGATAATAGAGCTACATCGTGTGATATTACCGCCCCTCTTAAATCACTGTCCGTGTCTTTTTGGTCCTGCTGGGCACAGAGGGCTGCGATAATGCACCTGAACACTAGCACCACTCGCCAATAACCTAAATAAAAAGCATAATATCTATTTTTGTATGCTTTTGTAAAGTTATGGTTACTGGCTCGCCCGCCACCCCCTTACACTCTTATTCTGAGTGTAATTTATTTTCTAAAGGATCAAAACTCGTAATAAAGTTATAAACGAGTAAAATTTGACTGATGGTATCATAGATGTGTGTGTGGTATACTGTGTAAGTATACTTTATAAAACACAAAGTATATCTCTAGAAGAGAATGAGAATATATTTGTAATAAAACAAATATATTTGATAGTATTTGATGAGGATAGCAGCAGAGTGACGCCTCGTCTTTTTTTCTCGTCTTCAGTTCCCTGCAGCGCGCATGTGTCGTAAAGGAAGCATTGCGCATGCGCTTTGCGACATGAACCGTCCTGGGTTAGCCGTGTTTTTACAAACAGATGCTCTTTATTTATCTACAAAATTTTTTTTAATTACATAAAATAATACGATTTTTCCTCTAACAGCTTCAGTGAGGCTGCCACACCTTTATTTTGAAAGGTTGGTGTTGAAGAGGAAACTTTTTATCAGCTTTGGATGCTTTCACAAATGTTGCTTTTTTCATTTAAATTAGAAAACATGTGTTTCATGAATTCGCTGATCTGCATTACTGACCCTGAGTTCTCTTTCCTCCCTGCTCAAATCTATTGGAGCTTTTACAAAAGTTTTACAGTAATGTCAAGAAACTAATGAATATTTGATAATTAATTTGTTGATACACTGTGATCAATTCCCTCTGGCTTTAAACCAAAAGAGGCATGTTCCCACATTTTAGAGCCACAGACTGAAAAACAAGAACTGATGGGCGAAATACTTTCCCTTTCATTTTCTGTCAGCTGATTAACGTTATGTGGGCTAATTAGCTGTACATCAAAATGTAACACTTAATTGACCCCGTGAGGTGTCCTCTGGCGTCACCCTCAGGGCAAACATCTTCAACTGGTGACACCCAGCGAGCACCCTCTCAGGGTGTTGTTTGTACTGTCAGCCTCGAGGGGGCGCTGAGACTTCAGGGTTTTTTCTTTGTCACTCTTTTTTAAAAATTGTTTTCACAGAAATAAGAAGATAACATATGTAGCTAATAAAGATTTAAGATAACACAGGCCCCTCCCACTTTCACTCATATCATGGCTGTAATTAACTGTGCAGCCTGTAGGGGGCGACATGGCACTTTGAATGGATCATTTGTCTGTTAAAACAAAGTGATGTTTCAGTTCATCCTCACTTTTATTTCAGCCCATCACAGAAACCACAGCGTCACACAGGTTGTGCAGTCTGCTCTGCAGCTCGCCGCTCTCAGATCGCAGCAGCGCAGTACCGGCCGCAGCCGCTCGATGGCGACAAAACCTCTCACCAATCAGCACATCGCTGAGCTCGCTGCTCAGCCGCCGAGGAAGCCAGTCTGCAGGAACGTCCAGCTCGCAGCTCTCGATCACGCCGTTCTTCACCTCCATACGCAGGTGGGCGGAGCTGCGAGCAGACGATCGATCGTCCATCAGCTCCAGGAGGGTTTCGACGCTGAATTTCGGTGTCTTGCCAAACGTCCAATCCCAGCTCCGCAGCTCCTCCGCCGCTCTGCTGAGTCCTGGAAACGTCGCCTCGTCAGCGGGATGAACGAGGGTTGATGCGGCGCTGAAGCTGAACTCTGAACATTTCGATGAGAAGACAGCGGAGGTCAGGAGATGAAACAAGAGAAGAAGAGTGCTCAGGCTCACCTGGTGATGTCACAGTATGCAGTGTGGTTGTATTTACTGAATTTGGCCAGCAGAGGGCCTCATCACCACACACTTCATTATTAACAAGTTAAGTACCTGCGTTGTACTGGTGCACCAGTGCGTCCAACAGCTCCTCCCACTGCAGCGTGGGGGCGTGGTCCAAAAGGTTGGCCACAGGTGAGGGGACGCTGGGCGTGGCATTGCTATGGATACCAGGGCACGAGGGGCGGAGCACGGTGGCGAGGGCGGAGCGGTCAGCAGAGTGCAGCAGCGTGCAGTGATGGTAGGACGACTTCCTGCTCAGTCTGGACGCACTTCCTGTAAGCACAAACAACATAAACAACAACATCATCCTGATGATGATGATGATGATGATGATGATAGCTCCTCGGGGCTCTATGCCGCCGTCCTTCGCCTACCTGAGATCTTGAGGTGTCCGTTGAGTAAGATGTCCAATCTGTCTGTGGCCCGGACGTCCAGTCCCGGCCGGAGCCGCCTCAGAGCCTCGGTGATGACCTTCAGGTTCCTCTGCCGGTCGTACGCCTTCTTCGAGGTGAAGAAGGTCAGGTTGAGGTTCCCAAGGTCATGGAAGACGGTCCCACCGCCGCTGCGCCTGCGGGCCAGAGAGATCCCCGCCCTCCTCATGGCCGGCAGGTTGCACTCAGTCCAGGGGTTCTGATGGCGCCCGATGACCACGGCCGGACGGTTCCTCCACAGAAGCAGGATGCTGCGCTGCTGCAGGTCCACGTTAGCATCGATCCAGTCTTCCAGAGCCAGGTTCTCGAACACATCGGTGGACTGGGAGTGTAGGACAAGCCCCGCCCCACTGCTGTCGCTATTCGTCATCAGGCTGCTGCTGGAGGTGGAGCTGGTCCGACATGGCTGGCTGCTGGCATGACACCCGCCAACACCTGAGCAGCCTTTTAACAAAGACAGCGTCCTCCTCGTGTGTGACAGCATGGTTATTTTTCTCTGACAGGTGCGTCACTTCCTCACCTCAACATGTTGGAGCATCTACAATGTGAAAAATGAAGAATTCAGCCAAACTGCAGGTGTGACAGCATCGCGCACACCTGGACACCGGATGTCAGCAACTCTTTAAAACTGATTTATGATCAAGACATTCAAAGTTTACAAAACTACAACAAAACAACAAAACTACAACTAACACTAACAGTAAAATCACACAGGTCAGTGAACAGGAAGTGTAACGTCAACTTTACAAAATAAAAACCCTCTTTTTCCTCCTCAGAAATGACACCAAATTACAATGTTTCTATTTCGGTTTAACTATGAGAACAAATTAAAAAGCTTCTTCATCCGTTTTATCTTGAGTTGCTTATTTTTCATAAACTGTTGAAACTGTAAAGTATGACGACTGTGACCCATCCTTCTCTAACACTCCTACAGTGGGTTGACACTGGCATAACCGCTCTGTTTAGCATTAGCATTAGCATTAGCTCGGCCGAACATCCTGCTGTTTTCTCTGCAAACCGAACTGTGGCATTTATTCATTCAGTATGAAGAGATACTCGTTAACAAACACTTGCACGGATAAAACTGAAATATCGATCAGAACCGTTGGTCTCGTGCTGTCCCGAACCGGAGGAGGAGCAAGTTGAACCGGAGTCCAAAATACGATAAAGCAACTTCCGTTTAATCTTCAAAATAAAAGCGACACCGTAAAAGAGACGCAGTTGGTTTGATTTTTTGGGGGGAGGGGTCATTCATCTGGCGTATAGGGCGTTTGCTCTGTATTATAAAATTAATGCAGTATTTATTTTAACAGTGGAAGTTTTTTAAAACCGCTTTGTTGACTGCCCTCTAGTTTAAACAACATGTATTTCCGATATGATCGTGTGTAACTTGACTCTTGGCTCTGACCTCAGTCCCACACTGTGAAGGCACCGTGCTGAGCTGCGATCTGGGCATCAAAGGTTCCGCTAACAATGCTTCGCAAACGGGAGATGTTTTAAGCTTGGCCGAGCGTCTTCATGTGTCTGCCGAGAAACGAACATTAATAGAAATAAACAGAAGTTCAGAATAAAACACATTTAAGTTAAAAATCCAAATAAAAATGTGTCTGATCTTAGGTTTACTTTACACTTGACACTTCAGTCCACCCCGTTCATTCGGATTTCAACATCTCTGTAATGTCTAAATTTCTGGATTGTTGGTTTTCTTTTTTAAATAAATTGTTTAATGGCAATTTTGGATGATCATGTGATCATAAGAAACACACTTGACACAACTGAGTTAAATCTTGACTAACCTTTAAATAAAAATACTGACCTCACTGATGCTGTCAGCACAACACATACATAAAACTTTATTTACCTGCTTATGTCAACTATTTAATTTTATGATTTTAAATGTTGTATTTCCTTTTTTGTTTGTTTGTTGTTTGTTTTCTCTCTTTTGTCTCACCAGCCTCTGAGATCATCATCATGAGGAAGAAGCAAAAACGACCAGAGAGAGGAAGAACATGTGACCACATCCTGACAACACACACACACACACACACACATTCACACACACGGTCAGAGTCAGTCAGTCGGTGTCGATGATGTTTCAGGTGAGAAGTTCTTTAATTTCTGTTTTATTTTTACACTAAATGTTGGTGTTCAGTCAGCTCTGTTTCTCCTGGATTTGTTCTGTTTGGGTTCTTTATTCAGCATTCGCTCCACTATGATTCTGTTACACACACTGTGTCATCAGAAAAGTTAGATTTAATGGTTTAAATATGACTGTGATGGACAAGTTTAAGAGGAAATTACAAACATTTTAACCACAATTACGATCAAATTAAAACAAATCCGAAAACATCAGTTAACTGTTTTTTTGTTTGTTTTTTTGTTTTCCTTGAGGTTTCTGAATAATGGAAAATAGAA
>JAPXVT010000018.1:1609396-1626217 GCA_029823135.1 Acanthurus reversus
TTTCTGTTTTTGTTCTGAGCACTGAAAGCATCCAGACCAGCTCTCTTTACATTCAGTGTGATAATAGACTGGATTGTTTTCGGCTCGTCAGGAGTTTTAATGGTTCATCGGAGTGTGAAGACTCTTCGGCAGGTCACCTCAGGACTGGAAACCTTCATCATCATCATCATCACATCAGAGTGACTCATAAGGTGATTTCATTAATGAACGGTTGTTTATTCATCCATCCACTTTCTCCTCCATCACGTGTCTGTTTGTGCTGCTGAGCGGATCAGGTGAATGAATGAATCGTTATGAATGTATGATTGTTTCTGTGGTGTTTTTGCTCGTTGACCTTCACACAGTGACGAGCTGCTCGCTCTCTCTCCGCTCCGCTGGCCTGCAACATGTCGCCTCTATAAAAGGAAATCATGCCGTCCATCTACAATTATTGGTCTGATGCTGACGGGGGTTGCTGTCGCAGCAGGTCGCCATGGCAACCACAGCACAGAGGAGACAGTGATTTTCCGACAGGCCGGTTGCTACGGCAACCAACGGTGGTGCTGATGGGAAGGAGGGAGGACGAGGAGCAGCAGGAGAAGAGGAGAAGAGAAAAGGTTTCAGTTCCATCAGAGTCTCAACTTCATCGTGAACTTGATTTGGATTCATGAACGACGACGTGTTTTAAATCCCGACGAGACGAGAGAAAAAAGAAAACAGCAAACAAACAAATAAACAAAACCGAGGAGCTTCTTTGTTCCAGTTCTCAGGTTTCAGGGTTAAAAAGTGGACGGTGAATCAGACGTTGTCACATCTACAGACCAGAAAAGTCTCTTCACTACACGTCTGTTTTTCTTTTTGTCATTTCTAACATTTCATTTCTGATTTTAGTTCCTGGTGGAAACTGACGTCCGAATCCCAAAACGTTTACAGTCCATTAAAAAAGGATTAAAAAGAGAAAAATGTTGTTTTTCTGGGAGAAAACTTTTTTAAATACGTCACTTTTAGATTTTAATCTTTTCTTTATCTCAGGTCAGAGACGTGCAGGTGTTGCCTCAGAAATAAACGACTTCACCTTCGAGTCTGTGATCATGTGACCATGCAGGTGAACGCAGGTAGCTGATTGGACGAGAGCTCAACCCGACAGATTCACTTTGGAGCTCGTTTCTGCCAAGAAAATCCAACAGATTAAACATTTTGAGTCTGAATTCTGACTTTTTCATCTCAGATGTTGTGAGAATAAAAACGCTTTAACATTAAAAATAAAAATGCAACAAAAAACATTTTTATACCAATTTTTAACACTCCGGGGCTCTGATAATCCTGCACAAAAAATAAATTTTGCATTAGTCATACTTTTTTTTAACCCACTTTTCAGTTTTTGGTATGGGGAGCGTTGTGTATGCAAACTGGAATTTAAAGGGTTCAAATTTAGAAACTGATTGATTTTTTGCTATTGATGGTTAGGCCAGAAGTCAGTGATGACAGCCATGAAAAAAAAATGCAACTTTTCTTTTTTAGTTAATATTTACCGGCCATTAACTTACTGTGCCAAGGCCTTGCCACTAAGAAGCTTAACGTAACTTTTTCTTAGGGAGCTATGAGGGTTAATTTTCTAAGTGAACTGTGCAAGAACTCCCTTTAAAATGTGCAGATTGTAAATAAAAGTCTCATGGACTTGAAATCTTTTGCAGTGCACGTGGCAGCCGCGTGACGTCCTCGCAGAGGAAGCTGGGCGATGTCAAGTGATTCAAAATGAAAATTATGGAAACAAGAATTTTAAGAATTTGATTTGGTGTTTTGGTGCAAAAAAAACAAACAGCAAGTCCAAAAATATAAAGATATAATGTAAATATAAGGATAAAAATTAAGTACTTTCAGTTGAGAAGCATAAAAAAGTGACGGACACCCACATGTTTAAAATAAATATCACTTTTTTTTTTAAATTTTAGTTCCTTTTTCCAAGATCATGGCCAACTTCTTGACCAGGAGTAACGAGAACTAGCGGAGAATTAAAAAAAAAAAAAACATGGCTGTATTAAAAAACAAGCGGGTGTCCGTCACTTTTGTGTGTCCCTGGAAACACTTTCGTTGTGTTTTCTGTTTTTGCAGCACTTTTCTTTAATGCTGCGCTTGAGTTATCAAATTGATGCTGTGCATATGTTGTCAAGTTGATGAAGACACTTTCTCAGTTTGCATGTGTTTTGTCTATCTGCATTTGTTGTCTTAATTTGAAGTGTGTTTGGCCCTTCTCGGCTACTGTAAGAAAAAGTCTTTGTGCTGTTTGGCCATCAATAAAAAAACACAAGAGCCTTGCTTATGCTTACTCTGAAATGTGGAGGAAAACAGCTGAGATTTTAAACTCAGGCAAGGAAACCATTTTTCATCATGTGCAGAATTCCAGTATTTCAGTGCATCATCCCATGTTATTTAGCTAAACCTTATTCCTGCAGATGACCACAGTGCAACAGGAGTAATTTCCCACTTATGACACTTAATAGTTAATTTACTGTAGTGCAAAGAACAAACGAGAAAGCTTAAAGGCATTCAATGCACTTGAAAGTATCCAGTACCGGGCAGCAAACACTCCTATGTTTACATTAGATGTACAGACACGGCTCCAGCAGGGGGCAGCAGAGAAACATTTTTAAGTATAACCGGTGACCCAGTTAGTTACTGCGCAGACACATCAAGCTTTAATTTGAGTTTCTATTATTGCGTCTCTATTGTGTAAATGATTTTTAACCAAAGGCATCAATAAAATACTGCTTTCATTCTCTTACATTTCTAAATTACAACAAATACACCCTTAAAACTATGCCTTTTATTTCCTCATTGAAACTTTGTGTCACTTTAAACACCAAAGACTGAACCTTTTTGACTTTTGCTGTTTTCCTCTTATTTTTATATCAACACAGAGGCAAAAGAGATGAGGCCACACAAAGATACAGTGAAAATATACATTTATATTTGTGCCAAAGCTTTCTCATTTTTAAAACAAGAACAGCTGCATTACATATAAAAATATGTCTAAAAATTGTATTTACATAAAAAAATTTAAGGGAATATTACCTGATATTTTGTGAAAAATAAAAAACCTGTGAAGACTTTAAAGTCATTGTTACATCAGTGTTTTCTGTTAAAAACATGTGCAGAAAAAGAACTTATAACTTTAATGTTATTTAAGCAGTTTGATTTAAAATAAATGAGAAAAAGCTGCTAAAGTAACTGGTGTCACAATTTCAGGCTGAAAACCTCACATCCTTCCCTAAATCCTTTTTTTCTCCCACTTTTCTTTTTTTACTTTCTTGCATTTTTGTCTCCTTCCCTACTTCCTCTCACCCTTCACTGCTTCCTCTCTTTTCTTCTTACCTCCTGTCTTGCCTCTCACTTTGTTAAAGCTGAGTTTATGTTTAATGTTAGAAAACAAAATGTGGACAAATTTAACAGTAAGTAAAACCTCAAATCTGACCTCAGTTAGCATTACTGATTGTTTTTCTACCTCACTGTCAGAAGGGGGCAGTGTGCAAACACTTAACACACACCTGTTTGTCAGTTATGACACATCAGCTAGTCACTGGCTTCTTCAAAAAAAATGGATGATTCAAATGTCAGTCAATAACAAGTCAGAACAAAGAACACTGAGTCAGAAAGCTTTGAGGCACACGTGCGGAGGCACACGCACACAGACACAGACCCAGACACACATATTTGGCTAGTCACTGAGCAAATACATGCAGCGATTATATTTGTTATTGTGCACAAAGCAAAGTCTGAGTCATGAAATTTAAAGGTAAATGATAAGAGTGAGGAAGCGTGTGAGTGTGTGTGTGTGTGTGTGTCTGTGTGCTATTCTGAACATGTGTGTATCAAACCTCCTTATGATTTGTCACAAAGAGGTTTGGCGCTTCAGTTCACTCACACAGCTCTGTGATTGGTCAGCTGAATCGTCATAATGAACAAAAAGTTGTGCATCATGTTTTGTTTTGATGGACTTGTATTCAAACAGTAGTTTGGAGCTTCTAAAAACATCTTCGCTGTTGATCCCTCAGCGGCGCCCTCATCAGGCTCTGGCCAGGAAGCGCAGGTTGATGGGCTTTGCAGGGATGAGCAGGGTTCGAGTTTTGGGCTCCACAACTGGAGAACCATCTTCCTGCTCGACAGCAAAGTGCTGCATTATCTGCAGGGTAACACAAACAAACCAATTAGCAGCTCAAACAATAACTGTGTGTTTGAATTCATAAAGAAATGTTCGTCTGTTCGATATGTGGTGATTGTTCATCTCAACACACTCACTTCTAGTCTACAGATCCTTTTAAATTACAAAATGAATGAATAATTAATTCTCTTCGAAAGTTAAACTTGTTTCCAGCATTTTAAAGAATGTAAGCAAAATAACAAATAAATAAATTAACAAGCTAAAAAAACAAAACAAAATTTTTAAAAAAGTACAGAGACTAAAAGGAGCAACACAAACTGACCATGAGGCAGAGACATGCTCAAAGTTTTTTTCCTTTGAGCTTTGAAAACAAACTTCCACCCTTTGTGAGGTTTGGTTTAAAACTCAAAGACAAACAAAAACCAACAGAGTAAAACACTAAACTAAGACTAAAACTACCTTACATGCCAGGAAAGAGACCTGGCTGGCACCGCTAAAAAAGACTAAAACAACACAAACATAAATAAAGCACCACGCTCAAAGTGTCGCAGTGTGTTCCTCGTGTTCCTCACCCTGGACAGAGCGAAGAACATCTCCATCTCCGCCACTCTCTTCCCCACGCAGGCCCGCACCCCCACACCGAAGGGGATGAAGCTGTACGGGTGATGCTGGTAGTGGCGGGCCATCCGCCCTTCTGCACGGAGCCACCGCTCCGGGATGAAGAGCTCTGCGTCTACAAACTCCGCCTCATCGTGACAGGTTGCATAATGGCACAGATGGAACTGAGTCTGAGAAGAAAGAACAATCTGACGTCAGAAGGAGCACCGGTTTCATTTCTTCTGTGCTGCTCCTGGTTCTGCTCTCCTACCTTCTTTGGGAACCAATAGTTGTCCAAAACCACCTCATTCTCCGAAATGAAGCGTCCATTTCCAGGAACCACAGGATAAAGGCTGGTACACAAAGACACAGACAACAATCAAGCAGCAAATCAGAGAAGACCTGACCTGTACAGAGCACTCGGGTTGATTTGATCTCTGCAACTGTTTCTTTTCTGCTTTGCTTCACATCAGTTATATCAGATGACAAAGATCTTAACTGATGCCAAAAAACAGTCAACAGGTTTGTCACGCTAAAGCAGAAACAGGTCTGGGGAGGACCCACATTCAGATCAGGTAAAACAGCAACAGAACAAAGTTCAAAAATGCTCCTTTACAAGTAAAAGTCGAGCTTTTTGAACTGGACTAAAGTCAAAGTACCAGGTTTAATCAGCCAAATGTTCAGAAGAATTCCAAATTAAAGGACTCATGATGCAGAATTACTCTTCTGAGTGATGTTTCTAGATCATCGTGCCTGTTGCATTGAGGTGTGAGCAGCACAATCATTTTGTAGCTGCTAATTTAAAGCTACAGCGGCTTTGTTAGCTTTAAAAGTAATTCAGTTATTAATCAGACACTTTTTCCTGATAACTATTTACATATGTTGTCACACTCTGGGCTTCTGTCGTAAAGGAAGGTTTCAATGCTGCAAAGGCATTTAGACAGCAGGGCACTTCAGGTGTCCACGTGCCTTTGGCCATGGAAAGGGCATAACAGTGGAACAGTTTATATGTAAATATCGTCACATCAGATGCACTTGTTAATATTATAGCACTGTTTGTTTTTTTCAGAACGATGTGTGCAAACTCCTCCTGATGACAGATGAATGAAGCCCGTGTTGTGAAAGTTGCACAATGCGACATTAGGAAAGCTCTAACTTGGTTCCAGAGGACGACATGTTGTCCTGATGACAAAATTCCTCACTGTAACTGTTTGAGTGGAAACAAGAAAAGATGTTCACATCAAGTTCAGCCTGAAATCTTCATTTCCTCATACTTTCATACCTTCCTCCTTCTGTCCTTATTTCCTTCTCTAGTCCCTCTGGTCTTTTACTCCCTCCTCCTTTTTCTCTCTAGAGATCCTGTCTTGCCTCTAAATTCCTTAAGCTGAGTTCATGTTAAAAGCTAAAAAGAAAAGTGAACAAGGAACAAATTCGCCCACCTAAAAGAGCTCAGACATCTAGAGGCAGAATCCTTTCACAGTCATAATGCATGAAAGAAAGAACTTTAGCGTTTCTCTCAGAACTTAATGCAATGAGATCTTAGCAAACACAAGTCATGTACACCATCAACTTTTGTTTGAAATCTAATAATAACTCCTACAGGTTTGTGCAGTCTGATTGTGATCACACACAAGTAGACACTTGAGTTTTGGCAAATCCTGCAAGTCTGCATATGAACAGACTCTAATGACAAACAGCAAAAGAAAGAAAGGACTCGTGTAGTGGAAAGCTTTGACGAGCCCTGCTGACCTCTAACAACTCCTGATTTCATGTGCAAACAGATAAAAAGACAGTTTGTTCCGGTGAGATCTGCTTCCTGGTCCTCCCTGAGAGAGGAAGAGCTGCTGTAAATATCTCCAAAAACCACCAAGCAGACTCTCACTTAGCAGCACAATGAAGGCACAGCTGGAAACAACCAAAAGAAACACAGAACGAGTTACACGCACTTAACACTCTATCAACCACATGTGGATGTTGTTTGGATTTCACAGCTACATTTGGACAAAGCTGATGAGTTTAAGTTTCATTAAATAATAATGCTTTTCTTGAATCTGTTTATTTCTGCTAAAAATCCCATAAGAAGGCCAAAAAACACTTTCACGATTTGATTCTGGCAAAACTTCAGTTAAGGTTGTTTTTCTGATAAAAAAGTGATATTAGATAAAACAATAATAAATACCCCAAAAAATAAAATGCAAGATGAAATGTAAAAAACTTAAATTAGACAACTTTGAAATTCAACAAAATGAAAATAAAATTAAAATAACAGCAAAAAGATAGAAAAGGCCAGTGTGCCCAACCCTGCAAAAGGTTTTAAGTTGTGTGTGTGTGTGCTTGTTTTTCACAAATTAGGGAAAGCACTGAAAATGTATTCCTACATCGAAAACAATTCCGATGATTACCGAACATGTGCAGTCACGTGTAGCCTTGCTTGTCCAGTCACAGTAGTTTGGAAACTGCAGCCGTCAGCTCACCGTAACGTCTCCTTTATGACGGCCTTCAGGTAGGGCATCCTGCTCAGGTCATCTGTGGTCGGCTCCCGTCTGTCCGGACACACTGAGTTCACCTCATCGTACAGTCGGTCCTGAGCCAGGCGGTCCCTCGCTAAATGGTACAGCGCCCACGACAGCGTGTTAGAGGTCTGAGGAAAGAGGAAGAGGAGGGAGAAATCAGCAGAACTTTACTGTTATTGTTACTTAAAGTTAGAGTCAGCAGCATTTTCCTGAAAAATAAAATACTGACTTATACAAAATTAATCTAGCTCAATCTTTACTTCTGGGCCTCTATACATGTGTGGTGGTGACTGCGTCTGCAGAGCTCCGCCCTCTGCCTGGATTTGGATGTTTTGGTTTCATCTGGATGTTTCTGGGTGGGGAGTGGGTGTGTTTCTCCCAGCCAATGACAGCGTGCAGGTGGAGTGGATGAACATAGGAACAGAACGCCATTCAGATTGGAAAAAATGACAGATGTGGATGTAGCAGTGAAGAAAAAGAAATGTAGCCCTAGTGAGGCGAAACGTCGAGCAGATAAAGCTTATTCCAAAACAAGAGTGAATCTCGGTTTCGAGCAATGAAGGAGAGGCTGAGGATGGAGAGCGACGAAGAGTTGTCCTGCCGTCTGTTGGACAGGTAGGTGCCAAACACCAGCGGTTAGCTTGTGCCAGCTTACTAAATGATTGACTTTTCCATTAAATCAAATGTAATAATCCTACACAGCTTGCTGTGTAGGTACAAGCAGTAGAAGTACACGTACAATATTTCTGGTGGCGTCGAGCCTAATTTGAATGTTGTGTTTACAAGGTGCAACAGACAAATGCTGCTGACTCCACCTCGACTTTGTCTCTGATGTGGCTCACAGAGAAGAACACACTGTTCAGACAATGTTAGCTCTCCCATTCATGTTAGTGATGGAGGATTGTGAAAAGTTGGTCTGAATGAGCCCTGAGTTTAAATTCAACAGGTAATTGGTCATTAACCAAAGTTCAGCAGGGGACAAAAGGAAACTTTGACTGGACATTGGTGCAAGATTAAAATCATGGGATCTCAAAAAAAGAACGGCATGCTGGGAACTTCTTCTACAGAGCAACTGCACCAAGAAAAAAATGTGACATTTCGTAGCTTGTTATGACGGAATTTAACAACTTTCACAATTCAGATCCAGCCGACGACCTCTCAGCCAGGAGAAAATCAGTCTGCTTTGTGTTTATTTATTCACCTCACTGCTCACAGGCAGTGAATAATAATGGACTTTACTATAAGTATGCCAAATTAGCCAAGAGGCTAGTTTTCATCTGTAGTCCCTGACAATGGGTAAATTTAGCTTCCTAAAATCAACGTTGTTGGCACAGAGCGTGATTTCTAATCCAGCCGTGTCAACTTCAGCCTCAGGATACATTTCAGTCGTAAAAACACAGATTTCACAAAACTCCATCTCGCAGCTACAACAACAAGCCTGGACTTCATCTGGGAATGCAGCCAGACAAGCTCTGCAACTTTCCTGCCTGCGAGGGCAGAGGCGGCTGTGCTCACGCTGCACTGCACTCTGTTTACTCTGAAGGACGTCTGCAAAGCAGCGGAGCGGCTCAGGACACGCAGTGTTTCTGCTGAAACTAACCCAAGACCAGTGACAGTTTCTTGGCTGTTACAAGTCTCCACATCTCTTCTTACACAACAGCCAAATGAGAGATTCTGATCTTTGGCAGTTTCTGAAAGCTGGTGTGGAACATGCCACAAGATGTTTCCAGCATCCAAATGGCCTTTTGGATGCTGATAAGTGGATCTAGACTGAATCGTTTTAACTAACAATACAGTTAAACTACAGACTGGCTGCAGAGATCTGGTTGAGTCTTTTATTTTACTTTCATGGCCGATGATGCCAGAATGTACTGAGTTGTTTTTAATAGAGAGGATGTTGAACCAGGATGTTAAAGGTCGCCGATTCACCAACAATGAGTAATTAACTAACAGCTGCCAGATATCTTTCATACATGTTTTTTTGCAAATGAGAGTCAAGATTGTGCCGTGAAGTCTCCAGTCACATCCACACCTCTGATTCTGTTTGTAGAATGATTTATGCTGACACTCAGCAGAAAACTCTGAGCAAATGACCGACTGAAGGCTTGTTGTTTCCTTAGAAGAGTTGCTTCTCTGTGTGGGTTTTTTTTCTTCCATACAAGCACAAACAGCTTCATCTCATCCATCCGTCATCCCCCTCCTCACCGTGTCGACTCCTCCCAGCAGCAGCTCGGTGATGCTGATGTAGACTTCGGCTCTGCTCAGCTTGCCAGAGGACAGCAGGTAGGTCAGGTACATGCCCTCTGCCGGCTCGCCGCTGAGCACCTCAGCTTCAATTTCAGCAACTCTCCTGTCAATGAGGGTCTGCGCTGCCGTGTGAAAATACAAAAACAAAGTTAACTACATTGCATGTGAATCTAAAACTGGAACCCAAAATGTTTCCTGTTGTTGTTTTGGTTAGAGCATACCTACATCATAGAGGTCGTCCCAGGCCTGAACGAAGCGATTCCAGAAGGGGAGGACAGCGCGGCTCCAGCGGGGGAAGAGGACCACCGTCTCAGACAGCGTCAGCATGTCACTGATGGCCCTGATGAAGCGCAGCGTGTCTGCGGGAATCTCCTCTTGCAGACAGCCCAGCCTGGTTTCAAACAAGATGGAGGAGATTCCTGCAGGAGGAAGATTTAGGAAAAGATCAACAGAATAAAAAACTGCCCCCTTAACTTCAACCTCCGGTGCAACTGCAGTAACTCCCACCTTCAAAGCCGAACTTGTAGAGCTCAGCAGTTATATCTGAAACAGTGACCTTGTCCTGACTGCGACTTCGGAGGAGATCGATGTGTCGCAGTAGATCTCCGACCACCTGGTGGATGACGGGTGCATAGGCCGACACTTCCCGCAACTTGAGCATCTTGGGGTTCAGAGCGCTGCGGATTCTGTGCCACTGCGGCCCGGTGCTACAAAGTAAAGAGGCATCAGTTAAACTCCTTCACAAAGGGTTCCTCAAGCCAGACTTCAAACACATACACCATTACTTTAGTTTGAGGGAACTTTGAGTCTCTTCTCAGCACAGGTGCATACACCAAACTTCTATGTGAAAAAGTTTCCGATAAGGATGAATCCATGTCCAATCCAGACTGTTTGCGTGTTAACAGTTCAATAAAAATGAGTGTTTCCATTGTCTAAGTCCACTTACTCCACGTGTAAACCGTATTCTTGTCCTCTCAGGTCACGGTACTCCCTCCAGTGATGCAGCTCGGCTCGAACCGGGTAGCGACCCTCCTGCTGGATGACCTGAGCTATGAGCTCCGGAGACGCCACATTGACCAGGTCAAACGGGCCGAACGTGGAGCGCCAAATGGGCCCATAAAGTTTCCTCTGCAAACCCTAGAAAATAATAACAGTGTTTACAATTAAAAGTGTAAATCAGAGTTAGAGTAATGCAGAGTACGTTTACACAAATGCTGCATTTGAAGACCATTTACACAGTACCTACTTCTGTTTCATTATTACTGAGTAAAAACCTTTCAGAATAAAATGTTTAACCAAAACAATCAGCCCATAATAACAGAAATGACACATGCAAACACAATGCAGCGAGACACTAAAATGCTGCTCACATGTTCATGCATCCACAGTAAGAAATCAGTCATATGGTGTTATATTTTCTATGAAACAGTCTGAAAGGAGAAACATAATGAAAACTCTTATTTTTAATCTGTGTAAATTTTCAGCTTTTAAATAAACTTCCACTTAAAGTAAAATTTTAACTCTCATTTGTATTGTTGTTTTTCACACAGCAATGTTCCTGATTTCACTTGAACAATCCAAAAATTTCCTTTATTACTGAGAATGTCCGGCAGCAACCAAGAGGAAAAACATGTGACCACACAAAATGATATTTCCTGTTAAGTCAAGTTCTTTTTCAGAACAGAAATAAACATATCTGAGTATCTAGAAAAGCACTATATACATGCAATTATTATTATTATTATTATTATTATTGTTATTGTTGTTATGGCACTTTCTTTAAAATCACTTCTCCACCTGTAGATTTTAAAATATTTTTAAGTTGGTAGTAAGCTGACCTGAAAAATTAGGCCGTTTTTACTTTTTAATAACTTAATGATTGTCAAGTTTCCTGTTATTATGACGTTTCTGGAAGGGGGGGGGACACTTGACAGCCTAATATCCATTTGAATTTATATACAAAAATGAATATATATTTTTAACCTCGCTATAAATTAGAGTTAACTTGTGCCACAAACTGAAAAACAGTTACGGCTGTTTGGGGCCGATATTTCTGTTCTTACTGGCAAATGAAGCAGGTCAGAAACTTTTTTTAGAAGTTGACTTTCCTGATCCGCCATCAGTGGCAAAAAGTGCAGAGTTGACACCGTACCTGCAGCAGGTGGCTCTTGTCTGCATATCCTTTCACAAACAGCCAGTACAGGGTGGTGGATAAACTGGGCCCCGGCAGGTCATCGATGCTCTTCAGCTTCCCCGCCTCAGTTGTCGGTCGGACGTTCAGGTTTCGTCTGGCGGCAGAGGTTCCGTGTCGGAGCTCCGAGCCGCCCCGGGCCGCCAGCAGTGTCCGTGCACAGAGCGCAGCGAGCCGTAGAGGCCGGCCTGCCGCCACCGGGGAGCCCATGATGCGAGCTGTGTGCCTGGAAGGATCACTGAGTGTGTCTAAATGTGTGTGCGTGTTTGTGTGTTTTCCATCACTTACACTGATTCAGTCATTCGGAGTTTTGGCAGCACTGTGCCAAGAGAAGGCGGGTCCGACCGAGTTTCATCCTGTTTTTACTCAACTCTGCCTCTGATTGGCCAGTGTTCATTCCTTGGCCCAGCGCCATTGGTTTTAAACTGGCCCTGAGTCCGTCAAAATGTAATTAATGTTATATTGTTCATAATATTTTCATTGTACCGAGTGTATTTTTAAGTTTAAGAGCTTTTACAGTGTTCTTGCACTTGCCTGTACGGGCATTTGTTATTACTATGTTAAGTGCTGCCCTCTAGTGGTCATAAAATGTGGCTGTATCACTAGTCGAAGGTCTTATTTTGAAAGTATTTACAGGAAGTACTACCACTATCCTGTCGTGTTTCTCTTTACAATTGTCCGACTTGGTGGTGTTTCGCGCTAAATCATCTGTTAGTGCCACCCGATGGTCATATAGCGTAATTACAAATGTCTAATGTTTAAATAAACCTGAAAATATTTCTCTAGAAATGTAGAAATAAATGTAATCATTATAAATTAAGAAATACATAAAGGAATTATAACAGTGTGATAACATATTTAAGTAAATTCACACACATCAATGTTAAATTTCGTCATAATTATAACGAAAATCTATCAGAGGAATTTAACCCTCACCATTCCTGCTTGATTTAAAATAAATAAAATTAAAATAAATTTGAAAAAATCCAAACAAATGGTTCCGGAGGATAACTACACGGATTTCTCTTTTATTTTGAATTGTTTAAACGACAGCGGGCTTCGGCGCTGTGTAGGCCTGTCGACTTAACTTTTGTGTGGCTGTAGTTGCTGACAATGTCCACAGGAGGGCATCGATGCTCTTGCTCTGAAAATAAAATTACTTTTTAATGATGCTTCCATTTTCAGATAGCTATCAGATAACTTCAGCTAGCTTACTGACTCGTCTTTCGTCTGAATGTTGTTTAACACTGACAGAATGACACCAAAGCGACTGGTTGTTAGGTTGACCCTGTCAAGACAAACTTCACAACATTAACCGAAGCTAATGTGAGCTTAAAAAAAAAGAAGAATGGGTTACGTTGCACATAAATGTTAATTCCATGATTTGGAGTGAGAGAAGTTCACATAAAAATACTGTCAAACATTCGAGTAAACAAATAAATAAAATTCAAACCCCAACGCAGCTCTCAATATAAACGTATTTTCAATCCTTTGACCGGAAGTGTTGCTTTTATTTTACTTCACCTAACTTTACATGAGTGGTTGTAGTTACTGACAGTGTCCACTGGAGGGCATCGATGTCCGTGCTGTGGATGAAGACACCACTCTGAGATGCACTCAGACAGCCAGACAGTTTATTTTTCGTCTTAATATCTTCGTGGTTTTACTGCTGCAAGAAAGTAAAAGCGAGAACAGAAGCTCGCTAGCTCTACCAGCTGGGTTTGCCCGGGAAAACCAAACCCAGGCGTCACATCTGCGAAGTCTATTGTGTCGTTATTCGTCAAAGCAGGGTCGTCAACCCAAGTTAGCATGGACACTCTAAAAAAGTAGCTTCATTGTCTTCCTTTGAGAAAAGATTTTCGAATTTAAACTTTTCTTGGGAGAATACGCGATGCTTTGCCTGTCCTTATAAATATAGAAAGCCCAACTATTACCGTATTCTGAAAAATGAATGTAGAACTGACGTAAAGATCTTACTCAACTCTAGTGTAGTAACAGAAAAGGGCCACAGGGTGGCGGTATATAAACGTCTAGCAACGCTCTGACAGAGAACGGCATCAAAAAGTGTGCACAGGTAGACAGCCAATTTTACACTACAGGTAGAGACGTTAAAAAAAAGTCTCAAAATTTACTGAGGTTCTTTTCATTTTCTTGGACTAACAGTAAGTTACATGAGAGAAAAAAAAATATTAAGCCTTAATGGTTAGCCTCACATATCTGTTCTTAAACTCAAACTTGAATAATTACATTATGTATGTATGTATATTTATAAAATTCCGTAAATAAAAGTTTCAGTTTTTAGCAGCATATATTTACATAGAGAACTTCTGAGCTTCTATTACCAAAAGGATTTCAATTCTGTAATTGTTACAATTACTATTTAAATTTGGGTCTTGGCAGAAATCTTGCATGAAACAAAAACACACTCACAAAAAAAATAAATAAATAACACCCAAATTTGAAATAAATATCTTTTATTGTTTTCATCATCATAGTCATAATTGTTGTAATTATGAACACAGAGCTGTCGCAATACTCCAGAATTGTTTGCCAAAAAACAGCAACCTTTCAACGGCACCGCTGTGTCTCACAAGACCCAACCATGCATAAAATCTCCCATTTAAAAAAAAAAAAAAGTAAAATAAAAAATATATATTAAAAAATTATGCGTACCACTGATATACAGATCTGATATAAACAGGCGTATTGGTCACAAACCAATTAGAATTATAAACATGGCTTCTTTTACAATACACAGACCAAAAATGTGGGATATAAGTGAACTTTTCTTTTAAAAAAAAGGGTACATTTTCATTTTATACATTTGTACATGATTTCTTTATCTTTTCCTTTTTCTTTTTTTTTTCATTAATATTATTTGAATGTTCTCACCCTCTACAGGCAGAATGCTCAAGGCATTTCGGGTGCAGTGTCCAAAGAGCACAAATTGCAGTAAATGCACGTTTACAAACTCACACACATACAAATAGACACACACACACACACACACACACACACACACACATCCAGGAGTGGCAGCTGTGGCTTTAGACACTGAAAACAGAACTCCAGGTGTATCTTGGCTTTTGCAGGTGACAAATACTGGTACCAGAGAATTAATCCACAGAGGTGAAAGAGGCCATCTGACGGTTGAGGAAAAAGACATTACATTCACGTACTGACTGATCACGAACACACTCACTCACTTGCAGTCACTTGCACGCACACGCGCGCACACACACACACAATCACACTTGTGTAAAAATAAAAAAAGTCTTTAAAATGTGCAAAGAAAAGGTCGCCGAGCAGAGCCGCTCATGCGACAGCAGACAAGGGATCGTGAAAAGCATCAGTGAATCATAGTGCATAATGGTAGTGCGTATCGAGGTTAACCAGTGCTGGCGGCATTCACAACCGAATCTCCATCTGTACCAGACAGTTCACTGTCAGCCGCCTCAGACTCAACACAACCACTCGTGTTTTCATGACACCAGGCGGATTTGAAGAGTTTTTCTGTAGCTTCATTTGGACTTGACTCGTACCTTTTTCAAATTGCATTCACTAGTTTTTTCTTTCTTTCTTTTTTTTCCACGGACAAAGAAGAGAACTTTCCACAACCCGCGTGGATCCATCGACTGATTGCAGACGCACCACAATGAAATTTACCACAGAATCAGCCTGAATCAGTCTGAATCTTTCAGGCCAACAAGTGCCAATAAAGAAAAGCAGGAACTGGGATAAAGGTTCTGTGTATTGATGCTTATTAACAATGAATCATTCTCAAACTGACCACCATGAAGCAGTAAAGGCCTCTTGAGCAAAGGATGAACGAGGCCAAAGTGAAGAAATATTTTTCCTTCTATTAATTTCCTTCTCATATAACTTGAAAAGTTGTAATGAGCGAAACATCCAGCTGCTGCTGCAGGAAACACGGCATCAGCAAACACACTGCTGATCTAAAATAGTTTTCAGAATTATTTTCTGGCTTTCCTGGAAAGACCTTTTTCATTTGGTACTAATTGCAGGTATGACAGGAATCTTTTTGAACCAAGTGCTCTATTTTAATCCAAGTACATTTCAAATAGTTATAAACTACTAAAAACTTTAATCTCAGTGGAACTGTGAGCAAGTCACATTTTTTGTCTGTTCAGCTGACCTGCTGTGCTCAAAAAATCAGGATTCATTAACTATAAAATTTCTGTGCACCAATTTTTGGAACGAGCAATTTCTTTACCAAGTACCAAAAACATGCCCAACCCTGAGCCCCCAAACTGCATTATGTATCCTGATTACCACACATTTTTCGAACCATCAGACACCTATCAAACCACCATCACATCCCACAAAAGCACGCTCCATGTCTGCATCGACATCAGCTAACAGGGGAAGAATAAGTCAAGTTCGAAGAAGCACCAGCCAAACAGCAGACGCACGTGCAGTTTGATGTGAATATATCGCGGGTTTGTTTCTGTGGTCGTGCTCACACACATAAATCAGGCTTATAACGAGTCAATAACTTCTTCTCTGCACAGTTCTGTTTGCTTAATAAGAACATTACTTCGGTCTCTGCTGCTGGTGCGTGCCGAGAATAATGTGAAAGGCTTTTTAAACCTCAGAGAGGTCAAAGATCTGAGCAAAATTAATCTTATTTATGAAGGTATGATCGATAATGTTCAACAGTTAGAGTGCTCTGTTCATCCAGTTTAACACAGTCATTACTGTTCATGTGTGTGTCATACATATGGCGGCACATTCAGTTTATGGTAGCACGTGTTTGGGTGCTGACAGATGCTCAATAAGATCCCTGTTCCCCTGAAAGACCAGAATCAGCCAAAGTGTCACTGATTGTAGAAACATAATCCTGCAGTCTGGTGTGTGCAGTGAGTTTACAGCTTACGGACACATTGCTATGAAGCCAGTGCTATTAACAACCTCCATGTTTCAGTCATATTAAATAGACATAAGATGAGAGCCAAGCAGAGCACATTTAACGGAGCGTTTGCAGTTCAGCTAAAGTGACGAGTTCCCTCTGATGCATTCGATTTGGCAACAGCAGCAGCTGCAGCGCCGACTGTCATAAAGAAACAAAGCTGTAAGATGATGTAAACATCTTCAAGTGAGTCAAATCTTTCGGA
>JAPXVT010000018.1:1719173-1729348 GCA_029823135.1 Acanthurus reversus
TTGGAAAATACCAGGATAATTTGCATTATAAAATGTTTTGATTTAAAAAAAAAAAAAAAAGAAAGAAAGACAAAAACCTGACAAGTGGCCCTAATGTTCATGACCCCATGTAACATTTAAGGTGCGTTGATGCATTAGAGTTTAATCTCTCACAGTGGCGTCTGCACAAGATAAAAGATGGGTGATGCGCTGATAGATCATCTATGTTTTGACATAACTACTGTAAACTCAAAATTACAAATGGCATCAAACAGCAGGAGCGTTCAGACAAATAAAAACAAGGGTTATTCCTTCTTCTTCTTCTTTTCCTCTGCAGAAGAAGAACAAGAAGTACAGACACAGTCACTTTGGGGATTTAACATCCCTCTGAACTCAGCCGTTCGTCCACCAGACACATCTGTATTTCACAGCAACACACACACGCACACACACACATAGATGCATAGAAACACAGGCTGTCCTGGATTTCTCTTATCTTACGCAGGTCATTGCTGCACCTTCCACACCTGCTGTCTCATTAATTCACCTCATCTGTGAGAACTGAAAACTTCCAGCAGGTACTGAGGTGATTTCAAACGAACACAAAATCTCATGCAGAACAACAAAGAGCTGCTGGCTCTGAAGTTAATGCAAATGATCTAACTGAGCTGAACTCAGATATGTTTTTGTGTTTAACAGCTTTTTTGTACAAATGGCATTCTCACAGTGCAGAGTTCACAAAATCTTCTTTTTGCTTTAACACAGTTCTCTCATCTTAGTCAACCAACACCAAACCTCTGTGTGTTCTCACTCAGTTTTGCACTTGTTTGCATGTAGGATCATGAACCTGACATAACAAAGAGTAATTGCAAATTAGACTACATTTTGCTCCATTCTGTTACATCTACATCTATTATTCTGATCTCATTTAGAGCATTTGCACCAGAGTGTTTTTACATTTTGGTATTGGCACTTTTGCTCAAGTTAAGGATCTGAACTTCCTCCACTGAATGGGACCAAATCCCTGCAAACTGGTTACAAATCTGGTTGAAAACCAGAATCCATTAAAAATGAAAAAAATAAATAAAAGAAGATGCTTAGCAAATACTCGTGGGTGATGTTTGGTGTCCATATATTTTTGGCCAAATAGCGTCTTTAAAAAGGCGTCTGCATGTCCGGAATCGTCTGCATCTCAGATTTGTGGGAGACTTCTTGGGGTTATTGAGGGAAGTCTTCTTGTTCCTTATCTCGGCATGATTCACTCATTTTCCATAATATTACCATAAATAATGCATTATTCATCTTGTTTTATTCATATGGGTCACTGCTAAAGATGTAGCCCATTGTTTGTACAAACCTCATTAGCAGTCATGTATGACTAGCCAAGCAGCGTGAAGCACTCATCCATAACACACTCTGATTGAACACACACACACACACACACTTTCTCTCTTATGTAAGTACCTGGATGTTTTCTTTACCTCAGCTGAATCCAATATAAACAAGCTCAACTTCACATTAAAGATTCACTATGAATACAAAATATAAACAACATCTCTGTGAATTAATGTCCTCATATACATTACAAAGTTGACCCTATAAATACACGGCCATATGTCATATGGATATATGCCATGAAATCCCCACTAAAAGATGATTATTTGCTTCCTGTGGTAACATCAAAAATCACTGGAGCATTCGTAATGCTGAAGATGATGCAAGAAAATCATTTATAAGCACAGAGAGCAGTACACACTGCAGATACACTGCTTCCTGCTTTACCACAGCACCACACCAAAGCCTGCAGGGTCCACGCAGTGTGACATATTTTTCTGTTTTGTTGATTTTTGTCTTAATTTTTCATCAACACAAAGAAATGCTGGACTACAATGAAAAATTATTATAACTCCAAAATATGATGAAGAGCTAAAATGTGAAATGTGGAAAAATCTTTTGCTTGATGTTTCTTGTTCTTGGTGAGTTTTTCTTTCTGTTTTTTGAGCTTGATATTAACAATAAATTTGGGCAAATGTCCTAAGGCCGGGAATCATGTGCTGCTCTACCGCTGGTCCAGTAAACCCTCAGTAATATCCTGACAGGAATTCTGGGAATTCGACCACAGAACTCCAGCATTATTGTGCAGTAGAAATTCCTAAAAGTTAAGATATGAAAAAGAAAAAAAAAAGAGCACAGCTAGCATGCTCGCTCGCTTGCTAGCTTGTTAGCTTATTTGCTAGCTTGTCAGATAAGCCAGAAAAAATGTTCAGTGCTGTGTGTTTACAGGTTGTTTCTCCAGCTTTTTAGTCATAATTGAAAACAAAGTAATTTCCACAGATATAACCTCAGCTGTCTTAGGACTCTGCCGTGTTCATACGTCTCTGTACTGTTTTTGGTATAAATGTCTGGGAACGTCACTACCTTTCCTTGTCAGTCGAGTCACGATGTTTAGCCCATGACTGCAATACTTGCTGGTGGTAGCTTTATATTTCTGGAATACATCGGTGAGTGGTGTCAATCTCATCTAACTGTCGGCAAGAATGTGAAAAAACTCTAAAATTGGTCCTTTTGTTTTATATCCACCCTTATACTAACAATACTTTCTACTTCAGCAGGCCGTGAGCCTGATGATATCATTTATTTGCATTCATCACTTCTCTATATTGGTGCTGAATTTCACTCCGGAGGAAACGTGCTCTGTGAGGTCAGGAAAAAGATTTGGGCACCGATGTGTTTGATTGTGTTGCTCTTATTTCCTGATGGATATGGGAATTTCATCTTAATAACATCCAGCTCTTGTTTGAAAGCCACTGAATTCAAGGAGCTACAGATTTACATCTTAATGTTTTATATTGTTTCTTTCTTTTTTTTTTTTTTTTTTGAAGTTTTTTGACGTTATTTGGACATCCTTAGGGCTCAACATTAATCCCCTGCCTCTTGCTTTGTTTCAGTCTGGTACTTTGTGAGGAACTATTATGAGAGATATGATTTAAGTGTCTCTTGTGCTATTAAATCAGGGTGAGCAGCTATTGAAGCCTGACTCGGATGTTAGAGGAGAGAAGAGGAAATTAGTTTGAGGTTGTCAGGGAAGCAATTTCCATTACAGACATGTTTGAATTACACCCACAACACCTCCAGGAGGCCCAGCGGTAAATTCAGGCCCAGAGCATGTTCGTGTGCATGGGCTCTCGGCTCTCATCACAGCCGGTCCACATCTGATTTACACCACTCGGCGTGTCAGCCCATGATTTCCCAACGTCATCATCAATCTACATTTGTAGACCTTAGAGGTTGACCTCCTGGAGACTCCATTGGTTTTCTAGCAATCACCTTTTTCAAGTTGATTTGGGGAAAAAAAAAAGAAAAAGAAAAAAGGGCTCTTTAGATGCTGAACACTTGCATCCTCAGCTATAGGCTCTCATTGTCTCTGTCTGCTGTTTTGGAGCTATGCTGGTGGTTCAGCGGCTTTTTAGATATTTTTTTTGCTGAAAACAAGGTTGAAAATGAAAGTGGTGAGAATGAAACAAAACATTAAAGCTGCTGGCCTAAAAACCAAAAACAGTGAGCTTAAAGGACCATACCAGTGTTATGCTTACAACATGTGGTTTTCCTTTGTCAACATCGGCTACATAGGTTACATAAACCCCGCCCATCTATGAAATATCGTGTTTGTTTACATTTTGTCCATATTCAATAAACGTGACAGTAAGTAGCTGAAAATGCATGATAACGTTAGTTAAAAGAGCGTCTGTAACAAAATAATTCTTCACACTAATATCCAAGTAAGGAAAGCAGCACTTGTAAGGAACTATTTTTCTAGGCGTAATAACTTTGGGTTCCACCGCTCCCCACTCCCCTCTCTCTCTTGCTCAGCGATTTTTACCAAATAAACACAGACGTTCTCTTTAGATGGGTGAATGACCTATACCTAGCAACTTTCACATGTCCTTTTCCCATGCAAACACTTATGTGATATTTTGTTATTATGAAAATATTGACTACACCACAGCTACTTAAAACACCCCACCCTCTTCATTTTCTATCTCCAGACTGACAAGACTGAAACCTTTGGTCAGATCAGTCACGATGCCCTAATTGGCTCAGATCAGATGTGTCTCCACTTTTAGGGAGTGAATTATTGTCCCCACAAGCACACTTATACATGCATTTGTGTGTGTGTGTGTGTGTGTGTGAGAGTCCATAATGAGAAGCCACTCGCCGCAGGAGAAGTCATTAGTATTATTTCCCAGTGGAAGGGAAGGACACAGCAGGCAGTGGATCTCTGCTTCATATCCACCTCTGTCCTTGTGTCTCTCCGTCTGTCACTCCCAGCAAGTCCCCAGAAAGGTGTCATGGATATATTTAGTCATCTACTTGCAAGAGTTTAGCATTAAAGTTGTTATTTAGCTGTCATGTTGTGAACAAACCACTCTGATTTTCGTTTTTTGCTGCTCACCTCCTCCAGCTCTAGCTGCTATTTTCTTTCTCTTCCTTCCATGAGCTCGAATGCAAACACAATCTGTCACACCATCGAGAAGCCAGTTAAAACAACACTGACATTTGAGATTCACCACATTTGAATCTGAATACCAGCAAGAACACGTGGAGGAATGCTGCTCTCTGCGTGCCATGTGACACAATGAAGCCGTCGGCCACACATCAAGGCTGCTCTGTGACACCTCCAGCAGAGAGCATCTTGTGCAACATGCGAGGAAAATGTAATGAGGAGGTGTTAACGATGTGGCCTGGGGAAAGGTTGAAGAGGAGAGAGGTCAGCAAAATCAAGAGGCAGGGTGTGATAGTGAAACACTTCTACTGATATAAAGAAAACAGCGTCTGAGGATGCACATTTTAGTGTCATCATAATGTATCAGGTGCCTACGTGCATTTTCTCTCCCACATTGAGAGAAACATGGCTTTTAGGGGCAGTTTACACGGCACAAGTTTTCACATCAAATAAAACACTTTTGCTGTGGTTCGGCCTTCCATTTACATGACAATAGCATGCTGGCGCCCCTGAAACCGCAAGCGTTTGAAACCAGGCTCCAGAATGCAGTTTTTCAAAACCACAACCTTCTTTCCGGCTGTGTAAACTGGTAAAGTGCAAAGCCTGTGAAAGCATTGACTACGCTAAGGCTAACGCTAGCGCAAGTCAATGCATTCTGCAGTGGCCTATGCCAAACTCTGACTGAACACTCCACAGTGCACTCAAAGCAAGTTGAATATGATGGCAGCCAATTGAGGCAAATCCGAGTGTTCATATCATAATTTTAGAAGTCAAACTACGGCTGAATTTCCTTAATTCGTGGCAGCTTAGAGCTTAGCAGCAGCAGGAAGTAAGCAACCTTAAGCAGCTCCCATGCTATGTCATTACAAACTTACACCGTCGATTACCGGCCTGACATGCATACTACAGCGCTTTCAGTTGTTTATTAAAACACAAACTATTTTTTTTAAAACACAAAGGAAAGACTTGTCCGTTTTTAACAGGGCTGCTCTCATTTAAATGTGACCTGAGTCTCTTGCTTAAAGACACAAACCCTCTTTTTCCAACAGAGTATTAACATTTACTAGAGTGCTCTCATTATTTGATTGGTTTATTTTTGCAGGAAGTACTTTTAACTGTTATTTTCATGCGGAAAATTCATTATCAGATGCCGCAGTCCATGAAAGCACACAACACAGGACACGCCTTCAAAGTCAAACTCCTGTAAACTGATGTGCATGTAAAGAAGGAGCCATAAAATTTTAGTTTAGGCTATTTTGATACTTCTATTTAAAAAAGTACTACTCTAACTGTCGCTCTTTCATCCTTAATGTTTGCTTTAAAAAAAAAAAAAAAAAAGATGGTCAGCAGTGCGCAATAAATCTTTGGGTATGTTGGGCCGCAACAGATCCACCAGGTGGATCGTTCACGACGGGATACGTCGCATGCATTTGAAGGAGCCGACGAAATGTTACATCTTTTGTTGCGCAGCTGTGACACAATCGGTCTACAAATATCGTCTTTGGACGACGCGGCTCCTGAATCGGGACGCAGAGGCAGATTTCCATTTAAACCTACAATTATCATTAGCTGATGATGCATTTATTTGTTGCTGTCTGACACACACACAGCAAAATTAGTTTTCCTTTTTTCTTCCAGGCAACCCAAGAAATTACATTTATAAAATACAAACATGCTTTCCCAAATTTCTTGCCATGGGAGACGTAATTGCTGCCTCCTAGGACTCTGAAATAGCATTATCATGTTAAAAAAATTGCTGACTTGCTAATTAACTGATTATTCACTGGTAAAATGCATTATCTATTAGCCAGGGCGATAAGATAATGCATTTAAAATTTAGCTGATAGCCCTCATCCTCACTCCACCATGTATTTCAGGCTCACAAACACAGCTGATATCAGATATTTCGTGCGGGACATGTGGAGCAGCACTTCTAAGGACCGTTGAGAGTACAGATACCAGACGGTGTTTGGTAGTACACTGATTAAAATGAGTAAAGTGCTGTGCAGCCCCAGAATGTGTAATCAATATGCTCATTAAACACACCAAGTTTTATTGAAAATGTTGGGAATGCACAAATAAACAAGAGAAAGAAAATGGGATGGAGTTTTTGGTACATTAACTCCAGGTCAAGGTACATTAACACACAGGTTTTACCTCATTTTCACTAATCTAACGCAGCATCTCAAACCAGGAGCAAACATATAGTTCATTGTTTGCTTTCTCTCCTCTGGACTCCTTTGAAATCTAACATTTAACAACACAACTACGAAGATTTAATTGACTACTGCATTATTTTCATCAAGTTGTCTTTTAAAGATTTATTTTTATTGAGTCGTATTATTTATTTGAAGACTGGGATTACTGGTATCCATACACATATATATTACATGTGTAACATTGCAGTGCAGGTAGAGAAAATTGTATCTTCTGTGGGACTTTTGTTTTGATGCGGTTTATCTCAGGGCGGGAGGATATTTGTCACTGCAGGCCGTCATGTTATGATTCAACATGACACTGTGAGGCCATCTGTGTTTATCATGCAGGTCAGCAGGAGTCACCTCAATTACTTTATATGTTTTTGCACTGTGTGAGGTTTATTCAAGTGTAGTGATAAATTACAAAGAGACACTTTTAATTTAAGTGCGTTTTTATTTGCAATACCCTTTTTTTGTTTGATTTGTCAACATTTTTAATTCCAATAAAAGTGGAATTTCTTTCACTTAAATCAAATTTATTTAGTGTGATGTAATTTGTAATTTTGTTTTTTATCATATTATGCAGAATTTTTTTTTTTTTCAAGTACATTAATGAGTTATTAAAATTTGCCTCTGCAGTATTTTATTTAGAGTTTGGCAGCTGGAAAAGATTTGTCAGGGAATTGTAGTCTCTCTCTGTACAATTGATTTGATTTTTTTAGTCAAAACTCAAGCCAAGACAAACTTTTTTGGGGCCAAGAGAAGGTGAGTTTTCCTGAGATTATCATGATTTCTTTGACCTTGACAGATTCATCATAATTTTGCAAAAAGCAGCTCCTGTTAGAGACAACACTCTTAGTGAATTATTGTTTTTATAATATATATGAAATTGATACTGGCCACTGCTCTTCTCTGGCGAATGTTTGAAGTCGGTAATGAAACCATAGGTGGAGAGATTCTCATTTTCTTCTGACACACATCCCACAGTGCTCTCAACTTCTTACCCAAAGCTCTGAGTTCGTCAGGGTTGAAAGCAGTTGCCTTCTCACTAAATTCAAGGTGTCAAGCTTGGAGTAAAAATTTATCTTGACAAGAGCTGTTTTATCAATTAAGAATGAGCATAAAGGTGTTGAAACCTCACTGTTCTCACATCAGTCACTAAACCTTGAAGTGTTTTGATTTTCAACAAAGCTGCTGGATATACTGTAAGTAGCCGTTCCATTCAGACTGAAACCACCAATAGAGCACTTATATTTCATTTGTGGAGGATAAAATTATGCATTCATTTATCCCATTGTCATGGTAAACAAGCTGTTATCCTATGATAACATGGTGATTAATATGTGATCTCAAGATAACAGGCTGACAAAAGATAGTAGTGACCACGGCCGCTCTCTGCTTCCGTGCAAACCATGTCTCAACAGCAGTCAGACCAGTGAACATGCAGCACTCACCGCTGATCCACGTGGCCTCGGGGTCGTGGATGCTGAACTCTGGATTGTACAGATCTGCCACAGTCAGCCTGGACTTGCTGCTGCCGGGAAGCTCCACTGGAAAAACAGCTCAAATCAAATCCACATTCTTTGCAGCTTCATCACCGCAGAACAAAGGACAAAACTAAAGTCACATATGCAAATGACATACCAGGTGTGAGGACGACCACAGACATGGTGATGAGCGAGCAGACGACCACGATCACCAGCAGAGAGATGGCGATGCCTTTCCAGTTCCTCTGCGGCGGGCTGACGTCCACAAACTCCTGCAGTCACACAAAAACAAACCAGTTAGCATGAATTATGCACGGATGGAACACCATTCGGGCCAAAAACACCTCTATGAGATAAATATTAAATACATCATTCCAAATAAACCTGAAACAAAACGGTGATATGCGACACCATTGTTCAAATTTCGTCATGAGAGTGATTAAAATACAAAGTCCTCCGAGATAAAACATTACTGGAAACATTTGTGGCTTTGCAAGGACACAACTCAACAATGTATAAAAACAAAGACAGTCATTTTTAGACCTTTTAATATGGAAACGTTACATATTGTAAGTTCAAGCAACCATCTCAAGTATCTGGCTATTAGATTAATTGATTTTTGAATCTCACAGTCCAGTTCTTCTTGAAAATGGACCATGAAAGGAGACAGACTCTTATGCAGCTTCCACTCATCCTGTCTAGACGGACGGGTGATTATTCCCCAAAAGAGCTGTCAGAGCAAGGCTTTTTGTGCCAAAAAGGGACAGAAAACAGTTGCTTTTGACATGAAAATGTAATATGAGCTTTTCATTGTTAGAGCCTTTCAGATGTTGTTCTCATCTGCAGCAAAGGCAGAAACTCAACATTTTTTAAAAGACTTTTGGACATCCAAAGAGTTTTTATGCAATGGCATCTTCGACCCGGCTGCTGTGAAGCTACCAGGTTGCATCATTTCTCTGGACTGATCTTTACACTCTCACTTGAGGCGGTGGTGATGAAAGTTACCTGCAGCTAGGACTTTAAAACGAGAGAGAAAAAGAGAAAAAGGGAA
The DNA here is from genome assembly GCA_029823135.1 of Acanthurus reversus. Taxonomy (NCBI): domain Eukaryota; kingdom Metazoa; phylum Chordata; class Actinopteri; order Acanthuriformes; family Acanthuridae; genus Acanthurus; species Acanthurus reversus. The sequence goes on from JAPXVT010000018.1 coordinate 1,728,393, forward strand.
AAAGTGATGCAAAGAGGGCTTCTGGTTCAGCCTTGGATTTGGCCAGAAAGCAGGCGTGGACGCGAGCTCGCAGGTTTCCAGCAGTGACACTGCAGGGAACTGCAATAGGTAGCTGTCATATGGAGTTTAATTCACTGTTCTTCACAGCTTCAGAGAAAGACAGAGAGAAACATCAAGGAAGACAGTGTGAAGCCTCTTTCACACATCCAATGTGTCCGATGAGATGCTGACTTTTCCAGCAGCACTTGTTTCCTCTGTAAAACTTCCATCAGAGGAGGTGAGAACGAACAACGCATCCTCACTCCCTAACAGAGTCAATCGTCTGCAAGTGACTCCCAACACGATATATGAAGACATACAGTATGACCTTTGACAGAACCAGCGACCTCGTCATCATGTGGGTAACCTCCGGAAACATTCACAGTTCGGTTTTGTTTAGGCTCTAAGAGTACTTGGTTAGGTTTAGGAAAGGATTTAGATTTAGGTTAAAATACGCAAGTTAATTACGTTATGTGAGAAAGTTGACTTTTGGTGAGTTGTTTCTTGGGAGAAAGTCTTCTGTTTGTTTTACCCACCTATCCACCTTAACCTCTACCTGGACTTTTTCAATGTCCTCAGACTGTCTCATATGCTCCCGTGGTAACTGGAGGTCTCTGCCTGACAATAACCATAAATCTGCTGCTTGAACTACAGACCTATGCAGCCGCTTTTGGAGAGGACGTCAGGGAAGAAACTTGAGTTACAGCTGAGAAAAAATGTTCAAGAAGAAACAGAGGAACCTTGATCTTAAAGGACCATCCCAGTTTTCCTACACGTTATTGTGGTTTCCTAAAGGAATAATCCAGCGTAAAATGATCCCAGGGTCTTTTTCTGAACAGGCACTCATCAAAGAAGACCTCCAGAGAGTTTTTTTCGCTCATCGACCTGTATCGGGTTTGACCGGAGCAAAGTTGCAG
>JAPXVT010000018.1:1880468-1895190 GCA_029823135.1 Acanthurus reversus
CATTCAGCCGCTCTGGACCACCAAACATGTCTCTCTCAGAGTGCACGCAGGCTTCAGGTGAAGAGAAAGCGTCTCGTACGATGACAGGACATGTGCCAGTGTTTGGGCCTCCTCCCCGAATGTCTCTCCTCTCCTTTGCATGCGGTGCAGGGTGTTCGGTCTGTACTGTCACGGCTTCCTGGCGGGCTACGCCGTGTGGAACGTGGTGGTGGTGTACATGTTAGCCGGGCAGCACCTCACCGCTCTGTCCAACCTGCTGGAGCAGTACCACAGCCTGGCGTACCCCTCCCAGTGCATCCTCTACCTGCTGCTGGCTGTCAGCACAGTGGCCGCCTTCGACAGGTAAAGCAGGAAAACCTCCACAGGAAACTGAGCTGATCGATCGAACGCTTGTCTGTCATGTTTTTCCCAACACAAGACAGCCGGGATCATTCAAAATGTCAGATTTTCACAACTCGATTATTGTGGCCAAAAGAATTCACTATAACAGTATTATCACGATATCTATAGAAATTTAAAGATACGTATTATTGCTATCATCTCTTTGTTTATTGTGTGTTTTGTCTCGTTTTTTTTGGCAAAAAAAAGAGTTAACCTGGCCAAAGGCTCCATGGCCCTGCGGGGGTTCATCACCCTGGACCCCATCGCTCTCGCCTCGTTCTGTGAGTCCACACAGTCTAACACTTAAAAGCTTTTCCTCTCAAACACATGGGGTCTGTTTGGTTCACATCCTGGGTTTATTCTGGTCTTGTCCAGTGTATTTCTCAGCGCTGGTCCTTTGTCTGAGCCAGCAGATGACCAGCGATCGAATCAACCTGTACCCGACCTTCAACACGACGTTATGGTGAGCTCGCTGGAATCATCGTATGTTATTATCCGACTCTGAAGCCTGGATGCGATACCTGACGCTCTCCTTTCTCTTCTGTAGGCAACCAGGGTCGGAGCACCAGATTCTCCACCCGTGGGTGACCGTCAACCTGGTGGTGGCTCTGCTGGTGGGGCTGGCCTGGATCTTCATCGCCACCAGACCTGAGACAGACTATACTGAGTGTGAGAGAGAGAACAGACTGTGTTTAATATCAATTTTTAAATCTTCTTCTTCTCATCTTAAAATATTTCTCATCTTGTCCATCTTCCTCAGGTTATCTGAGGGCCATGGAGATCGAACTCCCGAAACCAGAGGACAAATCAGAAATGACAGCCTGAGGAAAAATAACTCTGTATATCTGCTCTGGCACATGTTGTACAACTTTGTTGTCATTTTGCACATATTTTGCACTGTATTTGGGCAGTGAACTCTGGATGTGTTGTGGGTTATTTTTGTATTTTTGAAATGTAAATGTGCTTGTTTCTTTATAAATACAATGTTTTAGCCAACATATCCGACATGGTCTCTTTTTTACATTCTTGAAAAACTGGATGCTAAAGACATGATGACACATATCTAGTGATGGATGTGACCTTTTAATACTTAATGGTATAATTTTGACTGTATGTCTTATATGGCATATTCAGATAGAGCCATCAGTTTTTGTCATCTTTATAATGGCATTCTAACTTGTTTGTACTTTCATAAATATTTATTAGGTACGAAATTAAAAGCCTCTGTTAGAAGTATCAAGTTGGGTGGTGTATCAATTTATATTTTGTTGAAAATATAATTTATTTTTGTTTAAAATATTTCTTTACATTAGGATGACATCTTCGTACTCAATCTATTTAATTTTTTCCCAACTATACATCTAGAAGCAAGTAATTAAGGATTATTATACTAGTGGCCCTTTGATGAACGAAGCTCCTTTGCATCGATTCTTTCCGAGTTCAACTAGTTTGCTCTGCCTGTAATTCTGGCAGTGTAGTCGAACACAGATAAGCCATCAGTTTCTGTTGACGTGGTTCAGTTCAGGTGGAAATCTCCAGATACTCATGAGTAAAAGTCAACAAAATCGTGCTGCATAAAGCAAGAAGTCATGTTGGACTTTGCTATCTTTGCCGTCACGTTTGTGATCATTTTGGTTGGCGCTGTTCTCTATTTGTACCCAGTAAGTCATTGCAAGTTTGAAGTTAACGCTAGCTCGAAGTTAACGCTAGCTAAGTTATCTAGCATTCCGCTCTCCAAAGTTACGCTAGTATTCTCTCAAAGTAGTTTTCGTTAACATTCCTTCGCGTGTTTGCAAGCGCAAATGTCTCTTAAAATATTTAATATTTTCAACAAATTGTTAAATGCTAATGCTCTACGTAACGTTAACGTTACGTCCACAACAACAGGTAAATGTCAGACATAGGTAAATGTCAGTGTAGACAGATTACATCTAGATTTAAACGTCGTTTATATAAGGAAATATTTTATTTACACTTTCATCAAAAGACTGCCAATATCTAATCATGCTTTCAGTCTTCCAGACGGGCCTCTGGCATCCCAGGTCTCAATCCTGCAGATGAGAAGTAAGTTGTCATCTCTAGGTCTGAAAGTTCATATTTCATGAGTTAGTTGCAATTAAGGAAAAGCAATGGCAACATGATGATTGATTTATGACTGTCTAAATATTGACTGCATTTCTCGACAGTTTTACAGAATTAAATACATATACTGTACAGGGCACTGTGCAGCCAATCACTGTTCACGTTGATTCGAGGCTCTCTGCTCTCTCAGGGATGGGAACCTGCAGGACATTGTGAGCAGAGGTAGTCTGCACGAGTTCCTCGTCAGTCTGCATCAGGACTTTGGATCTGTGGCATCGTTCTGGTTCGGCCGTCGGCCGGTGGTTAGCCTGGGCTCTGTGCAGCAGCTACAACAGCACATCAATCCCAACCACAGCAGTACGTGCACTAGCACATCCCAAGTTGCTATAGTTACTGTCCAACTAAATTAAGACCTCAAAGAGGTGTCTCGAATAGTATGTCTCTGTAAATCTGTGAGGAATTGAAAATATAGTTATGACAAGAATAAGCAAATATTTCTTTTCTCTTCTTCTCAGCTGATTCCTTTGAGACGATGCTAAAATCGTTGCTGGGTTACCAGTCAGAGATGGGAGGTGGGGCCAGTGAGACAGTAAGAAGGAAAAAAGTGTACGAGAGTGCCATCAACAACACACTGAAGAACAACTTTCCCCTTGTGCTCAAGGTTTGTATCACTGAAGAAAAGACTAACATGCGCCTGCAAAACTACTCACTTACGTTCAGAAGCAGCTTCAAGTAAACCCTCTGTAACTGTTTACTTTTACTTAGCTGGTGGAAGAGCTGGTAAGAAAGTGGAAATCATCCCCCGAGGCTCAACATACTCCGTTGTGTGCCCACCTGCTGGGTCTGGCCATGAAGACTGTCACCCAGCTGGCTCTGGGTGAGAGCTTCAGCAATGATGCTGAGGTCATTTCCTTCCGCAAGAACCATGACGCGGTAAGATAACAGAGTTCTTTCCTTGTAAAAAAAAAAATAATAATAATAATTTAAATGCTGTTTTTCTTCTCCTTTAACTCAACGTTGCTGCCACCAGATCTGGTCAGAAATTGGGAAAGGCTACTTGGACGGCTCCATGGAGAAGAGCTCCAGCAGGAAAAGGCATTTTGAGAAGGGTGAGTGAGGTTTGCATCTCAACCGAGTACTCTAAGATTAAACTGACCAGACTTCATATATTTTTATTGTTAATAGGTTTTTGAAAACATACTGAACTGCCTTCTGTCATTGTTTTTGAGTTGTGTGCTCTGGTTTTTGTCCTTTCTTTTTTTCTGTTGCTCTGTGTTGACATGGAGCAGTGTTGGGCTGCTCAGCTGTGGAGAAACAGGAGAAAATGTTTTTAGAGGCCCATACACATTTTCTTTGTGTGGAGCAGCTTGACAAACAGCTAGAAACAGAGTCTGTGAGCAAATAAAGGCTGTTCTCAACCAACTCATTCAGTGCTATTACCTTAATCAGTAAACAGCCACTGTTTCAGTGTACTTCCATTGATTTTTCTGTCAAGGACAATTGTTATTGGGACTTAATTTTGGATGCTTTTTGCAGAGCTGGAGGTCTTTTAGCCCAAAAAGTAAAAGTAACTGAAGTCGTGATGTCTTTTTTTTAAATGTTTTTTCTTCCTTGGTGTTCAGCTTTGTCAGAAATGGAGTCCGTGCTGCTGTCAGTGGCAAAGGGGAGAAAAGCCCAAAAGAAGCAGACTGTGTTTGTGGACACTCTGCTTCAGTCCAACCTTACAGAACAACAGGTGAGTGCTTACAGAGTCCAGTCCACAGTTCTGTTTTAAAGTGAAAGTGTTCCACATTTCCCACAAAGGACTGAAATTATTTCTTTTTTTGTTGGTTTCAGATCATGGAGGACTGTATGGTTTTCACTTTGGCCGGATGTGTCATCACTGCCAACTGTAAGTGATAACTATCAAACAGATGCAGATCACTTCTCTGTCTACTGCCTCATCATTTGGGTCTGTAGTTTTTTATTTATCTTCCTCGTATTCCACCCTGTCATTAGAGATCAGTAACAATATCCTAGAGCTCATAGTGACATCATCAGATGTCTAGGCTTGGGCTTAGGGTCAGTTTAATGTTAGCAGATCTTCACATTGTAGGAATTTGAAGAACCCAGGGAAATTTTGTCATTCATGTTAGAAAATTGTTTTAAATACCTAAATAAATGACTGTTTCAGCTTTAAAAAGAAAAGACCAATATCCTCAGTGCCATATTATATTGGGAAGGTTTTCTCCTGTTGAGAAACATAGAAATATGTAAAGAGGGAAATAGACTTTGGCGGAAGTTTTAGTCTACTTACATATTAAATTTTATCCATCAAAATATGGCATCATCAAACAGAGGTTTGGGTCAGATAATGGCAAGAACAGTTAAGAATTTTCTTTGTCTTCAAATGTATCAGCACCTCTTGTCAGTCAGACATATTATTTAGCCACTGACATTTAAACAGCATGTCTATTAAGCGAGACAAAAGTATCTGAGAAGCAAAAAAGCAAATGCTAAAACTCTCCTTTGTCCAGATGAACCCCATGAAATTTCAGAGTAAATGTTGTGTTTTCGCAGTATGTATTTGGGCACTTGGCTTCTTGTCCACATCAGAGGAAGTTCAGGACAAACTGTACCAGGAACTGGTAGAGGTTTTGGGTTCAGATCCCATTTCCTTGGACAAGATCCCTCAGCTCAGGTAAGATGTTTGGAGTTGGCTTTACATCTCATCCATCCAGTTTGAAACCTCATTCTATTTCTTAGACAAGACACCCAGAATTGGTGCAAATTTAGTGAAGCATGGAAAGATGATGTGTTTAGACAGAGCGGGGTGTAATAACTCAAGGTCAAAACGTTATTTAAACAAACAAATGTTATTTATTTATTTATGGTCACTGCATTCAGTAACCTCGATCTTATCACAATTCTGTCTTTGGAAAGATACTGCCAGCAGGTCCTCAATGAGACAGTGAGAACTGCCAAGTTGACCCCTGTCGCTGCTCGGCTTCAGGAAGTGGAGGGCAAAGTCGATCAGCACGTCATCCCCAAAGAGGTATCAGGTTTCCTGTGGTTTATGGCTGTCTGTCCGTTTGCTCCTTTTCGGCTCATCTCAAATTTTTTGTAGCCAGACAGTCGGGCAGTTTACTGTCCAGAGAGAGGCAGTCTAGTTTTTGGAACACTTTTTTTATTAGCTGTGTCTTGCAAGCCTGTTTGGGGCTGTTCATATTATGTGTTCACAACACAATAATACAAAATAAATCAGTATTAATTTTGCAGGTGAAGTGTCTGATTGGGAAAACAAGAAAAACTAGATATGGATTCAGTTCTCTGTCACTTTCTTAATTAGACTTTTTTTGTGGAGTCTACAACAAATTATCAATTAAATTACGAGTAAAAAAAATCATAATGCAAGGAAAGTTCATTCATAAAGCAGCTTACAACAACAAAGCCAAACAGTGTGCTCGATTTAAGAAATAAAAACATTAAGAAGTGATAAAAAAGAAACAAGACTCACAAGATTATATAAAGAGACAAATATAGGTTTCATACATGTTTAAAAAAAAAAAAATCTTAATTTTTTTCTTGCTTTATTTCAGACGTTGGTCATCTACGCTTTGGGAGTGGTCCTGCAAGATTCTGACACCTGGAGCACCCCATACAGGTCCGCTTTAATCACTCACTCACATTTACATTTTGAGAAGTCACATCTGGACTGAAAGGCAGAAGGTTCAAATCCTAAAATCCCTTATTATACATATCTTAAAATAATCCTCATATTAATCTAAATATAATTAAAGTGAGTTAGTTATATAAAAATACACCTTCTGTATAGTTGTCATGAATGGGGAAAGACCAAAACTGTTCTTTTTTTTTCATTTCTCCTAGACTGTGAACATGTTTATTTCTGCTGTAAAGTAGGGCTTTTTGTCTGAGATTTGACTCATTGTGAGAGACGACCTCAAGTGGCCATTTGTGGTACTGCAGTTTGTGTTTAGCTCAACTGTAGTCCCTGGCATAACCGTAGTAGAGCCTTGAAAATCTTACATCACAAGGCTGGGCTTTTCTTTCAGGTTGAAACATTGATTTGTCCAATTTTGTGATATGGTAATTACTTTGACATCTCATAGGTTTGACCCTGATCGATTTGAAGAGGAATCAGTCAGGAAGAGCTTCTGTCTGCTTGGATTCTCAGGGAATCAGACATGTCCAGAGCTCAGGTAAATACTATCATTGACACAAAAACAAATACCACAATTAAGCAAAACGGAGCTTGTGATAGAAGGACAAATATTAAACTTCTGGACCCACAGTTAAGCTATTTAGCTGCAAAAGTGTTTGTAAAAATGTAATAGAAAACTGAAGCTCTCCTGAAGCACTTAACTGTAAAAGAAGGTGACTTGACTTTGAGCATTCTGTATTGGGGTAAGAGTTGCATTAACATTTAATACTTCAAGGACATTTTCACTGTCAATTATATTTGTTTATTCTGACAGGTTCGCCTACACTGTGGCTACTGTCCTGCTCAGCACGTTGGTGCGACAGCTGAAGCTTCACCCCGTGGAGGGGCAGCTCATGGAGGTCCGATCTGAACTGGTATCCACACCTAAGGATGAAACCTGGATCACCGTTAGCAGAAGAAGCTAAGACTAGTCTTCAAAAGCCTCTGCAGCAAGATGAGCTGAAAGAGTCCTGCTTTATAAAAACAATCAATTAGATTACCAGCAAAGTATTTCTTGAAAGTTGAGGATCAAGTCTGCCAGAGACATTTGATTTTTACAACTATGAATCATGTTAACTCCAGTGTTTTAAAGCAGCATGGTGGTAAACACGTTTTGGGATTAAACTCTCAATTTGCATCAGTTTTTTAAAGGCTCTTTTGTGGTAAGGAACTTTTTCCTCAATATTTTTATGTACAGTCATTGTGTTTTTCATAAGTCAAACCACCACATGTTCCTGTGGTTGTCTCTCTGGTGCTTTTCACTGTATAGTAATCTGAGGCCTTAAGCGCATTTCTTTCCATTGGTTTAAAATTGCACTTGTTGAACATTCCATCTGTCAAAGAATGGAAAAACAGGGGTATAATACTCTACAATGTAGAGAATGTTTTTCTATACATCCTAATTCAACTGTCTTGAGTTAGAAGTCCAAAAAGCATGTGCCTTGTTGATTTTACTTACATGACATTTGGACATTTCCTCTTCACACTTGCATCCTGATCCTAGATATTATTAAATATTTCTGATGATTATGTGTGTATGTGACATTCTTTTTATTTCATATATAGGCATACTTTTTGTCACTGCCCTACCAATAAGCAACTTTCCTACATCAAATTAAGAATTTCTAATTGTATAAATGAAAAATAGAAGTGTTACGTTTTGAAAACCAGTACCAGTCTGCACAATGAAATTTTTATCTGAATGAATTATTACAGAGTCCCAACTAGTATCTCTTCTTCTTAAGGGCCCTTGGGCCCTTTCGTGAGAGCCAGCCCTGCTGCTCTCAAACTGAGCTGGTGGGGAGGGAGAAAAATAACATTACCCTTAAGGAGATACATACACTGTACATGTAGTTTTATTTAATACAAATATTCGCTGAGTTAGTACGAAAGTACCTCATCTCTGAACTGAAAAGTAATTTATGTAAAGTTAAGGAGCTATTTTGCTCACTACAAAAGTACTTCACCCACTGGGAATTCACTCTAATACTTTTCTGTAGCGTTATTAATTTTGGGAACCTCCGCTCTCCGCCGGCTGCTGGGGAAGTCGTGTGGTACCGCACATGGCCACCGCGGCGCCAGCGAGCCCCCACAGAGACACCCCGCTCGGCTCTGCTAAAGATGTGAAAATGGCGGAGCTACAAATGCTTCTGGAAGAGGAGATTCCAGCAGGACGAAGCGCACTACTAGACAGTTTCACTAATTTGGAGAGAGTCGCTGAGTACTGCGAAAGCAATTATGTCCAGGTAGGCTGTCACATGTGTGGTTGAAAAGAGGGCGTAGTGGTTTTGTCGGGCATCACTGGCAACAGTATGGTGGGGCGAACTGATGCTAGGCTAGCTGCTGCTAAAGCCGATGTGGTGCAGCCGTGTTAGTGAGCTAGCCATGGCTAAAGCAAAAACAACTCACTGTCAGGGCATGGTTCAGGTAACTAACTCATGGGTTGTATTTTTACCACGGCAAGAAAGCCAAAGACTATCAACACTGCTTATGGATGTAGAGTTTAATCGAAAGAACATTGTGTGTGTGACTGGCAACGTTACATCCACTATGGGCTACCACATTAGCCAGGTAGCTTGCTAGCCAGCTGCACGGCATCACCCATGGTCTAAATAACCTAATAGGCATCGTGAAAATCAATTTCGCTGTTCTTTTTTGGTTCGGTTTCTGCCACTACAGCATCCAGTTGATTGTGCACTGGCCGGATATCAAGATAGATTAATCTCTCAGAGCTTTGGTTTACACAAGATTAACAGCCGTGACTGTACTATCAACAATCGCCGATTTATGATGTTGGATTGAAACACTGCGACGTGCTCCCAGCATAAAAGCTTCATAATACATTTGAATTCTTGCTATAACCATCGAAAGTGCTCAGTTTAAAGCCTGTGCAGACATGGTTTATTACCGTAGTTCAGGTGGTGTTATTCGGTTCTGGAAAGATAGTGTAGTTTTGTATCTCTGAGTTATCCTTTAAAGATAACAGTGTGATTTGCTGTGCATTGTAGTTTAGCCTGTGTAAGAGAATGCGATTGATCCCATTCAGAGCTTTTGTAATAATCTGCAGGTGTGATCTAGCTTCTCAGCAAATTTATCATCCGAGTTTTCTTTTTAACACTTCATAGCCTTCCATCACTCAGGGATTTAAATTTGGGACCCGAGTGTCAGCTGGGAGAAGTCTTTACAAGGTGTGATGCTGATGTCTGACATCCTTGATGAACAGGGCTGATCAGGTCTGACGGGTTTCTCTGTGAAAGAGGAGGCGACGGCCCTTGGATGTGCTCAGCTAGTATCTGGCAGGTTTCCCTGGTTTCTTCTCACTCTACATTGTTTTTCCCAGATGCTGTCATATGGGTATTACCACATATAAAGTAAATGGACATAACAATTTGTCAGAGGGATATTAAGTTAAAAAAATCACCTTTTTCATCTCAGCCCTTAATTACATCTTTGCCCTGTAATGTCTGTCCCTCCCCAGGTTTCTTGAAACATTAGTCATGTAGGAATGCACACTTGTTGAACCTGCTAGGTGGTTCCTTTAAATTCTTCAGATATAATAAATATTTTTGCCATCACCAGGATAGTGTACCTGTTGTAATTTACCTGCTGAAAGTGTGTGAGCTAAAGTTCTATCCTTATTTTTACAGATAAGGTTCAGTCAGATGCTTAAGTTATGCTATGAGTTAATTTGTGTTCCCACAGTTACTTGGGGAGTTAGGTTGGCTTGTTTTATCCAGGTTTGAGGTGTAAAGAAGGAGTGAGAGAAAGAGTCAATAAAAGGTTGTGTCAAATTCAGAGCCTATTAGTGGAATCCCTGCTTGCACCAGAAATAAACGGCAGGCAGTGATCCAAAATCAGAGCTGTTTTTCCATCACAGAAAAGCATTTTCAGCTCTCAAAACCAACCAGAACAGCAGAAAATATCCAGTTACTTTGAAAATATTTTGGTCTGGAAATAATAACACAGACAATTTAGGAAATTTGGGAAAAGCAACTGTTACAATGTTGCCACAGGACCTGTTTCTTTTAAATACTACACCAATGCTGCACCCTTCACATTCCTTCAAATGATGTTGTTTGTTTGCAGACTGTTTCTGATGATTTGTTGGATTGGATCGCACTTTTTGATTCCTCCAGAAATGTGTCTTGCTTTACGAGCGCTCTATGTTTCACATAAAAGGGAATAGACATATTGCCTCTGAGGGTGCTGCTGTTTCAACTAGTGGGGACAGCCCTGCTTGAAGCTTTTCTTCTGCAGCCTCTTATTATGTCCTATCTTTATTCATTGTTATCTAATACCAGTTTGTAAATAAAAGGAAAGTTGACCTGAATATTTATTATTATATTGAATTATATATTGAATTATTCTTATTCATATTGCATCTACACTTTTGTAAATTAGTGCAGAACAATTTATCAGGATAAATTTTCCAGATTTACATTACATTTGACATGTTTGACTTGAAAAGTCTTGGCATCTTGTCAAAGAAATCTATTGCCAGCCCTACCTTTGGCTCTTGCAACATAGCAGTAATTGGAAATTGAAATGATCAAATGAAATCAGCCAGCATGTCAATATCCAATCACAACTCAAGCCCAAAGGCATCACAGGTTTAGAATAAGTAAGTTTATCATGAAATCCTCATTTGAGAAGCTGGAAACATCAAATGTTTGGTCTTGTTGCTCTGAAAATGCCTTGAAATGAGTAATATTGCCTTTGCTCACAAATTTTCTGCCAATCGACAAATTGCTTCAGCTCTGTTTAAAACTGTGTAATCTGAAAGATTAGTGAGTGAGAATTTCTAATTTACATGCGTGTATCAGTTAATCTGCTGATTATTTTTCAATTAAGGATTTTGGTTAGAAAATGTCCATCATTGTTTCCTAGCGCCCAACCTTGTTAAACTAATTGTTTTGTGCAACAGCTGTCCAAGAGCCACATATAGTCAGTTATTATCCTGTAAGACAAATTAAAGCTGCAAATCCTTATGTTTTAGAAGCAGGAACAAGCATTTGCATATTTTGCTTGAAATATGGCATAAATGATGAATTGATCTTATTCAAATAATGAACTACTACTCATATTCTGTTCAAACCTTGCACACTGTGATGCGTGCAGTGTCAGTGAGGAACACAGTTTCCCAGTAGAAACATTAGCCAATCCTTCTGCCCTTTGATGGTCCTGTTGATGTGCCCACACTGTACCCACGTCCCCAACAGCTGCTTCAGAAGACTCGTTTCACACTGGCTACAGCTGAATTATATCCCAGCCATTACAGGGTTTTTTGTCCTTGACTGAAATGTTATTTCTTGGCAGTATAACCTTTAAAGCAGTAGTTTCACTTTAACATGCTTCCAACAGATTACATTTTTTAATTTTTTTAGATACTGGTCTGCATCTGCTCCTCAGTTCTTTATTTTTGTGTCTTGTTCTGCATACTCAGAATCAAAGTGAACCCCATTTTGTTTTTATTGTAAGCATTTGATATCTTACTGTAATATTCCGCATGTTCAGTAGTTATAACTCCTATAGCAATCTTTAGAGTGTAATTCCTGACTAGACTTACAGATCAGAATATAACGAAATTACAAACTCACTCTCTCCAGTGCAAAACAACCAAGGAATAAATTAAATGTAAAAGGTGATAAGTAAGAGTAAAACTAACCAACAATATAGTGCAATTAAAAGAGAGTTGATGCATATGAAACAGGAATGTTTAACGGTGTGTTCCATTTGATCTCAGAGTTGGGTATTTCCGATTTCCTAGAGGGGTACATCATCAGGAATGCCCACTGAAATTGGAAATCCAACTCTGAAACTCGGAGGAACTACAGTAATGCTGAGCAATAAATCCAGGATAGCTGCCTTGCACATCAACAGTGAAATAGCTGTTCATTGCGCTGTTTCTTAGCCAGTAAATCTCATTTTTGTGGTGTTTATTTAGTCATACCGACAATATCTTTCAACCTTTATCTGTAGACATGTTGTTATGTTGCTCTTAAATAGAACATAGTCAACTCGGTTGTGATGTCACTCCCAGCTCGAAATCCAACTTCCAAGGTAAATGGAACACATCATAATACACTGTGTTTGTATACTAAAGATGAAGGAAGCGTTGGCCTGGCTCAGATGGCTGGTTCGACAGGTGCTCTTTGGTGTGACAGGTGGAAGCATAAAGTATATAAAATCAGTTAGTCATGCTTGATATGAAGTGGTGTAGACAACCATAAAAAAGGCATTTTGTCTTCAAGAGAAAAGATGTATAAAGCTTATTGTGGAGCATTAGGGAATCATACAGATGATTTCCTAAAACTACTATAACCTTGCTTAGGACAGACTGTGAAATGCAAATATATCTGTCATTCAACTCGTTCCTTTCTGCTGTCTCCTTTATTGCTCAGTCTCCAGACAAGCAGAGAGCACTGGAGGAGACCAAGAACTACACCACCCAATCTCTTGCCAGCGTAGCCTACCTGATCAACACTCTTGCCAACAATGTCCTGCAGATGCTCGACATCCAGGCCTCGCAGCTCCGCCGCATGGAGTCCTCCATCAACCACATCTCACAAGTTGGTCGCTTACACAAATGACAGAAGTTTGCTCTTGTACCTGTTGGAGCTGCAAAGTGAAGCTGAACAGAATTAGAAGTGTATTGATTTTTATGAGGCTGTCTGAAATAACTTTCCTTTATGAATAAGAGCCAGCAGACTTTAAATATGTAGAAATCCCTTCCTCTACCTCTTGTCCTCAGACGGTGGACATCCACAAAGAGAAGGTGGCCCGGCGGGAGATTGGCATCCTCACTACCAACAAGAACACGTCCCGGACACACAAAATCATCGCCCCAGCCAATCCTGAGAGGCCTGTGCGTTACATACGCAAGCCCATTGACTACAGCTTGCTAGACGATATGGGCCATGGAGTCAAGGTGGTCATTTTGTTCTTTTCTCCTTGATTTATCAATTAGACTTAGTTATGTAGGTGAGTTACTGCTGGAATAGAAATGGAAATGCATTTATTTAACTCTTCTAGTGATGATGTTTAAAGTGAAAGAGATGTACTTAGACAAGGGTGGTTGCAAAAGTTAGTTATAAATGTGGGCAGTAGAAAAACTTGCTGACCTTACAAGGCATCACAAGTGTGTGAACCATTGCCGTAAGGTTACAATGTGAATTTACATTTTTAGACCATCAGAAATAGTTGTGTTTTTGTGTTGATGTGGCATAGTAGGTGCAGGGGAAGTAATGGAAAGGGCTTTAGAGGTCAAAGAATCGCTACTAGGTTTCAGTGACCAGTCATGTAAGAAAAAAATCAATGGCCCACCAGGGTGGGAAGCTAATGTCAGTGTCCCTGTTGATGTGAATATTTCACCTGCTACTGCTATCACGTCCCTGGGCAACCATCATTTCAATTAATTAATGTTTAAAGTGGCTGATTTTTGGGAAGTTAGTCTCCCACCAACTTTCTGAACAAAGAAAAGCTTGTTTCCAGGAAATCAAATCAGTGGCTTCAACCTCACAAAGGTCTCAAAGAGCAAATTCCTCTGATTTTAACAGTGGGTCTTTGTTGCCTGAATTTAGCCAGCTTGTCTTCATGTACCTTATGCATGAATAAATTTGTTTGTTTCTCCTTCTTTACACACTAATCCTCTAATTTCTCCATTTCTTTCTCTTTTTCTGCTTGCCTAATTTTATCTTTTTAATCAACCGTAGTGGTTGCAAAGGTTTAAGGTAAGACTTTCAAAGTAAAAGCCTCAAACGAGGGAGTTGTTTTTGTGATTTTTGAATGAGATATATATATTTTTTGTTTAATTGTTTGTTTTGAATTGCTGTGAGAGCCATCTTTTTAGTTTTCTTTCTTTCTGTTTTTCTCTTGTTTCATAATAAAAGGAGCTTGTTTGCTTTTGTTAGGGTTAGTTTAACATTTTTGATTTTTTAATTAATTAAGTAATTTATTTTTGCAGAGTGAGATGACCACCCTGATTTTTGTATGTTCAGTATGATGCTTAAAGGAGCACTATTATGCTTTTTTTGTCTTTTCTGACCTATAAATGTTGTCACAATGTTGGATACTTGTGTTAAATGATGCCAAAGCATCACATAATGACGTACATTCATTTGGAAGTGAACTCTGCAGGCTGTTTCAGTTGGCTCTGCACGCTGTGTTTTACGATGTTTTTCCAGTGACGTTAATGCGTGCTGGACTTCTATATATGGGCATGCCAGCTCGTGCACACAGTACTGTGTCTGCCCCTTACCCCGCTCTGCTCAGACGCCTCTGCACTCTGCTCTCTGCTTCGGGGATTGCTGTCAGCTCTTTGTTTGAGATGGCTCCAATAAAGTGTATTTTTCGGGTGAATGAAGTAAAGTTAACTTTGTTAAAATTTCCTTAAGAGACAAGTACCAGACAAAGGTTGATAGTGTTCCTGTTTCTTGCAGATTCATTTACTTCTTTATGGAGCACATGAGCTGGATTAACAGCTAAACTGCTGCTAAATGACTGCTGTTCCCTCATTACTTTTTCATGTTGAGGAGTTAGGCGCGCACTGTCAATAACATT
>JAPXVT010000018.1:2148594-2158756 GCA_029823135.1 Acanthurus reversus
TGGTCTATTTTTATTCATTTTTTTATGCCAGACATTTTTTTTCATACTTTGTGAATGTATTTTCATTTAAAAAATAACTTACTCACGCTTATTACTTCAGTCCAGGTTTCAGTTAAACATTGGACGTAATTATTTTGAGCTACTTGCAGCTCTATTCATCTCATCCACTCTAATATAGTTATATAGACATTTTTCAATGTCTTGAAAACATTAAAGGTTCAAATTAAGCATTTTCAACTTTCAAGGCTTTGCACGAACTCTGAATCATAATAAGAATATTCCTTAAAAGTGTTGACTTGACTTAAAAAAACAAAAGGAGAATCAATAAATAAAAGAATAAATCTTGCAGTTTGCTGCTGGTGTATTTCCATGCCAGAGAGCGCACCTTGTCGTGGTAGGCGGTGATGAGCCACAGCTCCAGGTCCAGGTTGTTGTTCCTCTTCTCCACGCCGATAAAGTGGAGGATGTTGTCGTGCTTCATGCCGCTCACGCTGTAGATCTCATACTCGTTCTGCCAAGACAGCTTGTCCTGGACGAGAGCAGAGAGACGGGTACAGATGTTTTTCTTGTTACTGAGCCCTCCAATTAACAAAGCATCAAATACAGCTTGTGAAAGACACTTGAGATGGTGACAAGTGGTGTTAGAAATGAACTAAATATAACACAAAATCTGAGATAAGCAGAAAAGTACTACTTTTACATAAGCAACTAGATCTTCCTTTGCTTGTATATTTAATCTTTGAAAACTTAACTGTATGCTTAATGAAAGGAACCAGAGCTCGATAAAATCTCGAGAGTTGTACCTGGATTGGGAAGATCTTAACCGCCACATAATCATTCAGCAGCTGGGCCTTCCACACACATCCAAAGCGCCCCCTGGCTTTCACCTCGATCAGCTGCAGCGGTTTGTGTCCCAAAACAGGGGACGGGGGTGAGGGCCCGGGATCCTGTGGGAGGAAAAAAACAGAAACATTGGGCAGTGTTATTCTTTTTTCTTTTTTGGCAGTGCATTAAAATAGCCTGGACTTACACTGAAGGTGACCGTGCTTTTGGCTCAGCAACAACGTGCCTGAGGAGCTTAGGCCAGCAGAATCACTATCATCTTCACATCTTAAATCACATCTTACAAATTACATTTACAGACTCAATTTTATGTGATGATGCTCCTCTATAATTTTTTTTGCCAATGCACAGTTTTTGCCTCTTTCTTTATCTTTTCTGCTGTGGTGCCTCATTGCCTCTTTTGCCTTGCTTTTTGGGGTTTTATGGGTCTGTTGTTTGCTTTATTTGATTGTTAAAGCACTTTGGAAAGTCTGGTCTAGGAAGCGCTGCACGTTAAAGTTTAGTATTATTATCATGAATGTGAGGTTTTTTTGGCAGTGAGGACACAGCATGCCAAGCAGGGTTTGGATTAATTCATTTTGAATTCAATTAAACCCCTTAAGGCTGCACTTGCTCGGGTTTACAGAAACGGGGCTGTAACTGGAGAGTTGCCAGTTTGAATCCAATGAACTCCAGAGGAAAAGAGGGAGGAGACATGTCTGAAATTACCATGAGTGACATGAATGAAGATGGCACAGGCCTGATGAACATGATTCAATAAAAACATTCGGGAGCTGTCGTGTCTAACCCTGGCAGGTCAAACCTCATGCGTGCGCTTGTGTGTTCATGCTAATCCCGTATAAACAAAAGCAAGGAAGCCAAGTGTTCCAAATCTAAAGTAGGTTAAACACAGCTGGTGATCGGGATTAAGCTGATCACTTTCACATGTGACTTCACAGGGAAGGACAGAGAGCGAGCGAGGATAGAGAGACAGAAAGAGAGGGGAAGGTTAACAAGAAGCATGCAATGAGGGAGTCACATTTCCAAAAGGATAAAAGGTAGAGGAGAAAGTCTAGCACATGACTGATGGCCTTGATGAAACCAGATATGCTGCTGTAAAATCTTGACTTTACTTCCGTGCCTCTGTGTCGCTGCTGCCAGTAAAAAGAAATATCTTTGCCCCTGCAACGCCGCTGATATTCATGTTTTTACTTGAACTGAAGGCTTACAAGGTGCTTGATAAGCTGGAGCAAGTTTCAAGACCCTGAGGCCCACACGGTCTGCTCAGACACCTCGACAGTTTATCAAAAAAGGGCTTGTCAATAGCTGTCTGTTTTTCTAACTTTCCTTAAAATGCCACCTTTGTGTTACAAGGATTGTTACCTATGAGAATGCCAGAGAGAAACAACACTAACACCAATGAGTTCCTTTTGGTTGTAGGAGGAAATAAAAAGTACAGTTCGGCACACATAAGTTGAGGTTTTGGCACCTATTTGTTCCTAAAGACAAATACTGGCGCTATCACAGTCTCACCACTGTGAAAAATAAACTGAAGCAGTTCTATAGGGCCGAGCCAAAACGCATTTAACTGCAAGGGTAGTAAAAAAGGGAGAAGTGGATTCAGATTTTACTGTCAGTCCTGACAACATGGCTACAAAAGCAAACAATATATCATTAAGCAGTATTTATGGGTTTGATTTTTATTGATTTGAATGTTGGCCTGGCCATGAACTTTGGCCTTGAGTGCACACCAAAACAGCGTATGACTGTTCAATGGAGAAGGGAAATGCGTCTCAGCAATGGGCTCTCTATGACATGTATATCATAAGTAAAAAATAAAGTAACTAAATACTCTCAAATACTCTGTTCCAAAGCAAGCACCTGGCCAAAAAAAATAAGCTTACCTTTCAGTGAAATATATCTGCTAAACTACTGACACTCCTGTTTGCTTCAGTTGTTATTTATGTTAAGTGCTTATCAGCTAATGTTAGATTGCTAACACAGAAACCTTAGATGGTTAACATGTTAAAACATCAGTATGCTAGTTTTGTTACTGTGAGCATTTAGCTCAGATCACAGCCTCACAGAGCTGCTAGCAAGCATGGCCGTTGACTTGTAGCCTTGTTAATGCATTATACTTCACATCTAAGATATTTTTTGCGACTAAAATGACCAAACTGCTCCTCAGGGATGATGAAGGTTAATTTAGTCTCTTCCATTATTGAACTGAGGTTATAGCTCTTTTACTATAGTGGCTACTGCATGTCTGCCTATTTGACAAGAGCCTTTTTAATAATAGAGAAAAAAATATTTTCTGATGATTTTTGGTGAAATTTGGAGCAGGGAGTCCATGTCTTTCACTAGCCATGTAGCATTGCGTGGGGTCATGGAGGATTTGAGTGGGAACTGGTGTATTTACTTAAAGCCTTTTCCCTCTAACACAGAGCTGCGAGGCAGACCTGCTGTCTCTACACACTGCTTTCACACCGAATGCCAGCCAAATGACGGGGAAAATTACCCACGATGGACCTGAGGTTGGATTACAGAGCGGCCCAAATGGTCCCAAGTTGGCACCTCCAAACACATTTCTTCAAGAACACATTGTACTAAGCAACCTAATGAATCTACAGTGTCACAGAAATGTTTCTCTACATCTGTTTTCGATGCTTTTCCCATATAGTAGAATGTACTCTGTGGAAGTGTTAGTAAGGGGAAATTAAACACTTAATGGGCCTGGATTTTTCTTATATTTTTGTTTATTTCCTCTAGCCTGATATCATGTTTCAACTACCATTTAGGTAGTTAACCACCCACACAGCGAACCTGTTTGTGCAGCTCTTTTCTCTCTTTGTGTCTGCACTGTTTCTGTAAACTCTGTCTGTCTTCCGGGCTTTCGGCCTGACGAGGCGGCCCGGCTCGGCTCAGCGCGGCCCCCCTCGGGAGTCACCGGATCCCTTGTCCGATCGCAGGGCGCCACGGCCTTAAACGGGGGCGCATTACACTTAGTCAGCAGACCACAGGAAACAGGAAAACAGAATCTGCTGCTTCACGACGTTCATCCCAACCCTAAACCATCTCCCATGGCCTAATCGAGTTACACCTTCATCTATTACATCAGAACAGGTCCTTTAGGCCCGATTTGGTTTGTCCTGGGTTTAGGTGCAGATAAGTGTATGCAAACACAACAGAATCAACGTACCGACTATAATTTTTTAGACATATTGTATAAAAGGACGTCAGCCCTGACTTGAGCCTCCAAAACTTCTTTGGTCATTCTATCTCAAGATCATATCTTGTTGATAAAACCATAAAAGTTGAGATCAGATTAAAGCAAGAAGATGTTGACATGACCTTAAAAAGAGCCAACACAGAGGCCTGAACTGACAGTTAGCAAGACTCTGGGTTTTATTAAGTGAGCTACCTACTCTCTTTTACATAAGGATTTTCAGTGATGTCTGCAGCCACACTTCTACTCCACTGTGATAAATTTTGAGCCAAAGTACATTTGCAAAGGCTTATGCTCCTCTTGTACTAAAGTAATTTACACTCTCTGACTTGAAAAATGTTCTAGGTAAGTGGCAATTTTCCTACTTATGCAAAATGTATCTGCACTCGTCCTTAGTCTGCTGTTAAGATGGAAAAGCATGCTGCAGTTTCAGTTTCAAACACTTGTACTCCATCTCTCTGCACAGGAAAGATGGTGAGCCATAGGTCCAGCAGATACCATTCTGGAAACTGGGTCACATCGCACACAGCACGTTACATAAACATTACAGGTGGACATTCATACAAAAAAAGGGCAGCATTCGGAGCCATTCTGGCTACTTTCCACCATGCACAATAGATTTTCAGCAGGAAGCACAAAAGAAATCCATCCATGCAATAAAACCAGGCAGAAAAAAAAACAAAAACCAGCAGACAGATATGTGCTATGAACCGAGTAAACAAGACGCTGTCCAAAAAAAGCAAAGAGCAAAAACAAAATGGTGGTCTGGGATTGAGGTGGAGAATTCATACCAAGCTCTAAACCCAAAAAGGGGGGAAACTAATAGTGTTTCAACTTCAATTGAACTGCTCTTACCTCCACCATAATGTGAAAGGCGTGCTTGTTGAAAAGGAACATAAGAAGCAAACAGAGAAATTATTTTCTGTCAGTTAGTGGATGAAATAGAGGCAGATAAAAGGTAGGAGCGGATGGCTCGTCCCTGAACAACCTTTTGTTCCCCCTTGTAATCCAGACCAGGGCTTCAAAGCTATGGTTTGGGTCACATGAAGGGCCACAGGTCCGTCTGTGGTGTTTGTGATCCCACATGAATCAGAGAAAGTGTTAATAAGCATGAACTGAAGGCAAGATGGTTCGTTTCAAAAACTTAAATGATGCTCCTAAGCAGAGCAACAGAAAATGGATTGGACAACATATAAAAGGAACAAAAATTTTCCTAGATCACAGAGGAACTTGACAAACATTAATGCAAAGTTCACAGCAACAGCACCCTGATGATAGACACCTGAAACTGTTCCAGTGAACCCACAAAACACTCAGAAATGTTGAGTTCAAAAGTAAATAAAAGCCCCACAGCTGAGGAGAACAGAGCTCAGACTGTATCAAATCAGACACAAACATGTCTTTCTCTACAAGGGCTTAGTGATGTTTTGGGTTTTGGTACCAAAACATGACATTTTTTTTTACACCTCGCATTTAGAGATTTTTCGACAAAATCTTTTTACATAAAACAAAAGACTTGAGGCACAAATTATAAACAAGGAGCCATGAGAGAACCTTGACGGATAAGTAAAGTAAAATTGACAGCTCTTGTAAATTTAAATCAGGAAGGATGAGATCACAGCACAAGTGATATCAGCACATTTCGGTTGACAAGTTTGATAAACAGCCATATGGAAGACAAATGAATTTTGGGTGATTAAAACAAATGAAAATCTCTCACTGAGGAGATTTAAAGCATCTGAGCATAAAAAACAACCACAAACACAAAAATGAAGGTCTTTTTTAACTCATTACTGCACCTCTGTAATGCATTGATTTCACTGGCGATTCACATGGCAACACATGCATAACAGCTGCAGTTACCCCGTGAAGAGAAACATTTTGGATTCTTTAACTTAACAGGTGAAAATCATTTTGGAGGGATTGAAGCGATGAAAGGTGTTTGGTTCGGGGGGGGCTTTTCAGGATACCTGGAGTCCACCGGCACTTTAGGAGTTCTTTGAAAAGTTGCACCCAGACAAACAAGGTGTAAGTAGCTCCATAATAAATCAATTGATGTGATTTTGGTCAGAATCAATCTGTGAGATGGATAGTGATAAGAAAATAGGGTCCAGGTCGAAAAATGGCCGGACTTCTGTTTAAGTGCTCTGGGCCTCTCTGTGTGAAAGCTGTGGGTCTGTGTACTCAGACAGAATCAATTCCAGTTTGCCTCCACTTGGCACTGTGGTGTGAATAATGGAGGCTTGGTGGCAAATATGCAGTGCATGATGGACCACAATTAGAACATAATGACAGTGTGCAACAAAGTTACTTTGCTGCATATCATATCCTGCTTTTCACGCTGGATTAAATCAAGTACAAAGGTGTGCAAAAAAAACAACATGTATGCACTTTTTTAATATGAACCCCCCCCAAGCTTGGCCCAATGTAAAGCTGACAGCTACATGTGAAAGTACAGCAGAAGCTCTTTCCACTAGATTGCTTTCTTTCTTCAGTGCCCTGCATCATATAATTAGAGAACAGAGCCATGATAATGAATCCATTAATGATCATTAAGTGGGAACAATTACTTTTGCTTCATGAAGACTGCATGTTTCATTACCTTGCAAAGAAAATGATGGCAGAAACTTGATGTGTTTTCATTAATGACTGTAAACTCCCTTTCTGCTTCGAAAGATGTGACCAACATAGTGGAGAAAATGAGCAAAAATGCAGAAAATCACACAGCACGGCAACTTCTAGGGTCGGTAGCTTTTCTTTGCATGTAATTGTCTCTGTTTCTAAATTTAATTTGTGATGTATCCATTTATCTTTATGCTGCTTGAATTTTACAGTCCTTTAGCTTCTGATCCTATTTGCTAATTACGATGTGCAACAGCAGCTTCATATGCTGGATCATAAACATGAAAAACAAAAGGGATTTAGGTCAAGGTTCAGTGCCTTAGTAGATTAAAGAAATTAAATCAAAATAAAAAATAGAAGTGGAGTAAATCAGAAATCAGCTCTGCGTATACGTTGCGTGTTTGTCTCTGGAGCTGCTGAGACTGCAGCTGCTGGCTTATGATATAATCACATTCCTACTCCTTTTAATTAGAGCTTTAGATTAAATGTGCGCAGCGTGATGCAGAGCTCTGCCAGTTTCAAAGATGCAGTGTTGTTTGAGTTGGCACATGGATGTGAGAGAACAGGGAAAATAAAAGGTGCATCGCCACCAACACCTGTGATGAACAACTATGGTGACACGGTACACAGCACGCTTTAAAAGCTAAGCAGCAACAGGTGCGGGCAATTTGTTACTGTCACATTAAAAATACATGAGAAAGTACAGTGCTCTAATGAATGCAGAACGGTACGGAGACATAATGAAGCAAAGAAGAGAGTCCAGACTAGAGCATGGATGTCCAACCCGAGCCTGGCAGGATCCAGCGGAACCGGACTGATCCATCTGGGTTCGCGCAAAATTTAGAGATGATTTTAGAAAAACATTGTGTGAAAATACGTGATATTAACCACTACATTCCACCAGATGCTTGTGCTGTCCGTCTTTGCCACGGCAGGGGAGCTGACACGTTTCAGCTCCAGTCCGTGCGTGTAATTGGCGGCGGCGGCGGCGAATCTACTCTGTCACAGATGCAGCAATCCAGAGAGCCCCAGAGCAGATACGCGACGCTTTTATTTTTGCCGGATGTCAGAGAAACTCAGACACAGATACAACATTAAAACATTTGTTTATTTTCAGAATAAAACACTCTGTGTTGACACTAGTTGATATCTTACTAAAGTTTAGAAACTAAACGAAGCCAGGCCTGAAGTCAACAGATCAGAGGTTTTCAGAGGCTGCGATCACGCATGTTTTTGTAATTGCTGCTAAATCCCATCAGTCATGTGACTTGAGTGGTCCGGCAGTACTGCGCTCAGAAACGCAGCCTGCGGGTGTTCATGGACAACAGGGCGCGGAACAAACCCGCAGCAGGGCCGTTTCGGAACACACGCTATCAGTGGAATTATGGGTTCAGTGAAAACAGCCACGAAGGGACTGACCTCGTGTCTGTGCTAGGGCGAGGGATATATGTGCTAGGGCGAGGGATATATGTGCAGTTAGTGCTAAGGTTTGTTACCGTCACAGCACTGTTCCAACTGACTGTCAGGCTAGGGGGTGGGCAGACGCAGTCCACGCCAGCGATAAATAAGGCTGAATCCAGCTGGGCAGATCAGTTTGAGGAGATTCAGTCGAGTGCATGAGTGAAAATCAGCTGAAAGAAAGAAACTGAAGACGTCAAGCACGTGGAGTGGCTACTGACTGTTGAGAAACCCCTTTAACTGCTAAGTTATGTCTTTGTATTGTCGTTAGCATGTTCATGTTAATAAATAAACTGATGAAGGAGTCCAAAAGGAAGAGACGCTTTCAAACTACAGAGTAGACGGAGCTGGCAAAGCACCACGGTCCAAGGTGCAGAAGCATATCATGTCTTTTCTAGCCTGCACAGCCAAACTCTAACTACTACATGCGCGGGCTGCAAGCCTCGGTAACGTCAATCCTACAGACAAGAGTCGAGTCCCTGCAGTTGTGGTGCCGTGATATTATTTATGTGACAACACCTTGAACACAACACAGAGGTTATTACTTAATTTTCACACAGCAAACGTG
Source organism: Acanthurus reversus (assembly GCA_029823135.1). Taxonomy (NCBI): domain Eukaryota; kingdom Metazoa; phylum Chordata; class Actinopteri; order Acanthuriformes; family Acanthuridae; genus Acanthurus; species Acanthurus reversus. The sequence goes on from JAPXVT010000018.1 coordinate 2,157,291, forward strand.
CATGTAGTTGTAGTATGTTTGTAGGCTCAGGTCATATTTGGACGTAAAAAAACAAAACCTCTGTCCGCTTGGGGTCAGACTCGTCTAAAACTCTCTCAGACTCAGTCGGGTTTAGACAGAAAAAACTGCAGCCCAAACCCACTCTAGTCCAGGCTACTGGTAGTTTTAGGATTAACTGGCCAAAACATCTTCTGATTTTGAAGTTTCTTTGAGTTGCTGTGAGTGGGAACGAAACTAAATGACAAATTTGTAACGCAACCGATGTCTCTTTCATAAAACACAGACAAATTATTCAAATTTCATCTACAAAAGTGTTTTAGTGGCGTCAACGCGGGGGAATTTTAAAGAAGAGCCGTCCACAATTTGCTAAGTGCCTCTGGACAACACTTGCACTGAAAGCAACTTAAAGGAAAATTTTGGGAAACACTCGCACATGTTATTTTCCAGAAAAGTCCCGAAATGCTCTGTGCAGATATTATTCAGCAACCTGTGGTGGAAGACACCGGGGTCGCAGTGTTTTTTTATTCTCCAACTGTGCAAGAATAGCCAGAAGCTGTCCTGGATGACTTTGCAAGGGTGAGCTCTTTGAGTGATTGTCACAGTCACCTCTGCTTTTTTTTTTTAATACAGCCTGTGGTGCAGCACAAAAACACATTCTTCACCAACAACAACAACAACAATAAAAAAGAGGAAGTTGGAAATAAAATAAACCCTGCTGCATCAATTTCTCCATCTCCTATATTGAAAAACCTGGTTTAATCAATTATAAAACCAACTATGGCCGCCGGAGCAGCTTTCTGTGTATCAGATTGCGATTGCATCTGCGTCTGTGTTTGTTTCAGCCTCCCTCAAGTCGCAGGCGAGCGGGTTTGCAGCATCGCCTCCTTCCAGAGAAGCATATGAGCTGACTTTTAAATACATTCCTGTACGAGTGACCTCCTTTGCCTCTCGCCCTTGTACACCTCCTCATTCACGCACTGATACACTTCTGCACACTCACGATTTTACACATCCGGCATGACTTCATTTGTTCCATCCTATTTCATTTTCTTCCCCTTGTGCTGTTATGAATATTTTAGCTGTTTGTTTTTCTTTCCACTGTGTCATCATTAGCTATCTGATCCACTCTTCTTTGGTCATGATCTTGTTTTGTTTTTATGTTGTTTATTTATTTGTTTGTTTGTCTGTTTCCAGGTATGATGTTTCATAAGCCTCTTAGCACCGCTTTTTCATGGCACATTAGCATTTGTCTCACTGTCTTTTCATCTCTCCCCTGCTTTGCTTTAGCACTGTGCAAATACAATAACTAAGTTGAGAGAATAGCGTGTCTCTCTTCACTCCCTCCCCCGCACTCCCCACCCACCCACCACCACCACCACCATCCTCTGAAGCAGAGCTGCAAGCGTCTCTGTGTTTAGTTTTGTTTGCCTATATAAAGCCTCATCAATAATGCAGAGTCCCCTGGC
>JAPXVT010000018.1:2281870-2292858 GCA_029823135.1 Acanthurus reversus
TCAAAACACACATTTTTATGAGGATTTGGATCTATTTGAAGCTCCACAATCTAAAGCTTAAAGGTTGGGCCTTCTTTACCTGATTTTGTACTCTCTGTAATTTTAAGTTCATCTGCATGCTTCCAGTTGCACAGTAACCCCTGTTTCACTTCCAGAGGTTAGAGGACACTCCGCCAGCTCAGCCTCATAATTACTGCTATTCTGGTCAATAAAAACACACACTTTTCTAAAGCACAGCATAGATCATTATCATATTAATAGTTTTTATGGTAAGAGGATGATCTGTGATTAGCTCTAGAGTAAAATGGAAATGAGATGAAGGGGCAGGAGCGAAAATATGCTTAACCCATTTCAATATATAATTTCTCTTTTCTTTTGCTATCTGACTCTGTCACTCTCATTTATTCATTTTTTTTCTCTTCTCTTGCTTCTTTAGGAGGCTGCAGGGTTGAGGAAAAAGGTGCTAGTCCTTGACCTTGCAGCTACCTCTTCAAGAGGCACTAAGACGGGTGAGTGTTTAATTCTCAGTCTGAAGATTTGTAATGATTATGAATAATTTCTCTTCTCTTCTCTTTCTCTTCTTTTCTCTTTTTTCTCGACTTCACTGTCATGCCATCTTTTCTTTTGCCTTATCTTTTCTTTTTTTTTTCCTTTTCCTTTCTTATTCTCCCTGCTCTCCTCTGCTTTCTCCTTCCATTCCTGTCTTTTCAATTCCTAACCTCTTTACGTGTTTCTTGTCTCCTCTTTTCCTTTCTTTTCCTTTTTAGAACTGGGAGGTTCCCGTCTCAACATGGACAGCATCAGGAAATTTCTGCAACAGGCATCTCTACTGGGGAAAGCTTTGCAAGACTCTCAGAAATACGGCTGGAGGGTGAAAGAGCATGGTAATTAATTAACAATTTGAAAGACCGAAGCAGTGTAAGAAACCAAATATGACAAAACCAAAAATGAAAAATTTAAGGAGTTATATACATATTGTGAATCATCTGTACAAAGTGTATGATGTTTGCTTAATGTCAGTGTCTCATAGCTGGAGCGAGCTGGTGGAGGCTGTGCATGAGCAGGTGAAGACCCGTAGTTCGGAGTTGAAGAGAGAGCTGAAAAGATGTGGAGTCTCTTACCTGAATGCTCGTGGACAGATAGTAGCACCCCACACAGTGGAGGTAAAACAGTTATAAACACTTATAATCCAAGTCTGCAGTTGAAGTGCTGCAGAAATACAGTGTTACCAAAACCTTTACCATTATTTTTGTTTTTCAGGATTTTTTTGGATATTGTAACAGTTCTTAAATAGTAGGAGTGGGACGATATTTATTGTATCTCTTCCTCTTATCATTGTTGATACTCTGGTGGCAAACATCGATACACTTTTTAAAAAACTTTAGAAAGGTTTCCATGCAGCTTCAATGAACCAGAGTGCACTGCAATACACTCTGTCTTTTTCAGTATTTATTTAAAAAAAAAACAAAAAAAAAAACAAAGCAGTCCCAGAAAATAGATTATTTTGAATCTTGCATTTTCACTTTATCACTTACCTTTTAATGCTACTGTAAGTTGTTTGGAGCGAGAAAATTCCAATATGAACAAAACTGTAGAAACTAGGAGTTAAGAAAAGGACAACCAGACTTGAGCCATAGACTGCAGTACCGTGGACATACACTCCATGATGTCATGATGTCAACCATAGGTTTCTGAGAGCCTGTGGGTGAAGCTCAGTGTGGTGCTCCACATTCCAACCATCTTTTTTCCCAGCTAATCCAAAAATAGACAAAGTAGTGGAGTTTAGATGGAACTGATGCGGGCCAAAGTCTGATTGCTGATGCTAGCAGACAGCTGTGAGCTGATTGTGCCAGTTATTTTTGCCTAACCTTAAGACTTAATATAATTAAATTTGCTTTTACCACCTGGCAAGAGTTTTTAAGCAGCTGTGTAAGCTGTCTATTTTATGTTTTTGTCCAATTTAGGTGACAGAAATGAATCGGGTGAAGAGGCGTCTGAGAGCAGAGACCCTGGTAATTGCTACAGGAGACAGACCTCAGTATCTGGGTATACCAGGAGAGAGAGAGTACTGTATTACCAGGTCAGCCAGCACCAAGATTTTAGGTTCTTTTTCCACATGTGCCTTAGTTAAAACAACTGACAAAATTGAAACAGACTTCATTGGATATCAATCCTGAACCTCTCTTCCCCTCTCACCTCCCAGTGAGGATCTTCCCTCTCTGCCTCACCCCCCAGGTCAGACCCTGGTGGTAGCCAGGTCTGCAGAGGGGCTGGAGTGTGCAGGCTTCCTGTTTGGCCTCGGGCTGCCGGTCACTGTCATGCTGCAGTCTGAGCTTCTCACTGGGTTTGACAAGAAAATGTTACAGAAGATAGAAAACCACATGATCGTTAGTGGAGTGGAGTTCCTTTATCACTGTTCACTCACCAAGGTACAGAGTGAGATAAAGCCAAGGGTTTTGTCCAAAAATGTTATTTAAAATGTAATACCCTCTTGCTTGTGTCTGTGTTAGGTGGAGCAGACTGACCCCTGCAGTAAAGATGTGGTTTCAGGTACTGCAGCTATGAAAAGCTTCTTTTTCAGGATTAAGAGAAACAGAGAATCCTGCTGATATAATAGTTATGCTTTCTAATTCAACACAATGTTTTTTTTTGTTGTTTGTTTGTTGTTGTTGTTGTTGTTTTTTTTTTGGGGGGGGGACAATTGATTATAGTCAATATCTAAAATGGATTCACCTAAACTTAATGCACTTGCATTTGTTCTATTGAATTACACCCAAAACTGGCCAGCATTCTGGCCAGAAATTCTTCTAAATGTTGCGTCTGCATCCCACATGAATTTAGCCAATGTACTTAAAATTGTACTTAACTACAATTTTGAGGTACTTTTACTTTACTGGAGAATGTCCATTTAAGCTACTATACACTTCATATACACTTCACATACACTTTAGGGGATATGTTTTTTGGCCGTCACAGTGGTGTAGTGGTTAGCACTGTAGCCTCATATCAAGAAGGTCCTGGGTTCGATTTGCAGCTTTCTATGTGGAGTTTGCATGTTCTCCCCATGTTTCCTCCGGGTGCTCCGGTTTCCCCCACTGTCAAAACACGTATGTTTGGTGTATCTCCAGTCAGTACCCTTGGTCCCCGGGTTGGTCCCTGGGCACTGCACTGTGGCTGGCCACTGCTCCTCAGGGATGGGTTAAAGCAGAGACCAAATTTGCACACCGTACATGTGATCAATGAAGTACCTTTATCTTTACACCACCCAGTTTTTTGGGGGGATATGTAGGTGTTAGTTACTTTTCAGATTAAGATTTTACTCAAAAAGGTAGGGCAATGACTCTGAAACATGATAATAAAGATCAGTAATTATTGTGCCATATTGCCTCACCTAGTGATGCTCTTGCTTGTTTGTTTTTTACAAATCAAACGCACCCTTTCCTTCACCAGGATGCACTTTCGCCCAGTCCTAGAAGCCCAAACTCACTCAGCCAGGCTGTGACATGTTTAATTGAATTTTGATGCCAGCCTTTTCAAACTGTTACTGTGCAAGTGCTTGGAGTATTTGTACACTATGGAACTAGTACTTTTGCTGAAGAAAATGATCAATAAATAATCTGAGCACTTCTTCCACACTTTGATGTCCACATCATTTATAGATCAAGTCCAGATCACCCTACAGAGGATGATCTTTGAAGCTGTCCAGACGCCTGTTTCCAAAGATTTCAAATACATCAGACAAAAAAAACAGGGACAAATCTCTGTCAAAGATTCAAACTCAGACTCAGTTTGTATGTAATAAAGCTTCAGCAGAGAGTGACAACAATCAGATCTAAATTTTACAGTTGCAATCAAATACAAATAAGACTCATGGTCAAAGGCCTAAGGCGTTGACCTGGACTCCATATACGTGTGTGTGATGTGCTTTTAAAGAATTCTGTTTTCAGTAAGAACCCGAGCTTGGAGGTGAATGCCAGAAACAATTTTGCGAAAATGGAGCTATGAATTGTTGGTTTGGTTTACACAGGATTTGTTAAAGTCAGAACAATTGTTGGGAAGTTGCATCCTCAGCTATGAAAAGAGAAATTAAATGGTTGTAACTGCCATCATTATTAACAATTACAACCACTTGACTGACAAGTTAAATTCTGATATTTACTATCATTTTAATTAGGTGCTTCTGCAAACACAATGCAGCAGGCTTCTAGGGAGAGACTTCGAGTGACCATCATCTCCGAGGAAGGCCAAATTAAACAGGAAGACTTTGATACAGTAAGTCAACTATATGCAATGTTTTCTTTTCTCTCCATTAGTTTTTGTCAGTGTAAGAGCAGTAGAAAACAGCCATTCACATGTGAGATGACCTCTGGATGCTGAGAGGACCACAGCCTGGTGAACTGTGTCCTTTTTTGGTCTGCAGGTGCTGCTTGCTGTTGAGAGGAAAGCCTTCACAAGTGACATTGGTCTGGAGTGTGTTGGGGTGCAGTGCAGCCAGGAGTGCGTTTAGTCTGTCACAAGCAATTGGGTTTCCGTTAGTGATGGTAGGGTTTTGTTTAACAGTTGTGTGTGTTTGTTTTATGTGTGTGCAGCACTGGCGGGATCCTTGTGAATGAACAGGACGAGACCAGTGTGGCTCATATCTATGCCATCGGATCAGTGCAGCATGGACGCCCCTCCACTACAGGCCTCTCAGTGCATGCTGGGACATTGCTGGCCCGTCGCCTCTACAGAGGAGATCACATCTTGGTACACAGTTCGGAAATTTTTACGATTGTAACAGTATTATTTATGACTATTGATGTATCAACTAAATTAATTATCCATGGGTCCCCTAGAGGTCAGGTTGTGTCTATGTTGTGTTTTCCTGTTTATTTTTAAAATAAAGAATTATTTTACAAAAATGATTCTTTTAACAGAAAAAATAGTGACACAAAAAAAAAAAACATTTGTTTTTGCAGCTGTAGGCAAAGTGTCTGATTTTTTATTTAAGAGCTAAAATACGTCAGTTTGACCCTAATATTCCTTATTCTCCTAACATCAGTCCTGGCGTCTCTTGTTTGAGGTAAAAAGGCCCATCCCTGTCTGTCTCATCTTTGTCCTCTGAGGTCAGCGTCAACCTGGAGGCGATATCACCTCCTCCGCTCGCCACCGCGCTCACAAACGTCTCACCGACGAGCCTGCCAACTGTCTTGAGCGTCTCTTAACCAGGTGAGACACGGACGACCTCCCCTCGCAACCTCTGCATCCTCTTCATGACAGGAGAAGAGCTTTGTGCGTCCGCGTCGATCGTGTTTGGCATTTTCGCTGTGAAATCTCGGACCTGGCTGCAGCGCTGCGGGCCGTTAGCCGTCACGTCTGAGACGCTGTCGACGTTGATGTGAGCGGGAGGGGGCCAGGTGGAGGTGGACCTGTCAGCGCTGATTTGTCAGGCTTTCACTCATGGCATCATAGGCGCCAACAGAGGTATAGCTGCAGTTTTCTTGAAGTCTGCACTTAGTCAGACGCACAGTCACAGTCATTTGTCTCCTCTGCGCTGTCCAAACAAGAGATAATCTCATGAAGCTCTCGTTGATTGCTGTCGAGGTGGATCACCTTCAGAGTGAAAACAGCACAGGGCGGCATGCATAAATGATGTAGGTTCATCTGTTGCAGGTTATTTTAAACATATTGCAAAATTGTTTTATTGATGGTTTTATAGATATTATATCTTCAGAGTAGCTCCTTTTATTTTGAGTTACTGCCAACGCCGTGCATCCTCTGACAGACATTTGTCTTTCCAGTAATTTTGCTGTGCATTATTTTTAACAGCACAATGAATCCACGGTGGCAGAAATACACTTCATAAATGACAAGTAGAATAATAAAGACTTCCTCAACAGCTTCCTTAAAAAGCACTTGACTCCTGCAGCTCTGCTGCAACTCTGCCATGATTTATTCATTTGCAGTGTTCTGTATGTAACAGATCCACCTCGGTGATCATAAAACTACATTTGTAAACCCTCACAACTGCAAAACCTGTCTCTTAAAATGTGAACATGACTTCAACAACAGTAAGCTTTACAAGTGCAGCTGCTCTGTGGCGCTTGAACTAACAGCAGCCAATGAGATAAGAGAGAAAAAAGGGTTTATTTTGGACGAAGGCTGCATTTTTTGATGACTTGATTGAACTCTGTGAATTGTGATTCGAGTCCACGCTTGACTTGAGAAAATAATACTTGCAAACACGGTGAATTTACAGGATCTTGTGGGAATGGGATGGTCGTTTTTGCAGCATCACTTTGTGATTGTACTCTGGCTTGAGTTGTTTGGTTGTTGACTGAGTTAAGGCACTTCAAATCCCTATAAATGAAACTCCAAAAAAAGTTTTATATGAGGTATTTTAGAAAACAAATGTCTGGCCCGGCATGTATCTGCATTTTTCCAGTGTTGTGGTCTGTTTAAGCTACTCTGGGATCCGTGCTGTAACCTTTTTTAGCCATTCAGCCCTTCCCTCCCTCTCCTGCCTCTTGATTTCCCCAAAGTGCTGTGTTTTATGTGTGCTTTTCTTTGGAATCGGGGAGCTGGCAGGGTCGAGAGGAGCAGAGACGACCGTCCGAGACGTGGGAGAATGAAATGAGGTGGCTGTTTATTCTCCCCGCCAAAGCCACATACCTTTTTAGAGTGGCTTTGGAGCGTGGCCTAAAACAACACCAGAGGCCATGTACACAAATTACATGTCTCGCACTGAGTAGAAGGCTGGATGGAAGGATGGGAGGATGGAAGAGTGTAGTTCCCAGTAAAAAATAATAGCGGTCAGATTTTTTTTTTCACTACGTAGATCTTCTGAGTAGCTGTCAGATCCTTCTTCCAGAGATTATGAGACAAATGTGACAATTGAGCTTTTTTCTCCTCTTGTTTGAAAAATCCCCCCTTTTTTTTGTTCACATCCTTTTTTTTTTTTTTTTTACTATCTTCAGGCAGGGTTCATCTGGAGGCCGCACAAGATTATACAACATGAAGTTAAGAGCTCATGTTTCATTTTACAGAGGAAACGAACGGTGACTATGATAGATTACAGCGAGGAAGCATTGTCCTAATTGAAATGAATATCATAATTTTTCTCACATGGTATTTTTCTAGTCTGCCCTCAAAACCAGACAAATAAGAGGAGACCTGCACAGTGTTCACACTGTTGTAATAACAGGAGTATTAGTAATAAATGCCACACCGGTGTTGTGGTTTTGAGACCTCGGGGGGAAAATATCAGCCGTGAAATAATAAGGATAACTGATCCAACAGAAATATTTGAAAACTTCAAGTTACATTTAAATCTTTTAACACTTATCACACACGTGTTTTTATAGTTTAATCAAGTTGTTATCGAAAGTAAAGCCGCTGATTTCCGGCTGCACCTTCCTCTTTGTAGAGAATTCTGAGTGCACGTGATTTTTCTCGCTGCAGTCTCGCCCCATCATCATCATGAATATGCAGCTCCAGCAGCAGACACCTTGTGGGCTTTTTGTTTGGGAGCTTCCTCATAAATGTTTTAAACGCTGGCTTTGTTTGCTCATGTCAAATAAATGCAAAGACATCCTGTAGTGTTTACCTACCCTGAGCTGTGTGCAACGCTGCCATTTTTCCTCCTGTAGCCCTGTTATTAATTTGTGTCGGGCTTATTTATTATTAGGCTTGTCTAAGCACTTTATCTCTGCTGTGAAAACCGCTCCACCAATAAAATTGTGTTATTATTGTGACTGTTCTTATTTACTTTGCGCTTAAGTAACCTCGGGAAAAAGTGACAGTTCCTGGAGTGTTTACCCACATTAATCTGCTGCACTCTGCTGTGTGAGCTGTGATCCGGCCTCCTACCCGTCCTCCCCCCATGTGGCTGGATGCCTGGACCCGTCCCGGGGCTGATGGGGGCAGATAGGGGTCAGTTTGAAGCAGGAAATGGGGGTTCCTCAGCGCCAAGCTGATGATGACCAGCGGCCTGGAAAGCGTACGCCCATCCATCATGACAGTCCCTATCTTCTACGCCGAGGTGACCCGGCTCAGGGTGTGAATCCACAGTGTGTGAGCAGGAGTGTAGTTTGTGTTGGGGTGTTGTGAAGTCAACACTGCTGATTGCTGTAATTATAGGCTTTACTATTTCAGCTCAGAGACAGAGAGGGGAAGAGAGTCTTTTGCAGTTTAGTAATTGTGTGTGAAAAGGTGAAAAAGCAGGGTGGGTGATATCATCCTTCCTTGGAGAGATGAGACTCAATATTCCCTGTGTGTAACAGTGTGTGTGTGTGTGTGTGTGTAGGCTCAGTATTGTTTGGCAGTCAAACATTACATTAGTGGTGCTGTGTGCTTTGACACACCCCAGCTGTACTTTGTGTGAGAACGCAGGTTTGTGACTATTTTGGATTTTCCATCCAGTCTGCGGCTCGCTGAGACGTAATCACATAGTCCTGGTTATTTATTCCTTTCACCGAGAAAAACACACAGTCAAGCACACTCGGGAACATTCAAAGTTATACTAAGAAGGAGAAACATGGAGCTTCAAGAACAACAACAGCAAAAAAATAACAAAAAACAAAAAAAAAAAACAAGCAGAGCTGCCCAAAGGCCATGCAGAGGCGGCCACAGCTGCTGGCTGGTCGAGCAGGCTGGATGCTCTGAGGCAATGCAGATGTTGGGACCCTGCAGCCACATTAACGTACCTCTTAACCCCGCCCCCACCCTGATCAGCCCCTATCCTGCACATCTACAGCCGCCTGGAAGTGGTGCACGTGCACATACTCACGAGCATGCTTGCACACACACTGCTGTTTAAATCTCTGCTGTTGGATAAGAGAGGAATGTACATAACGTTCTGTTCCCTGGAAAACACAGTATCTGGTTTTAAGGCTCAATTATGCAACTTTGCAAATTTAACTCTGTAAGACAGGAAGTGAACTGTTGGAGCTGTCTTGATGAGCTTTCATCGGCTCCTCTCCTCAGAAAATCTTAAACTGTTATGTGTTTGTATGTTTATGTTTAGCTTGTAAGCTTTTGCTTGTTGTTTTTGCTGTGACCTCCTGCTCTGCAGTCAGTAGCTCCATCTTAAAGGTCTCAACCAGTTTCATTGAGTAATCTAATTATTTTCTTTATTAAAGAACCAGGGCTTTAAATAAAATTTTGGTGATTTGTCTCCCTGTTTTTTAACTTATTTTGCACCCCATTTTATCAGGCGGATAAAAATCATTTTCTTCATCTTTGGATGTTTTTGATATTAGAGCCTTCAGAATGCAGTTAATGGAATTTAAGAAAAGTTTTGTCTGTATCTGTTTTTTTCCTCATGCTGAGGTCACATGTATGCATGCATGGAAATATGTAAATGTCTTTGTGAATGAAGGCAACTCAGGCTACAGAAGAAAAATACAGTCTGCCCAAGTGGGGCGTGAGGCAGAGGAAAAGCACCAGGGCGGGCAAACAGCCATGAAATCCCTGATGCTTCCTGCCAGTGTGGAGATAGGCCCCGCCAACTGCCCAAATCCAGAGCAAGTCCTCATTCCTCCAAAGCGGGGGGACACCGCTAAAGCCTCTCCCAATGTCAAGTGGCATTTATTAAATACACGGAGAGGAGAATGTTTTCATGTGAGTGTCCCCGGTGATCTGTGTGGTCCAAGCAGGAGTGCCAAACGCGGAGCTGCTGTCTTTCTCCCCGTCTTAGTCGCTTCTTCCTGCTGGTTTTGACGCCGGTCCAGATTTGCGGTAATCCCTCGCAGGCCTGCATGAGTCTCAGGTACACCTTGCAAGCGAACAAAGCGTCTGATAAGGCACGCGGCTGACGGCATTGATAAATAAGCCATTAGAAGACACAATGCCTCTGGGAGATCCATTCAACTCCTCCAAAGAGACGTTTCATGCCACACTCTGAGGACTTGAGAGGATTTGGGTGCAAATCACATTTTGTTATTTTTCTCTCCTCTTTTGTGTGCTGTAATGTTTTGGCGAGGGGGTAGAGTAGGGTGGCATCTTCATACCCGCCCAGTGGAATCATGGGTGGTAAATCTTTCCCAACTAGAAATGCAGCAGTTAAATTTGAGTCGAGGTCTCCTCGGGGCCCTCAGATTAGTTCTATTTTGTACATGGTGGGGCTGTTTGGTGTTGTGACGGCCCTGTGAAGTCACCGCATCTTATTTTCTATTCTACTGCAATCTGGCAGTGCAGATGATACCGGCTGCAGACCCCAAGTCAGCCGCTTATTGTTCATTTTGGCTACAGCTGTCCAGCAATCCCAAGAACATGGGAGTTCATATCCAAGGATAATCTGTTTTGTTTTTTGTTTTTTTTTTTCCTCCATTTGCCGGCATGTTTAATGCCTTGTCCCGGGTGAATCCCAGCTTTTGGTCAAAGAATATAACTGGTGAAAAAGAGGGAGGGTTACAGAGAGAGGAGAGAGAAAGCGAGCTTAGGAATCCAGCAGCCCCTAATCCTTGGGTGACCACTGGCGAGGCCCAGATGAGCGCTTACATTAAGGCGACTGGAATAGTTTTCAAAACTACCGGGGCCGTCCTTTTGTCTTTTCAATGCGCTGAAGCACATTAAGCAGGGAGCCGGAGACGAGGCGGGGCGACATGAGAAGCTACATTTATCAGTTCACAGTTTCAGAGGATATTGCAAATCAATTTATTAGATTATGAGGCCTGCTTTGAGCTCTGCTTTTCCTCCCCCCTCTATCCTCTGCCTTCAAACATAATATTTTAAAGAAAACTCCATTTCCAGATTATAGAGCACTTTATCGCAGAACAAGGAAGTATAAATTTTGGCCCAGACATCCTAAATCCTATTTTCTCTCTCTTTGCCTTACAGTAACGTGTCTTCATCTTCTCAAGGACATTGACATAATGGAGTTATGCTTTGGCCAATTTAACCTTTCAGACATGGATTCCTGTAAAAACACAAACTAAACACTTAAACAAATGTCAACATTTGTATCTGTATAAAACAGAAAAACACAAAGTTCTACGTGAGACTTCTTC
>JAPXVT010000018.1:2672295-2683366 GCA_029823135.1 Acanthurus reversus
CGGGACGAGGTGACGCTCTCTGTCCTCTCTGTCCTAATTGGTCGGTCTATGCTGTGCTTCCCAACGAGTCTCATGCTACAGCTAACATTAGCTTTCTTGTTCATATGCAGAAGTTATCTACTGTAACTTTAATAAAAGCACGTTTTGCAGATTTCAATCCTGACAGGCCTGGTTTAAAGAAATACAAACCAAACAAAAGCTCTCTTTCCTCTATAGCTGAATGATAATGGGTGTAGTCAGACCTTTCTCCAGCACTAAAGCAAAGTATAAAATTAGGTCTGTCAATGTGGGCCGATAGCTGACTGGCTTTGCTACCAAGTCATTGACAAACCAAATACATTTTAGGCTGCAGTCAGACATAAACGAATGCAGGAAGGTGACTTTCACCTGCTGAGGCGTTGTACATCGTTTGTTGTGCTGATTGTGGCCGGTGCAGGAAGTGAAGGACACATTGGGAATGTTCCCTAGTTTGTGGTTTGTGTGAGGTGTGGTTTTTGTTTTTGGTTTGGGAGAGGAAATGTGTGAATTTACTGATGAGCTGAGTTTGATTCTGGCACTGTTTTTGGTGTCGAGGAGAAGGAGAAGGTGGCAGGCTGAGCAGGAGCAGGATTCAGGTCCAGGCTCGCTGATGAACTACAGGCAGTAAGAGCCACGTGGGGTCATCCTCTCACTGGTCTTTGCTGCTAGTGAAGGTTGGAGCTGCTGGTGGTGGATGCTGCTGTCCAATATGTCTGTCCAAAATCTCTCATAGGTGTTGCTTATGTTTAGACCTGGTGACTGCGGAGGCTGTAATACCTGATTTATATATATTTCTTTAGCCATAGAACCTTTCAGTGATTCCTTGTGCTCTGTAGATGGAGGCAGTCTCATCCAGTTTCTTCCTTTCTTCGGTGTGTATGTGCCTGACTAGTATTGACAGTAATGACAGAACTACTGAGCCAATACCAAGTGTAGCAATAACTTGTAATCAGACTTTAAACAGAGATGAAGTATATAAAGAAAGTGTTAGGGGACAGCTCAGCACTCAAACATAGCCTGCTGGAATAAAAATTTAAAAATATATGTATATATACTTTTGGCACCTTTTGGGTTCCATACAATAAATGTTGATGAAATCGTCTGTCTCTTCTCTGACAATGGCTAACCTGTGTGACTAATGGGCTGATTGCAAACAGGGAACAATTTAACACACACCTGAGCTTTTTCTCGAGGATTCACACCAATTATTAACTTTTTTCACCATGAGAAGTTCGACTCCTCCAACCTTTATGCCTTTCTTACTTAATTGACAGGTGAGCTCCACCTGGCCTCGTGTTCACAAAGGTAACTGATTCTTGACTTTGTCCCGTCGACTAACAGGTGACATGCAATCATTTACAAAACCTGTTTCGAGATCAGTCAGGTGTCAAAAGCTCAAACTTTGTTTTACACAGAAAATGATGACACCTCAACTTCTCGGTCTGCTGAGTTTTAAGAATAAATAGAGTTTGACTTATGATAAATGAATCCTTAAAAGCATAAAAATTAGACTTCAATCAATAATAATCTGCTTTTTTTAAATCTTTGCTCTTTGCTCATGAAATGCTGGTTAGTTTTTAAGCTTTCAAACTTTAGAACATTAATTATTATGTAAGAAATAGCAGCTATTAAGCTAATAAGCTAATTCTTTTGTAAGAATTTCTCATCTACACCTCTCTAAAACATTTAAACCAACGTCTGAAGCTGTTAGAGAGCCGTTATCCCTCTTCACTTCCTCCTCAGAGACGGCCTGTCAGTGATAAACTGGTCATCTGTGGTGTTACAGGCAAACACAACGTGATTTAAGCGCTTTAAGTCATTATCACTTTGATCAAGGACAGTCCAATTGAAAAGCTGTGGACAAGAACAGCTCTTTTGAATCAGAGAGCTGTGGTGCTGTACTATACATAGCCTGGAGGTACTCAATTGACCATGAATGAGATCAAAGCGTCTTGTGAACACAGGATGTGTGATATGAAGCTTTTAAATACCAAATGTGCTTCATGTAATCATCACAAGATCAACTGAGAGGCAGAAAATATGCCTTGATGTCTGGACATTTCTTCTTGTTGCCCTCAGGTTTCTGTTCAGTGTCAGTTCAGTTAAAGTTAAGGTGCAGGACAAAGAGCGCGTCTGAGTTTTTTAGTGATGAGCAACGTGGTGAATGATTTCTCAGACACATTAGAGTGTCGGAAGACACTGGGGTCGACATTTCATGGTCGAAAGTTGCTTATATCTTTAGAAAACGTCGGATTTTTGTTGTTGCTGCGTATCAGCTCTGTTCAATCAATCAGTCTTATTAACATCAGGTCTGTGAGGTCTTTTATTTTATTTTATTTTCATTTTTCAATCAAGTAACATTCGTTTTTATTTAGAAGTAAGTAAAGAAAGCTTGTCCAACTGTTGAATTGTATTGATTGATTGTATTCAAATTGTTAGCCTAAACTGGTATTGACAAACTTTTTCTGTCTGCTCTTGTTAAGTTTATCTTGCTCTAAATATAAGATACAGTCGTTCCTTTATTGCTGTCTAAAATATTTATAGCATATGATCTGATGTGATCGCCCTCCTTCCCTGAAAACCAAACAAACAAATCTGCAAAATGAGCAAAATATCAGCTTGTTTTCAGCTTTTTGAGTTTAAGGTGTAAGGAGAGTTTGACTTACGATAAAAAAATCTTTAAACGTATAAAAAATTTGACTTTAACCAGTCGTGATGTATTTAAACCTTTGCTCTTTGTTCATGAAATGCTTTTTAAGCTTTCAAACTTCAGGAGCATAAACTGTTGTTAACATTTCTTTTAAAATGAGCTAGATCACTTCATTTTAAGCAAATACAAAAAAAAAAAAAAAATCACTTAGGTCAAGAGGAAGAAGAAAAAATTTTGTAACCTGTAGATCTTTATTGTGTGAACAAAAATTGGACGGCAGCAATAGGATCTAATGTATCATCAGAACAGTCAGTCAATAACGTTATAAACTACATAACTTTGTTTTAAAGACATTTAGTCACGACTTAGTCATTAAAGTCATTATGAGTCAGTTTGCATATTGTTTAGAGTTTTATTTTAATTTTATTCTCTAAATACTGCTTCAAAGGCTTTTCCCCCTCCTGACATAAATTTGCAGTAACTGTGCAAAGTGGGCAAAGCCTGGAGGCCCCCGAAGCTCCAGGCATTCTGTGTCTCAATTGCAGTGGGTCAGTTTAAGTTGTTTGTTTGCAATATGCACCACTAGTGCAAAGTGCAAAGCAAGCTTAATATGTTGCAGGTCTGAGGCCCTGCCTGAAGAATGAGCCCTGTGTCATTTCGTGCTTACGAGAATACTCCTGAAGTTCTATGTGATCAAATGAATGTTCCAGCAGAGGAAAAACTGTACACGGCAGCAGCAGTAAGTGGAAAGAATAAGGGACTAAAAGGGGGACAAGCAGCTATTTTTGCCCCTGGGCCCTGAAACAATTAAATGCTGCCATGCAACCGACACAAAACACAGTTTTATCTCTTTTTCACACTTTAATGTTTAACCTTTAGAAGAAAAAAATGCAACTCAAGCCTCGAAAACCTCCAAATGTCGTCATTGTGAGCCGCACCTGCAGACAAATCCATGTGCATCTATTCTACTTGGTAAATAATGACTTGATGCAGCTCTGCGGGGCAGTAAATTATCGAATCTGCCTTTACGAGCCGAGCAGGTAAACTTAATCTGAAATTTTATGTTGCAGAGCCGAGTGACCTGCGGCTTCGTGTATGCTAATGTTTTGATTTATGATCGCCGTCTCCATCAAAAGCTGACATAAATGAACTGGCGTAGCTTCCTGCTCGTGACCCCCCTCCCTCCCCTGCGTTCCCCTCTGTCATCTCTCTGACACCTCCAAAAGATGACATGGAAATACATGTGTCGGCAAGCCTGACAATGAGGAGCCATAAAGCAATAAAGCCAAAAAAAAAAAAAGAGAGACAGGGACCTTAGAGTGTTTGTCACTGTCATGTCTATTGATTGATGACAAAGGAAACGATTGAGAGGTCCTCAGCAGAGGGGCAGGAGGAGGCAGACAGAGGGAATTTCATTTGTTGAGTCAAATATTCAGAAAGGAGACGTGCGCGGGCATTTTAGTTTCCCATTTCTCTTATTGTATTACATTAATCAAAGGGCTTCCGGGACGTTTCATATGAACCGATTGTCACCGTGATGTTCTGCAAGCAAGGAGAAAAAACACCACCGACAGGGGAAAAAAAACAGCCTTCAGAGATGTCTCTTTCCTGACAGTGGTATCAATTGTCTTGTCTTGAATGATCACGGCCACTGCATTACTTGGAAATTAACAGCTTGAATTTATGTGAGTGCCTCTCTCCTCGCTTCCTGCCACGGCTCAGTCGCAGCAAACAAATAATTGAATTGGTACAAGTACATAAAGCATTCCAGCGGCTAATGTAACAGGCCTAACTGAGTTAACGAAGGCAAGGCCACAGACAAGAGTGGGGTTATAAAACCAAAAGGGCCATGCAGATCTAAACCTTCTTCCTCTTTTACCAGCCGTGTTTTTCTTCCCCGTGCACGTTTTATCTCTCATCACCTTCCTCTCCATCTCTAATTGGAAGTCTCCGCCTCGGTCGTGTATCACCTAAAGATGCCAGGGAAACCTAAGCTGTCACAAAGTGTGCTTATTAAAATGGACAGGCAAAGATAAAAGCCTAAACTCCCTGTTTTTTCTACAAGGCAGCGGTGACTGTCTGAGTGCATCAGTCGTGGCTGAGCGAGACACTTAGACCCTGAAGCGGGGTGAATTGTCCCTTTATAATCAGACCCAAAATCACTTAATGCACCGTGTAGCATAAATGCACATGATTTTGTCCTGGAGCCAGCGAGGCAAAGACATACAGACAATGTTTACAGGAACACAATGCACACTTGAGGCACATGATGTGAGGACGGAGACATTTGACGCTGCCAATAGTCGACTCTGCTGATGTGCACAGCAGATATCTTTTCATGTGGAGTAAGAGGAGGAGAGTATATTGTACCTTTGGGTGGAAAAACCACCGGTGAAATTCATAGTTAGGAGCATTTTAGTGATATGATTTAGTACAGATGCGGGGCTGTGGTTCCTAAATCATTAGAAATAAAGCCTCCAGTGTCTCACACGCATATGACATCATCCATCACTAAAGTGACAATGATGGAAAGGCGTTTTATAGCTGACCATTACACAGTCATATTGCCTGAATAGAGGTCCTATCTGAAGGCTGGATGTGATCTGATGGTTTATCTCTCGTCTGTCGGACGGTTTTCATTTCTTCCCTCCATGCTGCACAGAAGCTTTGCTACTTCCTGTGTGAAAATATATCGTGTGCATGCATTAAGACGTGTTTAACCTTTGTTCGTTCAGTGAAATTTCAGAGATCGCACTCGCAGTGCTGCACACATTCTCACAGTGTGATCTGTGGGCCTCGCAGCAGCTTCACCGGAGCGGTTCAGGTCGAAGGCCTTGCTCAAAGGCATCTAGTGTTTTTAAGGTGGAGGGGCAACAGTTTCTCACTGACTTTCCCCACCCAAATTTATCCTGCAAGTTCAGACTTTAATATTAACATAATATTATAATACTTGTTCATATTGAATTATGTATTTATGATCTGTTTATGCCAACAGAAAGGTACGATTAAGTGCAGCAAGACTTGCTGTCAGTCAGCAGAATTATTTTCATTTTCGAATCGACGTAGCAGTGACGACCTCCAAAACCATCTAATGAATGAGTTTCCTGTGAGTGAATGAGACTTAAGTCACTGGGCAAAATTTTGTGAATCAGGTGGTCTGAAATAAAGCTAGACTTCTGCTCCTCTCCTTGTACTCAGACCGTGACGGCACTTTTTAGAGAAAACTTTTAAAAACTCAGACAAAGCTTTCAGTGTATTAGATGTGGCTCTGATGATGGGCTTGGACTGTGTGATTATACCCGGATCTCATGTTTTTTATTACATTTTAAGTGTGCTTCAGTTGTCCTGTGACCGTTTCCTGCCATGAGGAGTCTTGAACTTTATGTGTGTGCTTCTGGTTTTTCAGAAGAACAGAGAGCAAACAAAGAGAAACTTAAACTTCAAGAGACGATCCAAACCATAAAAACATGCTTTTGTCCCGTCCGTGCAGCCTCATTGACGAGTGAACTGTGGGAGGCACATTTTAGAAACCAGCACTGAACGACTAAACTGTATCATATTTAATCATGTTTGAGTTTGTTGTCAAACTTCTCATAAATACACACGAAAACTCATTAATCTCAGAGTCGGTCACAGCTTCATGATGAATTATGAAGGATCCAAATCTGACTTAACTTCCAACCTCACAACATCAAAGCAGACGGGAAAAGTTACATCAGATGTTTTTGCTAAATATAAGCTCAGAGACATTCTTTGAATGTGCACGGTGCGAGCTGAAATCTTACGCTGCATAACTTGTTCATAACCAAGAATCAATACTTCATGCCACTGTATCCCTTTACAACAGTGTGGTGACCCATTTGGAAAACCTCGAGTTACATCAAATTGGAGTTCCCCGAATGCCATTCCTCTTCCACTCAACCAGCTGCTGTAAATGTTCTGCTCCTGAACAGCTTCTGTTTGCTGTTGATAGATATATTTTTTTTCTTCTTCTTCTTCTTCTTGCTGCTGTGTGTTTTGCTGAAGCTTTAGACTCTCATTAAATCAACTGAGGAACTGCAAGCCTCTACAAACATCAAATCTATAAATTGCACGGTTGGTCTTACGCTAGGTCTCAGACAGCGCTACCCTTTGATGAAAACTTCTGGGACAAAAACAGAAAAATAACTAGAGATTCTGAGGCAAGAAGAGAAAGTCTTGTTTTGACACTAAGATTAATTTACAAGTTTTCCCTCACTGGCAAAAAGAAGGGGTGTGCGTGCGTGTGTGTGTGTGAGGGGAGTGAGTAGAAAAAGAGCAGAGAGAGATGAGAGGAGCTTTTGATATTTATTAGGCCTGGACCTCACCAAAGACCTCTCCCAGGACTGCCGATGTGACAATTAAGCCAGGTTGTGCTTTGACACTGTTTCCATAGGCAAGTGGCCAAAGTATATCTCCAGTCAAAATATCCATGCCAGCTAACAAGCTTGTTCCCTCTCCATAGAGCCGAGAAGAAAGGGAAGCTGCAGCCTTGAGACATGAACAAAAGCAGAAAAAAAAAGGAGGACGAGGGGGCTGGTGGTGAGGTTGTAGTGTTAGAGGAGAGGAGAGGGTGTGAGACAAAAAAAAAAAAAATAGATAAATAAATAAATAAATAAATAAAAAGAGAGGCAACCCTCCCTCCTCCTCCTCCTAAAAGAAGCCGCTGGAGTTTGCTGAAGAAAACGGCGTCAGCGACTCGATGTGATCAAGGTGTTGTGTGCAGCTCGCGCCGGAGAGTGTCCAACGCCGTCAAGGGCCGACACAATGCACAGCCGGGTAGGAACCAGGCCCCTGGGTGCGCTCGCGCTCGCTTTTGTTCCGCCTTAATGACCCTGCCTTGATTCCATCCATAACGCTCGCAGCTCTCGCTACACCTTGCCTATTTAGCCCACAGTCATGTCAGCTCGTCTCTCCCGTTGTTCAATCTTCGCCCTCATTTCACTTCTTTTTTGTTATGTGTGTGTGTGTCCGCGAGTTTGTGTCCATGGGTGTGTGTTTGCTGGAAAATGCTCTTGTCTTAGAGGAGCTCCCTGCAACACAATGGCCATCTAAACTCATTAAGAAAATTCCGTAAAGAGCCATTAACAAACGGGTTCTCTTTGGCCAGAGATATCAGGTCTAATTAGGTGACCGTTCTTGACAGGGTTGCAAAAACAAAAGGCGCGCTCGCATTTGAAAAGGTTCAGGTCCCGCAAAGGGCCTCACGTTTTTTTTTTTTCTTTTCTCCTCTCTCTTCTTCGTCTCCCCCCACTGTAGCCGACTAATGACTGTGGGTTTAACAACAAAAAAGAAGAAAAAATACCTCTCTTCCCTGGGAAGGCGACGGGGAAAGGTTCGCCATCCGCCGAACAAAAGCCTTTCCACTTCGGGACCTTTTTCCCCCTCGCCAGGTGATTCGCTGTCCTCATTTACGAGACAATGAAGCCACAGTCAGACTTATTGTAAACACTTTGCATGGGCTGCTAAATGGACTGCCATGCCGAGCCAGCAACCCAGGCGAGCGACCCCCCTCCCGCCCTCCCTCCCTCCTCTCCCAGTTTCAAGTACAGTGAGGGCCGCCGCTGTTTTTGTTGCACAGGAATTTGTTGTGGTGACACTGGAGCAGAAACACTGTTAGATAAGTGCATCCTGGCCTCAAATGTAGAGCAGATAGATCATACAGCCCGCAGGAGATGATAGAGAACACCAATGAGCCTAGATGGGAAACAAGACTCCAGGTTTTTGTCCACTTCAGTCTTTATTTAATATTAATGATCAAAAAGATTCTTACTACAGAGTTTTTTGGGCTTGAGTCATGGAACGTATTTGGAGTCTTGTGTTCTTGTTCTTCCATAATTACTTTGTCTCTGCTGAGCATAGCATAATGGATAGTCCACCTCAGTCTTACTTAAATGACTTAAATCCTGCAAAATGTAACTTTACTGATGGTCTTTACCTGTTCTAAAACATGCATGACATGATCGCTGGTTTGATTAATGCAGCAAATTTAAATAAAGCAGCAAATCCTCACATTTGATGAGATGAACACAGTGCGTGTTTTAGATTTTTCCTTTAAAAATGACTTAATATTTTATGTTAATACCAGAACAGTTGTCAGCATGTCCATCAACTAATAAATACATAGTCTGGATGCTTCACTGAGTCACCAACCATGTTATAAAGGTTCAGTGAATAAGATGAAAATTTTAAACATAGATGTCACCATGAAACATCCCACATTGATTACTGATACCAAGACTTTTTTTTGTATAAGTTTTGATCATTTATGTTCAAATATGCAACTTGATGCAATCAAATTAATATGTACAAATGTATATAAACATTCAGAACAGAATTCTGAACTAAAACAAACACTTAATGTGTATTTTTGTCCTTTTCTTTCAACCAAAAATGATAGAAAAACAAAAAAACAGCAAAATCTTAAAACTGAACAGTACACAATGAAGAAATTATAGATTTTTTGACTGAGCTTTGAATGCAACATTGAGTGTTGTACTGAGCAGCTGGCAGGTAAGAATATATTCAATAATAAGAGTAAAAGTTGTAGTTGAATAAAAAATGCCTGGGTTTTTCTCTTTTGAGGCCTGAAAATGTCACTGTGGGATGTCATACTGTATGTGAACACTGTCCTTGTGAACATGCCTGGTTGGCTGTCACTGCCTCACCTCTTCCAATGAGCCCGGACATCAAGCCGCTCCCTTTTGTCAGCCACATTTGAATCTATTTACTGTCGGGACCTTTGCAGCTGCAGTAATCCATTCATGTTTGAATGAAAAGATCTTTCACCTTAATGTGTTACATTCCAAAGACAGATGACGGTGACCTTTGTTCTGTTTTTATCGTGTAAAAAAAATATACGGCCTCTGCTCTCAGGGAGAAGCTCAGCATAAATAAGACCCCAAAACTGAGACGTGGTCTGTTATGTATCCACACATTAATGAATTTTTTCGGTGTTCTGTGCTGTGATGAACTGTAAGAGAAGGAGAAAAGGCCTGGTGTCTGTCACAGTGTTTGGATGTTTTTCAAGAATTGCTGCAAACACTGTAAGCAGAGCTCCTCTTACACTCAGTTTATGATGAACACCACTCTGAGAAATTGCATTTCCTCTGTAAAGCTGTGTGTGTGTGTGTGTGTGTGTGTGTGTGTGTGTGTGTGTCTCCACACACTTGATTTTCCTTTATTCATTTTCATTTTCATTCACAGCCTTCAGACTGTATATTAGTTATGATCACACAGTTTTTTTATGCCTCTTTCATCATAATCTATCACTCCCTTTTCACACCAAACTGGTTTAGATTAAGATCTTTAAAGTTTTTCGGTCAGCTCTAATTCCGACAAAAGAATTTTCCCATGTTTACATCTCAATCCAAACTGGCCACATTTAGATGCACGCAAGCAATACAGAAGTAACATGATTAAGGAAATGGCCCATGAAAAACTTTGATTATCCCACTGCTATTTAGCTCTTATCTTAAATAAAGCAACAATCACACCTAGTGTTTGTTTTCTTTGGTCCGAACCAGAGTGGAAAATTTAATTTGAGTTTCGTTTCACACTGCCCAATAACAAGCCAACCACGAGCTGTAAATAAAAGTCATGTAGGTTTGAGATTTTGGCAGCCGAGGTGGAGCTCAAATTAAATCCACATACAGAAATGGCTGACTTTGTTCTGCTTGGTTTTCCAAGCAGGCGGAGCTGCTTCTGTCTCTGCTTACCCATAATCCCTTGAGTTGTTTCCTGGAGTTGGTTTGGATTACATTTTAACTTCTAACAAACCACATCAACGTTCTCCTTTCAGAGGACTGGGACTTCTGCAGCCATCGTGGTGCCATTATTACCAAAAACTAAATGAAAATAGAGTGAGGTTTATGAGCATGCTCAGAACAGTTCAACTCAAAATAATAACACAGGAGTCAAACTTATACAATTATGTTACAGTATAAAAATGTCAATAAATCCTATTATTGCTCATGAAAACACAGCCAGAGAGCATAAAAGGCATGATGAGCAATGTATCAAACATATAAATTACTGTATTAAGCTCCTCATAACATCCTATAAGATTAAAATGGCAACTTCCATGATAAAATCTTGCTCTTCAGAAAATTTGGGAACTGGCAACTTCAGTTCATTAAAAGAAAATGCATAAGTCAGTGGAAGCCAAGAAGGCCAAGATGTTCACATTGGTCTCTAGTATGAGTCCTGTCCCCAAAACCCTACATTTCCCATAGTGCATGATAGTGTCTTTCATCAGAACCTCCCTGCCCACACAGAGGCTGAATAGTACTATAAATGACAAGTGAATGCACTTTTCCGTGTTATATCCATGAAGTGCAGCTACACAGTAGATGGACCCCTGTCATTACTACCTTTTACTGACTA
>JAPXVT010000018.1:2700943-2714010 GCA_029823135.1 Acanthurus reversus
ACCGTCCGCCTGTTCCTGACGGCATTCATCACCCTGAAAGCATGTCTCCACCATCCTGCAGTCAGCTTTCACCTCTGTAGCCCGAGTCAAGACTGATGTTATTACCTTATCAAAGGTGGAGGTGTCTGCGGCTCCAAGGGGAGACGAAAGAGAGGCCAGGAGGGAGGAGGTGGGAGGGGTGGCCGCTTTCCTTTGAATGGCTGGCAGCCGACGGGACACCGGGCGTATTTATCCCTCGCCGCCAGCTTATCAGTGGGGCCTGTAAATCTACCTGACAGGTCTTTACAGGTGCCGTTAATCCCGCTGATTCAATTCATTTCGCTAACTGCTCGGATGCGGCCTCTCTCGGCAGGGAAGATCAAACCCTCGCTCCATTCTCGCTGCGTTAGTTTGTGTTGTCCTCGTGATGGAAAGCCAAATCCACTCTCTCTAACGTAGAGATGAAAGGTGTAATGCAGCCGCCGTGGCAGTCAGATTATTCCTCCAAACGTGTTTGTGGTTCTTTTTATTTGCTGCACACTGGGTTCGGCTTTCTCTGACTGTTATTTACAGAGGACAGATTTGCTGTGCAGGTATGCAGTTTTTCAGCGAGGCGCCGCTGCCTCCTCGCATTTATTTGTACCTTAGAGCTGCTCTGGTAAACCTGGGCTGCAAGGCTCCAAAGGTGCTGCTGCTGAGTGAGGACTTTCATTTCTTTTTTCAGATGTTTCTGTAATGTTTCAGGCTTCTGTTGAGATGGTAATCGAACTGAATTTCACTTAATTTCACATAAATATTCAGGGTTTATTTCAGCTGTTTGGGATTAAGCTTTATTTGATCCATTAGCTTTGGTATTGTTGCTAAATGCAGATTTTGTCGCTGTTGTTGTGGCCAGTTTTCTTCATGGCATTATAAGATCCCACCCGCAGTCCTCTGATTGTCTTGGCAGCTGTTTAAGAGCACACAAATGTATTATAGCATATTATAACCTTCATGATTATTTCAGAGAAGCAGAGTTCTGCTGCCTCTCTGGCCAAAGAAATGGATTGTTTTTACAAAACTGCTTTTCCTTTTTTTGCTTCTCTCTATCAGTGATCTGTCAGCTGGTGCACTGCAGTGTCTCAGCCTGTGTTCACACCATGTCGATGTACAGGACGTCCATGTCTCGCCGGAATCAGAGAAACATGCTCACGATGAGCAAACTAGCAGGGGGCAAGTTTTAACTTCACCTTTCTCATCTTTCAGCTTTCCTCATCTTTCACAGCATCTTTTTGTCAAATTTACGGTGGATGAGAGGTTTATTCTTCTTATACAAAGTCTGACACTTCACTCCAACTCTTTGATTTTATAATGAAATAAAAGCCAACATCTGCATTTCCACCCAAAAGTGGACTTTAACAACACTTAGCAATATCTAACAGTTGACTGAAAGCCAAAGCAGAATTTCCCTTCATGTGTCTCACTTGAAGACAGGACAGAGGTCATGCACATCTGCAGAACAGCAGCCTTGCAGCTGCCGTGGTCAAGGACGCCTTAGCAGAGGAGAAAAAGAAGGTTTTAAGTCGAGGCTTCTGTGGCTTTGCTTTACCTCAGCTTACTCTGTGAGGCTTTGCTGACCTCAGTCGTTTCACACAGAGCCTCCTCAAACTCACAGGCCTCAGTTTTACACTGAAGCTCTAACCTTTGTCTGCCCAGTGCACCGTGCTCACTTCCTTCCTAAATGCAGCTCCAAGCTTCCAGTCAGTGATTCTCCAAGGCCTTTTTTCTCATCTTGAGGAGGAAAAACAAGAGTAGATTGAATCTTGGCAGGTTTGCGTGTTTAAACGGAGCGGTCACCTCCGCCCGGCTTCCTGCTGCAAACATTAAGCACCAACCTTATCGTTTCCTCACGGTGATTAGGCCGCTTCCTGGTGACTGCATCGCAGGTTCAAGTTCATTTATGTTCGCTGAGCTCCAGGCCGGCATTTCCCAACCTTTTGGTGAGTCATGAAGTGATGACTACTTTGAAGAAAAAGATCAAAATGATTACCTCTGAAAGTAAACAGGACTTTAATTGGCTCTTTCCCTCCATCAGTTCGTAATCTGTTACATCCGTGAAGCCATAAGTATGTAAACCTGCCGCCCGGACTGTTTCTGATGCAAGTGTTTTTATAGCCCGTATGTGCATGTTTGATTTGATCATTTTTACAGCTTTTTTTCACTGCTTTGTACTTACGCTTTTACCCATGCTGCATCTCTTCTGTGATCTCGTCCTGTGCTGATTTACACAGTGCAAATTATTGGGTGTACTTGACGCTGTCTGGTGAGTCTCAGTTACAAAAAGGAAGACAACTGGAGCTTTTTGTGCTTTGCTCTCTGATCCACCACTTCAATTATGTCGTTAGAGTTTAGGTGACTAGAGGTGGAAGATAAGGTCATAGTTTTTTATTATATTATGGTAAAGGTATAAAGTCAAGATACAGTAACTGTCCTTGAAATATAATTTTAAAAAATGGTTCAAAATAACCACTTAGTGTCTGATCGTGACCAAAGCTAAATGGGCCTTTTAGTAACAAGCTCTTCTCCATCATCTTGTGTGTCGCTCCCCCACCTCCATGTTATCTTGATACTCTTATTTTGAGATTTATTGACGCCACCAACTGTCACCCTTATGTCACCTGAGAGGGTGGTAAGGACACATGCTGCCCAAATCACAGCACATCTCTACTATTGGATTATATTTACCATCACATGGCCCGGCCGTAACATCGAGCCTGAGAAAGAGCAAGTTCAACAAATGTTGTCTTAAACACAGTTGCTGAAACTGTAAAGAAATGCACAATTTTTCCTTCCTTTTCCTTCCTTCCTTCCTCCCTTCCTTTTCTTGTTTTTTGAAGTGTCAGGTGTAGATTTTGTAGATTTTAAGTGGAATTTGCCAACCATCGGTTGTTCAAAATTCATACTGAGAACTGAAAGAAAACAAAGCCAGTTTTGGATCAACAGCTGAGAGAGGAGAGTCCCATCAAATACTGGGACTAGAACCGGCAACCCCACCCCCCTTACAGAGACATGTGGTCCACCCTCTCGTGCCTCGCTGCCCCCTCGGCGAGCTGTTTTCCTGTGCTGTCTCCCCGTCTCTGATGGGACGTCCTCTCGCCGGCTCAGAGCTGCGAGGGGCGTTTATCTCTGACCCGCAGGTTCGGCCCCGCTGTCTCAGCTGCCAAAACAGTCACATTCAACATTGTGCTGAGTTAATCAATGCTCCACTGACACACACACACACACACACACACACACACACACACACACACTCAGGGGCACGCACACACAGATGCACACTGCAAAAAATGGCCAAATGTAAATCTGTGAGTTTTGCTTTTTCTGTAGCGTTTTCTTGCAAAAAAAAATGAAAGATGAAATCATCAATGTTCTTGCTTTGGCAAAACTTTGAGCAAATCTCCAAAATCCGAATGTATTCAGCAATTATACAAAAAATGCAGAAAAACAGCAAATTTAACTTTTAAGAGGCTGTTAATTCTTTCTAATTTTGATCATAATTTGAATTAATTGTCACTTATTTTCTGTCAGTTGAAATGTGAGTCTTTGTCGCTCTCTAAAGGATTTTTAAACTTGGTATTAAAGATAAATGGATCTGAAGCAGATATTTTTTGTAGTGGACTTATAAAGCACACATGCACACAAAAGCTGCGCAGATCCCGAGCAGGAAAGAGCAGGACAACCTCAGTGCTGTTGGCTGCATATC
Source organism: Acanthurus reversus (assembly GCA_029823135.1). Taxonomy (NCBI): domain Eukaryota; kingdom Metazoa; phylum Chordata; class Actinopteri; order Acanthuriformes; family Acanthuridae; genus Acanthurus; species Acanthurus reversus. The sequence continues at coordinate 2,704,665 of JAPXVT010000018.1, forward strand.
TGGGGACCTCTATGACAACCTCCTCCCCCCCTCAATAGCCTCGTGCCTATCAACCTCCGACAGGTCAGATCCTCGCACACATGCACAGAGGTCCCCAACCCGCGACCTCTCCCCTGTCACAACTGTCACTTGACTTCAGCGAGCAGAATCCCCTTTTATCAGAAAACCTGAAGCGCTGCTCTGACAAAGCTGAGGAACTGCCAGAGTCTGACCCCTGTGTATATTTAGCAGCAGCTTGGCAGTCGCCCATCCTGACTGTCGAGCTGTCAGAGGCTCGCGTGCACACCGGCCGCCCCTCCTCCACCGCCTCAGTTTGATAAAACAGAAAGAGTTTGGTGTTCATTTGGTGTATATGTTCAGGTAAAATCATGTTTTTGAATTATTTAATTCAGTGAGTGAATGACCGTTTCCGCCTGTGACATGTAAAAGTCGAGCAGACTTCGTGAGCTTTCTAACAAAGTTTCCCTGATGTAAGTTTGAAAAGTCTGTCTCTGTTCACAGATCCTTTAAAACTGTTTAAACTGCGTGATCAGAAGTTTCCCTTTTGGCTCGCGCACACATGTTTTGTCTCATCTGAAAGTTCTCAACACCTCCTTTTTATCTGCACATCTTGACAGTTCATGGTCACTTTTCAAGCAGCTCCTCCCTCTTTGCTTTCCTCCAAACACGCAGCCAAAACTAGGTTCAAGGTTTGGGTTTTGGAAGTCCTTTAACTTCTTCTTTGTGGTTGACTGATCTCTCTTTGTCAATACGGGTCTGCTTCATTCAGAAAGCAAAGTTTGCTCACAGCAGAGCAGTGTATGTTGGCAGTGATTTTCTTAGCCAGACCAGAACCCTCTGATTTTATCTGCAGAAGCAAATTAACAAGGAGAGAGGGGAAAAATATGCTCATGTCAAAGGTCGTATTCTCAGACTTTTTAGGCTATTTGTACAGATCAGATCCCAAATTACATTATTAAGAGCCAATCATGGAGTTATCTTTAGACACTGGCAGCAGCAAAGGATCATGGTCTTTACATAGAAAATGGTTTCATGTAAAAATAGTGAACACCCGTTTTTTTTTTTTTTATCTCTGTTTCATCAAAACTGGGATCTTTTCTAATCTCAAAAAGAGTCTGAATGTGAACGTGTTGCTCTCGTGTTAAAGTTACGCACTTTGCACTTCATTCTTTTTCTGTTTTTCTGTTTTTAAATTGGTAAGGATAAATATTAGGTTGAGATCTTTGTATTTGTCTGTTGGAAGTCTTGTAAAATGCACAGAAGTTTTCCAGATCATAATTGTTTGAATCGAACTTTTGTCTACTTGAGTTGTTCAAACATTTAGTCACCTGTAAAAAGGCACTAAACATTTAAAAAGTTTTGTCTGCTTTGTCGCTGTGGAGACTAATTGTCCCGTGATGCTCTAAATTAAGATCTGTGCCTACTATAGAATAGTTTAGCCTTGAAGACCCAAACTCCTGTTACACATTTCAATTCTGCACAACTTTAAAGCTTCTCTGGTATTTCAGAGCCCAAATGAAAGAAAAGTCAGAGAATTCTTCTTCTTCTTCTCTGGTGAGTGCTGCAGATGTCGCTTCTTTTCAAACCATGAACGTCTGACCATTTCATCTTTTATAACCATCATCACCTCTTAACCCGGCCGTCTTTTGATGAAGTAGGCCAGCAAGTATCTCGGTTAAACATTCAGCATCAGTGCAAAACAAATGAGGGATCCCGCGCCCTCTGAAGCCTGTGATACTTTACTCTTTTCTGTAGCAGGACTCGGAGCTGCGCAGTCGTTCTTTTCTCCATATTAACTTGACTTTCTGCATGTTAGGCCTTACACTGTTTGAGTGAGCACAAAGTTTAAAAAACAAACGGTGAGATTATTTCCTCTCCTGATGAACCTTTGCTTTCCGAAAACCCCGATCTGCCCCAGGAGGATTCAGGACTGTGTGTCATCCGGCGAGCTGGTGAGTCAGAGCGCAGCTTGTTTTGCAGAGCAAAGGGTGAAAAAGGCTACAGTGTATTAGCATACAAGCCTACCTTTGTTTGCCCTTGTGCATCTCTCCGTGTCAAATCGATGCTATGTGACATGTGATTATTGTAGTGTAAGAAAACGCATGAGGTCTCCTCACTTACCTTCGTCTCTGTAACCTTAATGCAATGAGCAGCAGTGCAGTGGTGCAAACTTTGAGCTTCGGAGGATGTTTGAACTCGTGAGCACACATTCTTCAGCAGGAGGGACGGCGTGAATTAACACACACAACAAGATCTTCATCTCTTTCTTCCTGTACCACCTTTTCCTCTCATGTCTCCGTCTTTCTATCCCTGTCTTGGATTCCTTATTTCCTTATTTCCCCTTATTATTTCCTTTTTCTTTATCTTCTTCTTCTCTATATTCTTGGAGTATTCCCCCCAAAAAAATATGTTACATCTGTCTATCAAGACGTTTGAAAGAGAACTGTACTGAGCTGTGAAAGCTGTTTTCCCATATGTTAATTAATCTGCAAATGCTTGCCATCACTAATGCTAAAACATAGTGTTAATTTATGTCATAAAGATGGAAGTTATGCATGAAATTAGCATATTTTTCAAAGAAAGTGACTTTTAGGAGAGAATAATGTGCAGTTTATTTTTCAAGACAGATCAAGATGATACTTTAAAGGTACATCAGGTAAGAAAATTGCTCAAACTACAACAACTAGAGCAAAAATGATTGAATAAAATGGACAACAGCAGCTTGTCTTTAAGATTTGCTGCTCTGTGTGTTCACAGCTTTCATGATGAGTTACCTTTCAGGCCTTTGCTGAGTTCACACACACTGAATTTCAGTGTATTTCAGCGCTCGCTCTGGCTGAGTGCCACACACTGCTTAGCGGGAATCTCAAATTGAACCTAATCGGTTCTCCAGTCACCGTGTTTAAATGGTCTTTTCGCCAGGTTAATGGGATTTCCGCTGAAAGGTCTGCACTCGACGTCTAAAGTGTTTCAGACAATCGCAATGAGCTCTGAGTCAAGTGTGATTAACCCGCTGACCCGCCTGTAGCCATCGCGCCTCTGCTGCCTCGCAGCTCGACTGGAACTGTGTTCAAGTCAAGTCAGATTTACTTATTAGAATGTAAACAAGGACGAAGTGAAACAAAGAGTAATGAGAACAGCAGAGAGGAAGAGGACATCCCAAATCTCAGGGAGCAGGGCCACGACTTGTGTGGGTGTTAATGTGTGTGTGTGTCTTTAAAGGTAAAACATGTTGGAATTTTACTTTTAAACCTTAAAAAATTAACTACAATTTTCAACAGAATGTGCAGAAACAGGCTGACAGTTTGACCCCAATGTCAGTTACATCTTTGTGTTGTGTTGCAGAGATTTCTACTGAAGTTAGCATGCTAACCAGCTATCCGAATAAAATAAAAATGATTTGAATAACAATGCTTCATGTAAACACGTCATTAGGAAGATTTTGATCCGATAAGGCCTAATCGGAAGGAAATTTCATCCCAAACAAGAGGAGTGGTTTGTGCTGATTGTTGTTCTGACTGGTGTCCATGCACACACTTATTCTGATCATTTCTTCCTGGTTGGAGTGAAATTATCCCTGCTTTCCTCTCCTCCCCCTGCAAGATCCCACCATGTCTGTTTCATCCCTGGACTCAAGTCCTGGTCGGAGTGGCTTTAAACACGCTTGGTACTGCACTTCCTGTTGTCCAACTGATGAAGGTCGTTGTCTGTGTCTGGTGGTTGTGGTCTGACCATGTTCACTGAGAGGCTCCTTGCCAGATGAGCATTGTTCTTAATTTTAATTTTTCCCTCCCTGACCACTTTGTTTTGGGCACACTTTTCTCTCCTTATGTGAAGCTTTTACCAAATTTAATCAACATGCTTGATTGACATGACGACCATTTTAAAAACTCAAACAAAGATCCCAGCTGAACTGTTACAGACTCCTGAATCCTCAGTATTCAACTTTGTACTGAGTTTATTTATTTATGTTTCTGTTTCGTATCTGATTGTCTGTGATGTTTCCCCACTTGCACCAACTGCTCCAGTCGTGTTACTTAACACAGAGGATGTTGTCTAACTAGCGAACCCTGATAATGGAGCAAATTGTTCCGCATCGATCCACGCCGCGCCGTCATGGTGGTAATCATCCGTTTGTGTGGGTCAGTGTCTGTAATGATTTCTCTCTTCTTCTGCCCTCTGACCTTCATGCAGCATGTAAGTCTGTGTGTGTGTGTGTGTAGTGGTGTGTTATTGTTGAACATTAACCAATGAACCATCTTTTCACATGTCATGGAGGCAGAAATGAACGGTGTTATCACCTCTGATGGCTTCCTCTGACTGAGTGTTCACTTCTTTCTGATTCAGTCAGTGAAGCCGACTGAATCAGAAGGAAGTGAACAGCACAGTTCTGCACAGGCGTACAGCTGAGACTTAGACCCAGCTCAAATCAATGTATTTAGGACTCAGCTGACCTCGACCTTTGCCGGCGAGCAAGGCTTTTGCCAAGTTCATCTATTTAAATCACATGATGGACATGGACGCAGATGACTGGCTCAGTCAGAGAGACAAAGCAGGAAATTTCAACATTTCATTTGACATGAACAAATCTGACATAAACTCAAAGCTCAACATGTCTGAGTAAAATCCAGCGTGTCCTAATGAATTATTAAATCTCAGGTTTGTTCTGTTGCGTAACACTTCAGACCTGTAAAAGAAGCATTTTTATTGTTTTACACTGAACCAAAATGTGGAAATGTTCCTTCTTCATTCTCCTCCATAGTCCATAAATACATATATGAAAGGCCGGTTAGCCAGGCAAAAGAAAGTTCTCAGATTCTTCTAACAAGCCTTTTCTGTCACAACCTGTTTTGTACACTAACCAGCAGGAGTGATAGCAATCAGGTAGTATCTCTACAGCCAGAAGCATGTATAACATTTTGTCAGCCAGAGATTTAAGACACACCTACTTTCTGTGGAAAATTGCCATCATTTGTTTTAATTTAGCACTTTTTGATGTTGCCTCAGTTGTCAGTGGATATCTCGTTGGGGAGGAAATCTTCACATGTTCACTTCAAACGCTCCAGGCAAAGGATTTCTCCTCCCTTTTTGTCAAAAGTAGCTTGCTTCAGAAACGAGGGTTGATTCTGTGACAGCTACAGTACACGTGTGAGAACTAGGTCACATAGTATTTAGAATACGTACTTACCAGTGCTTAGAGGGGTTACTCATGCCCACCTAGTGTGTGAGGAGAGTGTTTTAATAGCTTCTGAGTTACTCCATCAATTCCTGTGACTGAAGGGTTTTATTCCGAAGAAGCAGAGAGATCAAACCCAACCAGCTCACACAACGTATGTAATATTATATTTATTCAGGGTAAATTGCCTGAGCACAAAGTTCTTCTACTTCATTTTCATCAGGGCTAAAACTGATATACAATGCTCGGTAGAGTGATATACAGTAATAAAAACAGTCAAATGTCAAAAGTCAGATTAAAACAACAAGAATAGATCTGCACGGAGAACGTAAAGCAACAGTCAGCAAAAAATTAAAAACTATGGCGTTAAAGAGATGAGATTTAAACAATAAATAACAAAAAATGTCTGTGAATCAACCAAAACAAGAGCACAACACATAACCTTATCATCTAGCACACACGTAAAGTGACTGTTGAATCTTAACACCTCTTGAAAGTTATTCCATTTATTTCACCATGATGGCTTTCTAGTAGAGTTCTCAGCCATCTTGAATGACTGAAAAGATCAATTAGCGTTAAATGTGCAAATTTCTACTTTTTTGGTAAAGAGAAACCTGATCTGTCCATCTTGTTGGCCCACTTGATCTAAAGAAAGTAATAAAACAGACAATGTTTAGGTGGCTGTGAACCTCCAGGACTCCAGGAGGCGATATTTGTTTTTCTTGCACGGAGACAGACTTGTCCAGACACTGTGAACCTTTTAATGACCACCCCAGCCCCTTACCTAAACTCTTACCATCTTGGTTTTTAATGTTAGGGAAGTTTGTTTGCTATGATTGAATGAATAAACTTAAATATGACATTTTGTGGCCATGTTTGGCAGCCATGTTGGAGGTCTCTAGATCAGTGAACTGAAAACGGGTTCCATAAAAGCAAAACTCTCGTTAGTTCACTTTCCAGCTGTTATTGTATCTGTGATCTTAAAACAGATGTTTGACAGGAAATATTTGGGTAGCTGTTAACCACCAAGACTCCAGGGGGCGATATTTACAATTAGGATGGAGATGGACTCATTCAGTTATTGTTGTCCATTAAATATCCACCCTAGCCCCTAATTTTTACCCTAACCCTTCTTGGTTTTGATGGGTTTTTTTTGCTATGATTTAATGAATAAACATAAGGATAACGTTCTCTTGCCTTCTTAAAAAAAAAAAAAGCCTCTATGAAGTCTTTTTGGCAGCCATGTTGGAGGTTTTAGGCCAAGTGAGGTGCCAGTTGTGTTCAAAACTCTTTTAATTGTTTTTGGTTGTTGGCTTGCTAACCATCATGATTGCTCAGATAAAGAAAGATGTCTTATAAGCAACAAAGCTGTAAGCTACTGTATGAATGCAGTACAGTATACTAGGCTACTTCTTTTTCTCACGTAGTCTGATAAATATTACAATAATATTCTTACCTGTATAAGCCACATCTCAAAGTAAACAAACTGGAAGACATGTTGGGGGCACATTAAAGTCTTTCTAAATGTTGGCGTCAGTTTAACTCCTGTGAATGTCACCGTTGGTGGGAAAGTCTCATGTGCTGGACTTCATGTTGGACGTCGGTGGAAGTTTGTGCTCCGGCTCTTTCTGCTGTCCTGGACTGAGTCTGTTTAATTCTCTGCAGCTGAAGTCAGACGAGCAGCTTAAGTATGGAGACGGACTGCAGATACGACTCCTGAGCCAAGTCTGCTGTATTTTGTTACTAATGTTTGCGTTAACGGTCTCGGCTCCGAGCGGGTGACATAATATTTGACATGAGATGCCAAGTGTGAGAAGCTCGGTGTGTGAGTGTGTGTTTTGTTCTCCTCAGGGTGTGAAGGTATTAAACCAACTGGCAGGATTGGTTGAGAGCCCGTCGACTGATGGGCCAGAACAGATGCACAGGTATACACACACACACACACACACACACACATGCACATGCTTACATGCAGTGTGTATGTGTTCACATCAGTATTTTGCTTGATTTGCACATTTTCTAACTTTTTTTTTACGGCCATTTCACTTCCTCTTGTCTGATAATATCATATGGGGGATAGATTTTCATTAGTTGGAAAGAAATGGTTCTTTTCTTGGTGCATTAAGCGTAAAAAGTCACTTCCTGCTGCAAAGAAATTACCAGGATGAATGCATTCTGCACATGCTCTGTGGGTCTGGTACTAAGATACTATTGATCGTTCCCGAGGGGCATTTTCCTTGTTCTCAGTGCTTTATTAACAAACAAGCTTTAATAAAGTCACACACACACGTAAAAAAGAAAAGAAGATATGACATTGCACGTGGCAGTATATTGCACTTTGCAAAAAAAAAAAAATTAACAAACTCCATATTGTACCGTATAATAACAGCATTGCATTCAAAATATTAAAAAAATTCTGGCATATTTTGATTGCAATGCTGTTCTTGCACATTGCAATATGGGGTTTGTGCAATAATTAAAGTGCAATATTTTGCTAGGTGCGATGTTGTCATGTCTTTGGACTAAACGGGTCAAATTCTGTTAGTGATGTCATTACAGGGGTTGTGATGTTCTCATAGCCACTTCTTTCAGAATAAGAGGAAACAGTAATTTGTACATTTCTACTTTCTTCAAAAATGGTGATACAGTTTTATTTAAAGGAAGTAAAAAAAAAAGCAAAATATGAATAAAAATGTCAACAATGTCTGTTAACAGAATACATTAATTTTCGTAGCCAACTTCTTGCATGAAAAAGAAAAATACTTGTGAAGAAATTCATTCTGCAGCTCAACTCTCAAGTTGTATCTGAAATGAAAATGAGCCAAAATATCGTCCCTCACAATTTCTGTCCTTAAAATTCCTGCAGGCAAAAAAACAAGAACTCACACACAATCTTCTACACACACACACACAGTATTTCCCAACAGGTGCAGAAGGAGATCAAGTTGCAACACTTTTCTTCCTCCCCCCTTCTCTTCTCTTTCCCGCCTCTCTCTTTCTCAAATTAATGCCAACGAGAGCGGCTTTAGAGACATTTCTGATATGTGTGTGTGTGTGTGTGTATGTGTGTGAGTGGGTGAGCAGGAAGGAGGGAGGGTCGCTAATAACCAGGCAAGGTACACTAATCTCCGATGGCAACATTTGGTTTACCTTAAGCTGGAGGGACAGCTGTATTAAAAGCAGGAATTATCCTAATCAGTTCAAACTCCATCCTCCTCCCTCCCCTCCTCCCTGCTTCACCTCTTTGCATATAAAACTTCCACATTAGGCTTAAGAGTACAACGGCTTAGCTGCTGTTCGCCCTACATCTGTCTTCTCTCGGTGACGACCAATCAGAAAGGTGGATGGAGGGATGAAGAGAGGGAGTAGGCAGGAGCAGGAAGATGGCTCAAGAAGGAAGGGGAGATGGGGAGAAAGATGGAGGAGGGTGGAACAAAGAGGGTGAGGTGACAGGAGAGGAGGAAAGAGTGAGAAGACAGAGAAAAGATGAAGAGTGATGAAAGTATTTTCAGTTTGTGGCAGGTTTTAAAGGGTCGTGAGGAGAGCACTTTAACTTGACATGTTATACTGTTTTTTAGAAGGTAATCATTATTGTTTGGTTATCTTACAGCTACAGTTACTGTCTCAGTGATTAAGACGATAAGCTTAATATGATGCAATGTTGCAGATTTATATATCAAAAAAAGCTGCAAGAATCTCACCTCTCTTCTATTGTTTTTATTTTTTGCTTCATGACTCGAGTAGCTGCAATATAAGCCATCAAGTCGGAGCTAATGTTCATGAAACATGACGCTAACAGGCAGCTTCACAGACATAAATATCTGCTAAATACTATTTGGTTAAAAGTTAGAAGCGTTCGCCAAAATGGGAGTTTAATGTTACCTCTGTTGTTTCAGGTGTTTTGTGTCCTTCTATCATTTTGTGTAGAAATGAGGGGTCAAAATCATAAAATTCTGACTGACATCAAATAAAACCTTCCTGGCCGAGAGAAATGCCTCGACAGGAACCCAAAAAATGAATGACAACAGTGAGGACTGATTGATAAGTTTATGACCTGAAGTGGAAGAAGATAGAAGATTCAGCTTTTGTCACATTCATGAGCAGTTCAGCTCTTTAAGTGTTGTAGAAAGTTTCAGGTTGGTGACTCTTGTGGTGTTTATTTTTCGGGTA
>JAPXVT010000018.1:2822650-2834349 GCA_029823135.1 Acanthurus reversus
CATGTGTGTTTGCGCCTCTATTTTCATGAATGCATGTTGCTGCTATACATGCAGGGCTGCGTGTGTGTGTGTGTATGGTGTGTGTGTGTGTGTGTGTGGGTAGACCAGGGCGTGGACTCATGGCATTGAGCCACGGTGTCCCTTTGAGACTGGGCAGGAGGAGGAGTGCAAACGAAGAGAGAGGGAGACTCTGGGTCGTAGAGAAAGAGGAACGATTTAGATAACAGTCTCAGCTTTTTGCACGCACACACACACACACACACACACACTGGCTGCTATCGGAAACACATTATTATTGGAGAGAGCTGACCACAGGAGAACCCTGGCAAGCACCCTGAGATAGGCTCTTATATTTTTCTGCCTCCCCGGGGAAGAATTCATGAATTAAATCTTTCTATTAAAGGTAACTCGTCCCTCCTCCCACAAGAACACAAACCAGAGAGAAAACCTTCATTCTACTGCAGCAACTAGTGATTATTCATTATCTATAAATACCACTGTTATTAGTCATTAATCAATCTATTATTTTTTCTGTAAAATGAAGAAAAATGCTGATTTTAAGCTACGAAAGCTCAGGGTGGCATCTTTAAACGGCCCTTAAAAGCAGAGAAAATTCAAAGATATTTAAGATATTTTTGTGTAGAACAGAGAGAAGCAGCAAATTTCTCACATTTGGAAATCGGGTGAGGTTTAAAACTTCTAAATATTTACTTTAAAAATGACTGAAACGGTCAGTCACTGTTGTTGTTCCTTATTTTCAGTTGATCACCTGATACATTCAGTGTTTGATTATAAAATACAAGATCATGTTTTGTCCAAATTTGGAAATATTAGCATGTAATCTATGAATGAACTTAACAAAATTAAAGATAACACCTGTGGTGGCCAAAAACATCCACATAAACTAAAATTTGTTTTATTTTCTACTTTTTTTTTTTTTTTACATAATTACAAAAATCCACCATTTTACCCAGAATTCTAGTTTTTGCTTAAAGTATTGCCTCTTAACCCCCTTTTGTATTAGCATATGCATGTTTGTGGCATTAGTATTCAGCTGCAAACACACATGTAAACACGTGTCCGTCTCTTTATTATGAGAAGACAGATTCCACACATCTGCGTCATTAGCTTGTGTTTTCTCATCCACATTAACGTGCAGGTGCTCTTGTCACCGATGTCGCCGCGTCTTCTTCTTCTTTCTTTACAATTTACATTTACATGTCGGCACACACACAAAGCCCCGCAAATTTCAAATAGTTTAAACTGCTCGCTGCATTCATTCAGCTCGGAGCTTTAAAAGGGCCTTTATAGTGGAGGGGAAATTAGCGATGGTCTCTCTTATGTGTGTGAGAAGCTCGCTGTGCCTGCGACGACTCCAAAACTGGAAGCAGTTCACCCAGCAAACGTTTTCTTTTTTTTTTCCTTCTTCCTCAGTGTCTGTGTGTGTGTGTGTGTGTGTGTGTGTGTGTGTGTGTATTTGGTTAGTTACAGTAATTACGGCCCAATAACTGACAGCCAAAACCAGGCAGGAGAAAGTAGAAGGGGGCTGTTTTTCCTCAGCCGCGCGCAGCCTTGCTGCCGAACATCTGCTGAGAGATTTGCATATTAATTAACCCATATTAACTCTAATTATTCTGGGAAATTATCAAATAAATTAAATTTTCTAATTTTAACCGTTTTTCCCCCCTCTTCCCGTTGCTTGACGTGTGTCAGGGTAACATCAGGAGGCGAGGGGAAGCTCACCTGAGCCGGAATAAAAAATATATATACACTAATCCCCCCTCCTCACACACACACACACACACACACACACACACACACAGTTCCTCCCCCCTTCCCCACCAACATTTCCCTCCTCTGTTCTTCTTCTCTAAATTCTCCCTCCCACTCCTCTGGCCTGGGAGTCCTGAGGGCAGCCAGGGGAAGCTTTTGTGTGTCTTTTTTATTCTTCTTCTTTGGCTTGTGTGACGAGGAGGAGGGGGAGGAGGGAGGGAGGGAGGAAGGGGAAGGGGGGAGGTTTACTTCGAACATTTGTTGGAGGCAGGAACATGTGTGAGCTGGGGGAGGAGTGGAGTGGGGGGGGTGGCACAGATGGTGAATCCATGCAGGACCCAGCAAAGGTGGGACCTCTGAGCTGTTGAGCAAACCTTGAAGCTTTCTCCTCCTCGCTCTCCCTCCTCTTCCTCCCCAGCCTGTTGCTCCGGCCTCCTCGGCAAATAAATGGGACTTTAATTGAATTAGAGTCAGAGCTGCTGCGAGGGTCTCCTCGCGGACAAAACCCAGCAGCGATTTGACGGATGCATGGCGACGTGCTGGAAGTTTCCGCACAAACCCAGAGGAACACGAAATGTTGCTCAGTCTGACGTGTTTTTACTCAGATTTAAACATTTCAACATTTTTAGATCCTGATTTTAAATTAAATATAAATGATAGGTGCAAATATGATCTCATGACTTTGTAAATATCTTATTAACATGTTATGGCTCCATATTTGCATCCTAAAATAGTCAAAAGCGTTAAATTATTGCATTAACTTTAATAATTTTATTCAGATAAATTTTGCTCAGAAAAAAAAGATTTCAGTTTTTTTAAATTTGCAGGTGGAGATTCTGTTTCAGAGGAAAATTATATTATTTCTTTATGATTTTGTCAATTTTTATTCTTTTTAGTAGATTTGTGGTTTTGGTTGTAGATTCAGCCAAAAGTTTAGATTTATTTTTGTTGTTGTTTGCTCGATGACATCAGAATAATTCTTAAAAAAAATTGGATTTCGATGTTTTAAAAATGATCATGTTTTTTATTTCTCTTGTTCTTTATTAGTGTTGGTTGTTGTTATCAGACTTTTTGAAGTTAACACTTTGGATTTTTATCATAAAAGATTTATTTACTGTTAAACTTCCAGATAGTTGCTCGTTTTTTCATAAAAAGTTTTTTTAAAACGGGTTAAAAAAATTTCTTAAACAGCTAAATTGTAAAACCTTGACGACTCATATCAGTCAAACTCTTGCTCCTCTTGTCAGTGAAGCCCCTCCCCAACTCGATGCACACACATTCACACTCACACACACACACACACACACACACACACACACACACAGTGCCCAGACAGACACACATAAACTCCCAGGTTGCGTTTACACTTCACTGAGTTTTCACCATTCATCGTCTCTCCCGAGTCGCCCCCTCCCCTCGGTGGCCCTCACCCCTCACTCTCTCTCTGTCTCTTTTCAGAGCTTTTGTTTGCCCTCTGCCACCGTCCTTTCACCGACTTGGCCCTGATTTGCCCCTTGTGCTCGATCGCGCCATTATACTGAGACAAGATAGCACAAAATATCCAAACATGTCTGCTATTCTTTTGTCTGGCGTGACTTGGGTTTGAGTTCACTGCTGAATGTCAATAATGTTCCTGTTTGAGAGAAAATCATGACCTGAGGATGCATTATGATCAGCTGCAGGCTTTGAAAGTAAATTAAAGGTATAGAAGTGATTTTATTTTCCCCCCTCAATCGATGCCTCTGGTTATTGACCAGCTTTTTGAAACTGTTAAAGTTCTTAATGGCAACGTTTTGAATGAGCATCTATCAGTTTATAATATATCCAAAAAAAGAAGGTTTTAATTTAAAATGATGGCAAATGAAAAACCAAGCAGCAATCAAGACTTTTTAAAATATGGATAAGAATTAGTTGTTAATGTAAAAATGAGGTGAGTGCAGTGAAGAACTGCGGTGTGAGGTTTCCTTCAGACAGAAGTAAGACTTACCCGAGGAAGTGCTTAAACTGCTGCAGACAGGAACAAGGGCAGACAAAAGGTCACCATGAGAATCCGCTACCGCTGGCCGTAGCCACAAGGCAGCGACCTCGCTTCCACCTTAATGCCCTCCCACACACACACACACTCACACACACACACGGAGAAACAGAGCACTCCTGCTTCCCCATCTCCCTCGCAGCCATCCAGGTGATCCGCTTGGCTCACATTCATGAGACAGGGAGCGAGCGTGAGCAGTTATCGTCCAATAGGGAGAATGTCCTGGCTCATTATCGGCGTAGGAGGCCGAGCGTGTCACCTGGAGCTAAGCCTCGACACTCGACTAAAAAGTCAGCCGGGGTTAGCGTGAGAGCGCGAATGTGGGTGTTAGTCATTCCCCCCGCAGCGATCACCTCCACCGTTGGCCTGCCGAACAGAAAGAGCTCTCTTTCTCTCCAGCTCGGAGACTCGAGCAGGAAGGGCTTTCAGTGCAGCCTCCTCGGGGCACTGGACGACTACTTTGGGATCGTTAAATAAATGTGATTATACTTGTTAGCATTGTGAAATGGTCTTCCTTGGCGAAGTGCAGGTGTAGCACCTCTGAGCTTTGCTTTCACAGCTGCGAAAGGTAAAATGTTTGGGTGAAAAAAGTTGCAAACTGGAGAAAAGTTTCTTTTTCTTACCCTACTTCCTCAAATCAATATTTTGCAATGAACAGACATCTTCAGAAACTCTTCTTTACCTCTCTCTGTAGCTGACCACTTTGTTTAATGATGTTGCTTTATTGAAAATCAGGAGCACTTGAAACTTGCTTAAAATCAAATACCCATTGCTGACAGGTGCAATCTTGCAAATTGCTTGTAAAACAAGGTTGTTTTCCAGCATATATGACCAGACTTCTACGGAGCTTTGCTTTCACAGCCGTGGAAGGTAAAAATTTTAAGTTAGAATATGTTGCAAGTTGGAGAAAAGTTTCCTTTTCTCGCCCTATTTGCTTAAATTAAGTTGTAAGCACTGGAGAGAAATCATCTTACACTTTTCTCTTCCTCTTTCTTTAGCTGCCAACAATTTAACTTATGGTTTGATATGTTGCATAATTGAATATCAGGAGCACTTTAAACAGACTTAAAAATCAGCTGTCCATTGCAGACAGGCGCAGCCTCACAAACTGCAGCTTAATTTCTCTTGAAATAAAGTAAAATAAGGTTGTATTTGAACATTTATGACCAGATTTCTGCAATTTAAAGAAGTTAAATTGATCTTGCTCTGGGCTGGTTTGCATGATGGTGTCATCAGTGCTCCAAGTCCGAGAGAGTCCTGCTAAGTTGTGAGATGAAGCTCATTGTTTTGACATATTTTTGTGTCACTGTCTCTCAGCTTTAAAGATATTCAATGCATGCATACAGTACTGCACGAGCAAAGTTTGGGACAAACAGATGTATGGGGTCAGCATCAAAGGCACAAGTTGGTGTCTGCATCTTCCTCCGAATGACTTTGGGCGTCTTTGAATGCAGCATGTGGTCAGACAACTATTGTCAAAAGCGCACACGAAGGGAGCTTATCTTTGGGTTTTTGCAGCAGTCGATTACGACTCCCAACATTAAAGGCATTTTTTGATCACTGGAGCCATTTGTTCACTGTCAAACCTGACGCTTTGTAAATATAATCATTTTAGATTTGGAGTTTGTTTCCCGGCACTAAATTAATTCCACGGGCTTCTCAGTATCTGCAGAATGCAACTGTCACAGCTGAAGTATTGCCTGTGCTGCCGTTTTTTTTCTCCTTTATTTATCTTCATCAAAGAAATGATGAGATTTTAATAAGACTTTCTCCCCTTGCTCTCTGGTTCTCTCCCAGGCTGTCACTGCTGATGCTCCCAGCCATCCTAATCAATATACAATATTCCTCTGCTCTCTGTACTTTTTTTGTGAGTGACAGAATAATGCCAGGCCCGTGAAAGGGTTATGTCAGATAGTTTAAAACCCGATATTAAACAAGAATTGCGCTGTTACATGTGTCATTTTAATTATCTGAAAAACTCAAGTCAAAGAGGCTCCTTTTATTTACCTTAAATGGAGAGAGAGATAAAAAAAAGAGATGAGGAGGAGAAAGCAATATCAAACAGGTAGCAAGAGTTTGCAAAACGTCAGCCGTAATTGCTTTTGTCGAGGATGACACTTAAGGTAAGAAAGGGAGAGAAGAGAAGAGGCTTTGGAGAAGTAAACATCTCGTCTTTGTCTTTCTCTCTCCTCAGCGACACAAAAGGCTGATTAAGAGTGAGGTTCGGAGAGGGGGGGCGAAATAACTGCCTGCAAAATATTAGTAGGTTAGAATTACTTTGTTGCGTGACACAATACCAATAGATGCTTCATGCTCGCAGAGGGAGAGGCTCTTGTCAGCAGTGGCACCTAAACAATGGCGGCTTTCTTGACGTTAATACTACGCGTTTGACTTGACGAGCACCCCACTGTCATTTTGCCTTCTTGGAGGTATACGTTGAATGCGGAGGAGACAGCTGACGTTCGGAGAAGATTGCGTCTACTGTAGCTTTCAGAGACAGTTCAACGCCCCCGCGCTTAAATTTGTTCAGAAAACTTGGGAACAAGACGTCACGAGAGACAAGAAAAAGCAGCAGGAGACAGAAGATGGTTCAAACTGGTGACAAAAATAAATGAAAGCCTCACTTTGATTCTCCAGGTTTTACTTTGAAAACCTAAATTCTTAATCAGAGCCGAAAAAATTTGCAGAAGGTCCACAAAGCTGCATTCCTCCTTTCCCCCTCTATGGGCGTATTGGAGTCAGAACGGTGTGCGTTGCCGCCGTGGATGTGTTGCTAAACAAAAAGAAGCTCCCTCGCTCCTTTTATTGGGGAAGAATGGGCCCTTTAAAACCTGTCCAGCCTTAGATAATTTCATTCAGCCGGCCCCTGCTCCGCCGTCATTGAATCTGCATCCAGAGATCAGGTTCACAGCGACGGGTTGATAGCTTCCCAAGCCTCTTGGCCTTTTGTTCTACCAGCCCCGTGCGGCCGCCCCCTCCTCTGAAAGTTGGGGGACACAGAGCTGATGGGACGTTGCTGAGAAAAGTTGGAAACCTTCGGGGTGAAGGGGCGCAGAGAGGTGAATTCCAGTTTTGAAGAGACGTCGCTTTAGATCTCTAAGCTTTGACGAACTTTCAAAGGTTTTGGTGTTCATCTAAATGTCTTGTTAAACAGGTAAAGGCATTTCTCTGTCAGAATAAATATATTTGTCAAATAAAGGCACAATATCAATTACACCAAGGTAGACGTGGACCACCCAGGAATTCCTAACGTCTCCTGGTCCCCAGCCTCCGCTGCCTTTTTTGTCATCTCCTAGGAGCATTACTGAGTCTGAACTTGCCTAAACCCTTGTGATCACACCTCTTGAAAAGGTTTTGTTTCCTCCGTCGATTGGTATTCGAGGCAGGTCACCGCACTCCCACCCTCCTCCTCCTCCTCCTCCTCCCCCCTTGTGCCTGCCTGCCACCCTCCTTCCCCCTCTGCCTCCCCTCCCACGTTTGAAAGCCCTGTTTTCATTTTAATTTGCACCTGTTGTGCAGTTGTTCGCTGAAGGCAAGTGCAGACCAGTCGGTCGTACGGAGACGTGTTAGGAGGAGATGTGGGGAGGCTTATCTTTTGATATGTAGAATGTCCTCAGAAATGTCATGCATGAACCTCATCTGGTTGGCGCTCTTGATTCTGGGAAAGTTTTAGTGAAAGGGGCACTTTAAGGCCTCAGCGGGCAAAACACAGCACATAAAATGTCATAATTAAGGCAGCTAATTCCTTTCAGAGTCACAATTTGAGGCCTTTCAGTGTACAAAAGTAACATCACATTGCATCTCATAGCTGATAGATGTAAATCCGTAGATTTTCACCAAAGACTTATGGGCTTGCTGCAGCTTTTTATTACTCAGAAACATAAATTCAACTGAAGCAGATTATAAAAAAAGCCTCCACCTCTTCACTCCAGACCCTCCCATGATTGGCTCTTACCGCAGAACATTCTTGTACAATCTGCCAATGAGGTGTGTCCCCATGTGATGCCATGCTTCTGGCTCGCCTCACGCCCCATCTGCACCCCTCCAATAAGTCTTCTGGTGTCCTTTTCTGCCGCGGTTTTACGCCGCAGCGAGCGTGCACCGAGAACCTGACAACAGTGGCGATCAATTTGCACGTGAGCCACCTTTGATTGAGTTCACAGCCCTTATTTACAGGCTGTCTATTTTGAGAGGAGCAGGCATGTGTGTGGGACTTGAGTGTTGTAGCCCTGCTGATGCTCCTCTGGAGTTTTGAGTGTGTGTGTGTGTGTGTGAGGGTGTGTGTGTCAGTGTACCGCCCTTAATGTGTGCCTCAACAGGCCTCAAGTCTATATTACACTTATGTTCAATGCAAATGTGAAGACATGCTTGCGAGGCTGCTTGTGATGAACAATCTAAATCACTACAGGTTAAGCCTTTTGTATGCATAGCAACAGCATTTGTAATATTGTATGTGCTATGTGGAGCATGTGAAACGTGACGGCTATGCTCCGCAGCAGAGCCGTCCTGAAAGGTGCAGCTCGTTGGCATCCGAGGCATGTGAGCACGACTGAAAATTAGTGGCTATTTTGGCTCGCATCTCCTCGACAGCTGTCTACCCACCGCTGCGGTTCAGTCACAGATTCCAGTCGCGGATGCTGTAATTGGGGTGTAACCCACAAAAAAAAAAAAAAACGCCTACGCCTTGGCCTGAACAGTGATGTGGGCTGACCTTTTTAATCTGGGAAGAAACCTCAATTTCCAAAACAAGCTGAAAACGCTTTTCAGATTCCTGTCATTAACTTACACTCCTTCATCAATAACATTTTAAGCTGTCAGCAGCAACCAAATGTTTGAAAATACTAAAAATGTTCAGATGTATATTAAAAGTACCCAAACTCTCCTGTACTGAGCAGACTTTACCTCTCTGTGTCACAGCTCTGAACTACGAGAATGTGGTGGAGACGGGCTCAGAGACGGAGGAGGAGGACAAGCTGCCAGTGTCCGAGGAAGACCCCCTGATCAACGGCACGGGCAGCCCCGCCAGCCTCACCAACCCAGAGGCCTCGCCGCGCGCTGAGAGCCACAGCCTGCTCACCAAGGAGGAGGAGGACGACGAGATGCGGGACAGCGGCGTGGAGCACATCTGGCCCGACAACGACATGCTGAGCGCCTCGGTCGACGGTACTGGTGAGTGTCTGGCATCAGATGGTGCAGAGATGGACTACGGGTTTATCATTTCTCCTTGAGGGGAAGTTTTGTGACTTGTGGCTCAGTCAGATTATTTTTGCCTCCTTGAATTGTTTGGGAAACCAAATCTGCAATCTGTTGTCCAGATTTGTTCCAAAATAAGTCATCTTGCTATCTGAGGAATGTCGCCCGCACTCTTTGTGCCAAGTGAAAACAATGAAGGGCTGAATGATAAATATATGGTATCATAAATGTATAAAAAACAAAAATAATGTCCCTTATAACTTTATATTTTTAATACAATGGCTGAAGAAATGCATAAAAAAGGGCTTTTGTTCAGTCGGCTTTACCAGATGTGAGGGTTTCAGGTGAGCTGCCAATCAAAAAAACTACCACTAAGCTGACTTTCAGACACTTTCTAGCGAATGTGTGCGCATCCTGCCACTCGTAGTGTCGTCTGATGCCATAAACCCCACCCATCTGGTGCCCGAGCAGACTTAAACAAACCCCACGAAGCGTCTTGCAAACACTGCTTGAGCCAGGTCTGACGGTGAAGCCCCAGTGATGCTCCCTCAGCAGACAGACACGACAAACAGTTTCTTTGTGAGCGACAGGGACCATTTGGTTCACGCTTAGAGAAAAGTCCTGCTCTGAGCCAAACAACAAAAAATATTTACAGTAATGTATAAAACCTCACAAAAAAAGCCTGCGAGCCGCAGAAAATGAGAAGCACGGGCAGGCGAGAATGTGGTCGATGTGATTCAATGTTTCATTCTGCAGGAGATGTGAGACATGTGAGGCTACTTTTACTCAGACTGTCTCAGCTCAGAGACTGATGCCACGCAATACCTCCTCCTCCCTACAGGTGACGCCGTCCCAAACTTGACTGACTTATCGTCTTTTGTTGAGCAACCCCGATTGCAGGGGCCCCAGTCACGGATGCTTGAAAGATAAATACTTTTAATTAGGGGGCAGGGTATAATCATTAAAGGAAGCCAGACTGCTGCAAAAAGTCATTAACAATCTTAAATGAAATTTTTATTTTTATGATAGCCATTTACATGTATAATAAGAGTCAATGATTCTTGGAAGCATGTGACAGGAACAGAGTATGGCGAGAAGTCATGTAAGACAGCCAATTTAAATGAGCTGGGCTTCGCTATTCATTTCTGCTAATGAACTAGCTGTGCACGGCGCCGAAAAACGGAGGAACATTCGGCAGTCTTAAATTTTAATATGGGGGAAAATTGCACATTTATTAGAGGTGAAAAAAACTTAGTGGGTATCAACATTTGCGTGTGCTAAATAACAGTTCATATTTGCTGCTGGAGGGGAGGAGGGAGGGAGAAAAGACAGTTTGGTAAATAAATCAAGATAAAGGATAAACAAGCTGTCGTTGCATACGGTAATTGTTTATTTGATAAAGACCTGCGGTGCCATAATGTCTGTAATTCAACTATGTTGCAATTCCCAGATAATATGCTTCTTGTGTGATAAAGTGTCTGACATATTTCGGAGAGCAAGTCAAGTTCATTAGAGCGTTTGGGAGTCTCTTTCCCAATCTTGCGGGTGCTGTGTTTCCCAGCCTGTTTCTTTTTTCTTTTTTTTTCTTTCCCGGTGCCTAAGTGTCTACAGTGATACCTCAGCACATAACTCGGGCCTGAGATAAGTTTGCACCCCCCCTCTTCTTACTACTCGGACTGATTTGCTCGTCACTCCCCTATCAGGAGTTTGTACACAGGTCTTGGAAGTGTGAGTGAATGTAGGCAATTGTGGGTCTGCAGGGGGGTTGGAATTGTTGTAAAAAGCCCCCAGAAGTGCAGAGAAATGTTTTCCAAAAGCACAACCAGCCACTCTTAGGGCTCAGTTCATGTGTCGTCATGCTTCATATTGTCTTTAGCTGTAGAGCAACAAAGCCTAGATGACTTTCAGAGACATAACTGCTGCATGTACGAGCGAAAAAAGCAGTTTATCGCAGAGCCTCCTCTGATTCCAGGGCACAATCAGAGTCTTGTGTCTGGCGTTGTCCTTGACATTCCTTCATCCCACAGTGAGGCTGGACGCGATGTGCTGGAAAGCATGACATCATTATCACTGACAGACATTTTCAAATAAATCACCTGCGTTCTCCCTTCGCCCTTTTTAAAGTCCTCTCCGGGGCTTCAGGAGGATTTCTGACTTGACGTTACAGCAGTCACATTCTGAAGAAATCCCGCTTTTTTTTTCCCCTGCATGTTTGCTGGATTATAAAGGCACTTTCATTCCAAATTTTGCCAGATTTGGCCTTCTGTTTTTGATAAAACAGCAGTTCTTGTTTTCTTTGCACATTCATCAAGTTCTGGAGTTATTAATTTGTCATTTAAACACCTAGTGCATCCAGGAGTTTCCCATGTTTTTTCAATAAGTGCAGTGTTTCAGATGCTTTTCCAGCCTGCCAAGAATAGAAATCAGAGGAAAACACTGTATTCTTTGGCTGTAAAATGCTCAAATATGAAGGCACTGACACGAAATATCTGCTATTGACAACTGCAGTCCAAAATTATCAGCGATGGCATCAGTTTAAAGCTATTGTGTGTCTGTGAGACAGATTCAGGAGAAATAAGGCTAAATGCACAAAGGCAGAACTTTAAAGCGACTGTGGTGACCGGCCATAAAAATAGGAATGTTTTCAAAATAAACAGCATCAGAGCTGCTATGAAAATAGGTGGAATTATGGTCAGGC
>JAPXVT010000018.1:2875768-2889174 GCA_029823135.1 Acanthurus reversus
GGAGGATGATGATGATAGGGATGATGATGGTTGTGGTGGTGGTGGTGGTGGTGGCTGGACTGGGTGAAGTGGGTCAGGTCCGAAGTGAGCGGACATGCGAGTGACACGGATGCGTGATGTGACCCGTTAGCGGTGGGGTGGATGGACCCGGGGCGGCGCTCGTCCTGTCTGTCTCGGCCGACGCGGGGACGCCGGTAGCCACGGGGCAAACAAATCAGAGGAAGTCAGAGTGATGCCGGCTGAGAAGTTTGCTGCTCGGCACTTCAGTTCACTTCACGTCCACTTCATGTTCACTGTGAGCTGCAGCTTCAGACCTCCTCTCAGGGTCGCAGGGTTTCCATCCAAATTCAGAGTTTTTCTTTATCTGATCAGACCTTCTTCATGTTTTCTCTCTCAACAGATAATAAAGCAGCACAGATAAAGATGTGCAGATCATTTCAAATTCTTTCTGTCTCTCCTTCTGTCTGTCTGTCTGTCTTTGTCTTTGTCTTTTTCCTTCTTTCACTCTTTCTCTCTGTCATCCTTTCTGTCTTTCTGTCTCTCTTTCTTATTTTCATTAATTTTTCCCTTCTTTCTATTTTTTCTTCTTTCTTTCATTCTTTCTCTTTTTGCTTATTTCTCATTTGCTTTCTCTCTTTCTGACCATTCTGTCTTTTTCCTCTGTCATTTTTTCTTTTCATGCTTTCCTTTTCTCTGTATCCGTCCCTCTTTCATCCTGTCTGTCTTTTTCTCTTTCTCTTTCTGTCTTTGTCTTTCTGATTTTTCGAAATTGTCTTTCTCTGTCCTTTTTCTTTCCTACTTTCTTTCTGTCATTTTTTCTGTTTTTGTATGTCTCCCTGTATCTCTGTCTGTAAGTCTGTCTCTTTATTCCTTGCTTTCCTTCTTTCCTCACTTTATTTCTCCTTCAGATCTTGTGTAACATTTCTTCTTATCTCATTCACTTCATAAATTTGACTTCCTGTTAACTGTTTCTCTACCTATATTTCTTCTTTTTCATTTGATCAGTGGATCATTAGAAACTTCATTTTAATGCTTGTTTATTTCCTGCTGCAGAGTTCATCTGATTCAGCCTCAGTTTATGTTAAATCCAGTCAAACTGTTTGTTAGATTCACCGCAGACCTGCAGTCTTTGACTGTGATATTAGCTGGTGTCTTCTTGTCTCTGCCTAAACGGGGCATTAGTGGCCACGGGGCAGCAGCATATCAGAGGTGATCAGCATGATGCAGGCTGAGAGGACACACAAACACACACTCACAGCTCCTCTCTGCATCCGTTTCAGGGTTGGAGTCAAATCCTGTTAAAATTCCTTTAAAAACGCACAACCCTGAAGAAACAGTCAGAGCAGCTCTGTTGAATGTCGAATGTCTAATGTAAAAACATGTTGAGCACAAATTCTTCACTGACTTCACATTAAATGCTGGTTATATCTCAGGTGTAATTTTATCTTCATCCCTCAGATTCTTACACTGTTTGATCTCATCAGTCTGTCACATTCAGCACTGATTTACTCAGTTGTTTATGAGCTATTTCATAATAATATAAGTGTCTCTGACTCAGTTTGTCTTATACTATTTAAATTACTTTCATCATTTCTCAGAATGCTGGTTTGTTCTTTGTCAAAATGAAACTTGTAGCTTGGTTAAATGGACCTTTTTTTAATGGTTGCATGTCACAGGTTTACTAGTTTGCTCACTGGTGTTGCCAGTTTTGGGCAAGTCCATACAAAGGTGCCATAGTTAATTTAACTTACTGCACCTTTGACGTACCAGCGTCATGAAGAAGGAAAATATCTGCGGTGAAAACGGTCAGTTCTGGTCTGTTCCCTCGTGATGTTGGTGCAGATTTTAACTCGAAAACCAGGTCTGAATAATCCTCTGCTTTGTTTACAGCCTGAAAAGATTGTTGCAATGTTCCCAGATCTCAGCTATGACAATCGCAGCATTGTACATTTCTGTAAACCACAAATATGCACATTTTGTGTGTGTCATATGCACCAATACAAGTGTTAAATATTAAGGTGACATAGTTGGCACTATATTTACATGCTCTTTCTTATTGGAGGAGGAGAGCTTGGCGGCTGTGGCACTGACCTGTGTTTAAGGCCATTTTAGGGTGTATTTTAAATTGACAAAACCAAGACATTTTAGAAAGACCTTTGGACATTATTCTAGCCATGTTTTCAGTGACCAAATCATGAAATTTTTAGTGAAAATGTTTTTTTTCTCACTCTATCCAAGTGTTTTTTGTGCCTCAATACAACATGATGCAGCTTTTAGCCCAGTTGCCAGAATAAAATGTTGTAATGTTTTATGTATTGATGATTTATAGAAACATTGATAATTGAAAGAAATGATGGCCAAAGCCCAGGCCAATTTAAAGCAGAATGGACATAGAGACCTAAACCAATCCCTTACAAAGCGTCTTCAGTTTCAGTTTGGACAGAATTGAGTTGTCAGGCACAAAGACAGCACGGCACAGCGCAGCACAGCCCAGCGCAACTAACCAAACTCCACCAAAACCCCAAACTGAAAACTTAAAAAGACTTTTGCTAATTTGTGAACATTTTCTTTGCTGCTGTTGGGTCTCTGAAGGCCAAACCCAAAAGACTTTGGGATTCCAGTCAGACTGGAGCGATGATTAGATTGCTTCACCCAATTCTTCTATCATCTGTCTCCCAGTGCCTTTAATATGCAAATTGTAGGTATGCAAAGCTCTGATGCTTTTATTTAAAAGACATGTCCTCGGGCGATAGCAGTGGGCTTCCAGGGAGAGCTCTGTTTTAGCATGAAATAAATAGTTGTTAAAGGGATCACACAAGTTTGCATCTTGCAAGATGAAAAGCTAATTGACATGAATAATTTATTTGTATTGCAGTATCTTAAAGATATCAAATAGCAGCAGATAAATAAAACTTGAGTTCAAACATGATGCGGAGCGTCGACGGGTTCTTCCGAATGTTCAGAGGGAATTACATCTTTCAGATTAGTCGTCATGCTTTAAACTCATAATGGCATTTGTCCTAAGGTCACTCCACTGCAATTATCAAATATTACCAGAATACTCAGAGGTATTAAGAATAATGATCTGAAAATGAATCATTATGTTGCTCCTGTGGTTCAGGATGGTTAAAGCTGTATTTTTGGCTGGGAGACATGAGCATGAGACATGGGAGTCATGTCATCAGGTGAACGGTTAGTTTGACAGTGTTCAGACAGAACGTGATTAACGGGATTTACTCGCAAGTGACACGTCACAGTAGGGCTGGGCACTGACGAGGACTTCATGATATGATTCGCATCGTGATTTATGGGTCACGTTAAGATACAGGTATTATGAATATGAATATTGCAATATTGTGGCATCGATTTTGTTTTTTGTTTTTTGTTTTTTAGCCCAACCCTGCATCGCATACAGCGCAGGCGTCTTCAGTCGCCTCAATCGTACTAGCAAATATTTTCCCGTGCAGAGGAGGAAGTGGGGGCTTGTCATTAACTACGGTCGATATAATCTTCATCGCTGCACTGTAGCAGGTGTGGAAGTCCCAGAAACGATGGAAAACTGAACGACTTTGTGTCTGGGTTCACCACATCATTCTGAGATGTAGAAAGTCGTGCCGCACTGCTCTGTGTATCAACACAACAATAGTTACTTTGACCGTCATGTCTGATTGAACATCTGGACGTCAGGACATCAGTCACATTGGGACAATCTCTAAGCTGATTGGCTGTTTTGACGCAGTGTCACACGAATTTGCCGGAAAAACTCGTGTGATGATGTGATGGATGCGACATTGCGTGGTCCACGTCACATCCGCGTTGTTGCCTGGCGTGAAGTTGCATCTGTTTGCTACTTTACATTGACTTTGTGAAAACCGAAGATGATCAGTTTATTATCAGACAAGTCTGACATCTTTGGATTGAAGAAAATCTGACTAATGAAGCAACGCTCAATTAAAATAATCCATAAAAAATATTGTTATTGTTAAAATGTGATAAAAGAAAACATTCCTGAGCTCCTGAAGTAAATAGTTTATAACATTTACAAAATACAAATACTATAAAGAATACAATGTAGGGATGTGTACAATTTCAAGTGATATTGCCAGTGGATGTCAGTAAATTCTGTTAAATTATGTATAACTTTATAAACTTCATTTTCACCCTGTGGAGCACATTGTACTAAAATAAGCGCTGTTTTTTAATCAGGAAGTTACCATGCTGAACTATTTGTTCTATCAGGAAAGGAATGTTCAAACTGTCCTGTGACTTCAATTGTGAAAAAGTTAAAAATGTGATCTGCTGTTACTTAAATAACTTAAAATGAGGTTTTTGATTCTATTTTTGCCAACTGCTGCAGCTGAAGAAGTTAAATCACAGTTTGATGTTTGCATTTGTTTCACTTTTTCCGGATGAAGGCTGCTGTGGGTCGTGTTTTCCACACTCGCATCTGATAATGAATATGGTGATGATTTTTATTACTGTCAGAATGACACATAAAACACTTTGATTTTGTAGGTTTTGGCTTAGGAGAGAGTTGTTCATCTTATCCATCATCTAATTATCGAAGCCGCCCTTGTTTTTTTGGCATATGTGTGTGTTTGTTCCCCCAGAGTTCAGTCAGAGATCCAATCGAATCGCGTTCTGTGATCGACTGACATTTACCAAAATGACAAAGCCCGCCCACCAGAACCTCCGCCCGGGCTAAAAGCGAGCACTCAAAGTGTTTTAAACTTGCAGTTTGACCCCGGCAGAGAGGAGGTCCGCACACTCGAGTTTAATCCTACTCCATATCTCTGCTGGCATAGTTAGAATTCAGAAGTGCTCAACTTTAACTGGAAGGCCCTTCTGATTAGAGAAAGCCCACAATGCCCTCTATTGTTTTTGTGAACTTTTGACTGCGTGGGCCGGCCCTCAACAGTGGCGAGCTGCACCGAGGAGTCGGCAGCGGGGCGGAATATTTGACATTTCTCCGTGATGACAGCCTCGTTACTACTCTCGTTTCGTACTGTATGCATCCTCTCTGTGTGGACCCACGTCTCCCGTGGCAACAACAATCTGATTTGGATGACAAATTCTTTCCGGCTCTGGAGTGTGGCATGTTTTTGGCAAACTCCACCCAGCTTATACTCAAATTGAGGCCTAAGCAGCTATTTTCAAGGACTGTTTAACATACACTGGGCATAAATGTGTTTTTCAGAGACACAGTGAAGTGTCAGAAACTCTTTTCTAGTAAACACAAGAAGTGCGAGAACAACTGGACCTGGTAGAAAATACGTCTAGTATAACACTTTATTCCACTGTTGTCAAAGGAAAACCTTATTACAGTTTTTGTCATTTGAGACGTTTTCAGTGACCTGTAATGAGGTGTAAAACACTCTACACAACAACTTTAAAAGTGTGACATTTTGTAGTTTTGAGTTTTTTATTTGACAGAAAAATTCATTATGTGTTCAGATTAGAGCTGTGATTTAGTGTGGTCACACTGCCGTTGTAAACTGGTTCAGTGTGTCATATCTGCAGAGAAGACATGAGATTACTGCCACTATAATTATCATAAACTTATTGTACAAACATATTCATCTACACTAGCTGTTCTCCAGCTGCACAGTTTTATGTCTTAGACTCAAATTTGATTTTAATTTACACACATTTTTAATTTTATTACATATTTATACTTGTAGGAGTTTGCCTTCATTGCAAACAGATGCTTAACTGTAATTGTTGTGCAGATGTACATAAAGAACTTGAAACATCTTTAAAATGTACTACTGGTACCACTTTAATTACTACGATCGCTACGCTGCTATCATTCCTGCAGCACACTGTGTTAGTGTAGCATCACTGCTGGCTACCACTGTTGCTACAAATGCAAACACTTCTGCTGGAACTGTTATTACTCAACTAAATACAGTAACAACAATTACACAACAAGTTAAAGTCAAGTATTTTTTGGAATAAACTCTGTGAACTTATTATCCCGTTAGCGATGAAGCTAATTAACTTGCTAATGGACAGTTAGCAACCAATAGCAAGCTTGGTAGTTTGTACAGCTTTTTCACTCCTCCTTAATAAAATTGTTTGTACAATTAATATCCAAAATAAAAGCAAAATGTTGGGCTTAAAAGCAAAACAATACAGAGGAAATAGGAAAGAGGAACAATGAGCGTGCTCTGTCCTGCCTGGCTAATATGTCAGCAGTTAGCTTCGCAGCTAAAGTTCAAAAACTAGCTTATTATTGTTTCATTATACCATAGTAGTACATACAACACAAAAATCAAAAATCAACTTTTTTATTTCTATTCATATGTTTCAATATATATTTTCTGAGTTTTATTTTTAGGATTTTATTTCCGACCTTTGACTCTGTTTGCAGTGCTAGTCCACGTCAGTCCTTGTTTTGCTTCTGTCACTTCTGTCAAGTTCTAAACCTGTTAAAAAAGCAAAACAGTGTTTGAAATATGAATAAACCACTGAATCAGAATTTGTCTGATGTTATTTTTTTGACTATTTTTTGATGGAAATGTTTTATTGTCAAGTACAGCACAGCTTTTATGCTAACTGTGTCATGCTAACTTAAGCTTAGCACTATTTAGCTAGGCTTTAGCATGGAGGTGGTTAGAAATGTACTAGTAATTCTTTCTTCAAGTAGTGGACGCTCATTCTTATTAAACTGCTGCTTTTATTTTATTTTGTTTGAGTATGTGAGCACTGTTGTCATGATGTGCATGTGGAAGCCCAGTTACAAAGTTTGTGTACTGACTTTATTTTTGTTTTTATCCAAAAGGAGACTCAACATGAGAGCACACAGTCCTCTTCTCCTTCAACTTGTCACAACAAAGATTTTGTCCCAAGATGAAATGCTGTAAAGGTAAGATGAGGCTGCAGTTACACAATGACAACACTTGCTTTCAAATGTTTTAATGTGCATGTTTCTGATACAAAGTTCGCTTAATGAGTTTAGTACTGATGCTCGTACTGATGCCGTGTATCAGACTGCAGCTAAAGCTGCAGTAACATCACATGCTAAAACTATTACTAAAATTGCTGCTATCACTTCTATCACTTCTTCTTTTACAATAGTTCTTGTAAATTAGTACTGACTAATTTATGATAGAAAGTGACAATGTACTTTTCCTAAAGTACTCTACTTAATACAATTATGAGGTACTTTACTTGAGTTATTCTATTTTATGCTCCTTTATTCTTCTACCGTACCACTATTCAAGGATAGCATTGCGCCTTTTGCTTCATCACATTTTCTTTTACTGCGTTAGAGTTATTATGAATTTCTGAAAATTATGAAGTATAACCATTGAGGTAGTTATCCTAAAGTGTATACAGTCATGAGATTAGCTTCACCTTTTCCAGCTGATTCATTATTTTTATCCTTACACATTAATGCATCGCTAATTATTAGTCATAAATATGAGAGAGATATTTTCTAAAAAGGGCCTTTGTGCAAAATGAGTGCTTTTCCTTAAGTGCTCCACATGTATTTCAATGCTGCTGCTTCTGATGTTTTACTATATCTGAATTGGGGACTTTAACTTGTATCAGAGTATTTCCACACTGTGGTATTGCTGCCTTAGTTTTTATAAGTTTTGAGTAGTTTTTCCAGCAATGACGCTAATACATCTGCTCGTCCTGCTTCAGCTGTTACTCCCACATATTTAATTTCTGAGCTGCATCTCTTCTAGTTGTGTTTGCAGCTTTTAGTGTGTTGGTGGCATTGATTTTGACGTTTGAAATGTGTGATTTTTGTGATCCGCTTTTGGGTTCATCTTCAGTTGTGCAGACTGTTGGAAGTAGATGAGACAGATCTTTAATATTTGCTTTGTTAACATCCGAGCTGCATTTCTACATCAGCACTGACCCTCAGCATTATTACATTGATAAATGTGTATTGGTAGTGGCTCCTTACTGCTTTTTACTTCAAAACAAGTGTGATCATACAGCATCTCTGCTGTTAAATCACTCTCAGGCCCTAAAATGTCCTCTGCTTTGAAGTCACGCCGTGCACAAATGAAGCCCTGCGTGGTAAAATGAAGCAGGATATGTAACCTCACAGCTCTTCTGGACGAAATAGCAAGTGTTAAATGAGAGAAGAGTGGAGTCTTTGAATAAAGAAATACATTCTTATTGGGGAGGTGAGGGGCTGACAATGAACCCCCTCGTTCTTAGTTGAGCCTGCGAGAGGCCGACTTGTTCATCCCTTGTTATGCGGCTAATGTGTATGATTTAAGGGGGAATTATGCACATCTCAATGTGCCTATAAATGACATTATTCATGCACAGGTGCTGCACTAAGCAGCTCCTGAATGATAATTAAGATAATCTTTCTCTTTTTTTCTTCCTTCACGCTCGCTCCCTCCCTTTTCTCACGGATCCACTTTGTTCAGGCAATATCTCCTGTGTCAATACCTCGCTAGACTGCAGCCCCTCTCCCCTCAGCCATTGTCTGATCCTTATTCAGCACTAAAACCCGCACTAACAAGTGAGACCACGTCTATGTTTCTCCCCCGAGCCCGACGGTATTTCTGAGAAATAACGTGCCAAGTTGAATTAAAGTGAGAGAATAAAAAAAAAAAACTTTTGCAAGGCAGAAACTTGGCTGCAGCGTTCCCGAGGGAATTCACCGCGCAATGAATTTCTCAAACGAGAATATGAAGACATTGATGTCGAGCACTTTGCATATGATAAGCTCTTTTTCCATAAAGAGAAATGATTAGTTTTGGAATGGTTAGGAAATGTTGCTGGGGAAAAAGTGTTGGAGGCTCTCAGATATTAAGGACATTTAGAATACATTAAAAAAAAGAGAAATTCTGTCATAGTTAGGAGGTAAGTTATGCCAAAATTATGGTTTAAACTCAGGTTCTCTGAAAAAAAAAAAAAAGATGCACAAAAGCTAAACTTTGCACAGAGAGAACACATGAATCACGTTTTCTCTGATCTGTTTGGACGGTAGCGAGACGCATGAGGCCAAATGTTGGTGTAGAAGTGCATCATCACAGTCAGTGAATCCAGTGTTATTAAGGAACCCGAGGCTTTTGGGGCTGGAGCTCCTCTCCACTGTGGTAAACAGTGAGCGATGATTATCGTCGCTTACCGCGAGGAAATCCAGCTGTATTGTTTTAGCATGGCCACTTGTTTACAAGAACCTCTCTTCGGTGGATGGGCCGTGCTTTATTCAGTTTTCTTTTGTGTGCAAATCACTCGTTTTGTTTGTATTTTTTCGATTTTCTTGTTGTGTTATGCTCCGAGTCGGCCCTCTCTCTGGCCCGTGTTGTGAGGGAAGCCATCCAGTGTCTTTGCAGCCTGCAGCTGCACTTCATTACCCAGCTTTTTGCCACACCCTTTGATTTCAAACAAACACACTCTGTATGCACACCAAAGCAGGAACAAATGGAAGCTGCTATTAATTCATAGCATTTGTTGAGATTGCACTGGTTGCCAGATGGGTGGAGAGTGTGGTGACGCTGTGTCTTGGGCTGTCAGGTGAGATGCCACAGAAATGCTTTGTGCCTGACATGCAACGATCAATTGAAAGCAAAGAGAGCGCCCCCTGGCTGCTCAAGCTGAAAATTTCCGTAAAGCTGAGCAAGCAACTCTGCTGCCCCCTCCTCTCCTTGTTTTTGCTCCGGCTCGTGTTTTATTTTGTCTGTTGTCGTCTTCTCTTTTAAGTAGTCCTGCAGCCAACAATTTTTCTCCATTATCGATTAATCTGACGATCATTTTCACCGTCGATTAATCATTTATTCAATGAATTGTCAAAAAAATGTGAAAAATGCTAACCATGGAGCCGAATGTGACGTCTTCAAATGGATTTTTTTGTTCAAGCAGCAGCTCAAAACTCAGACTCCACATTTATGATCATAAATGACACAAAAATGCAGCAAATCCTCACATTTAAGAGGGTTTGCTGCAATTCTTTCTGTTTTTTTAATTGGTCACATTACTGAAACTATCAATCAATATAAATACTTGTATAATAATGGAACAAAATAGTTAGTGATTAATTATCTATTGTTTGATTAATGTAATAATCGTTGCAGCTCTATTGTTAAGGCCAGTTTATGAGGCGG
This sequence comes from Acanthurus reversus, assembly GCA_029823135.1. Lineage (NCBI taxonomy): Eukaryota > Metazoa > Chordata > Actinopteri > Acanthuriformes > Acanthuridae > Acanthurus > Acanthurus reversus. The sequence goes on from JAPXVT010000018.1 coordinate 2,885,851, forward strand.
AATGAAACGGTTACGTGGAAAGTTGCAGCGGTGTAAACTGGTTCGTCTCAGCTCGACTGAAGTCGGCTGATGGTGTCGCCTGCAGTTCAGCTTGTTAAGTCGCCAGAGGTCAGTTTTACAACGTAAGGCACGTCACTTGTTTCAGCAGCCAATGAGCTCATAGAAATGCAACCTGTTACTAAGAAGCACAGCATAGAGCAGCCAATAAAAATATGTGCTCTCTAAAATTAAATGTGATTGGCTGAAAATCTCGTCACAGTCCAAGTTAAGGGCCAAGGAGAGGAGCAGAAGTCTGTTGTCCTAATTACAAAATTCTAAAAGAATATTATGGGATTTTTGAAAAATCAGCTGCCTACCTGCTTCAACACTGTTATAACTTCTGGTGTCAGAAAAAGAGAAGATTTAGCAGTAGGACAACTGAAATTTCTCAGTCACTTAGCCTAGATTGAGGAATTTATTGCTTTAATCGACATTTACCATCGACACTGATTCAACATCCACATAAAACACATTTTAAATCTAGGCTATCTTTGTAGCGCCAACTAGCAAAGACACAAAGTTAGCGGTTGTCTGGTGAACATATTGTCGCATTTAGTGATTAAAGTGCCAGATATTTTTTTCCTGGAGTTTGTGAAAACCAAAATAGAACCAAAGTGAGATTTAATGACATCAGTTGACACAAACACGACTCAATTAAGTGCTAATGTTGGTCTGTGTTTGCTGGATGGTTAAATAACCCTAACCCAAACAGCCTAAAAAAATTGTAATAAATCATTGTTGTGTTTTCTGCTTGTTACACTGACCTCATGTGGCCAAAAAATAAATTAATACAGCTTTAAACTCTCTTTTAATGGAGTAGAATTGGTCATTCTGCTGAATTTTTGTCTGCTGGTTATATTTTCTGAAATGTATACTTGTCCTTGGAGGATTAAACTGTTGTGTTATTGTGACTGGGTGCAAAAATGTGGATATTATACTCACCTCTTGTTGTAAGACACAAACTGTAGGACGTAAGTTTGCAGAGGTTTTGTCGTTTCTGTGACATTTCATTTCTTCATCTGCAAATTTATGTGATCAGTGTGCTTTCAGACCTGATCTTGCACTGGTTTGGTTTGAGCACATTAAGGTGAAGTCACTCTACAATGTGATTAAAGCATAATATTGAAATCTAAATCAAGGGAACAGTTTGAATTGAGTACAGAGTTGTAGTAATTAGTGACACTTTACAGGCTCAACAGCAGCACTTACAGGACTGTTAAAGAAAAACCATGGACCACAGACTCCATCCGTCATCGCTGCAGTCGCAAAAGGCAGAATTAACTTCCTCTAAAACCCTGATTTCCTCTGCAAATGACACTGAATCATATATATTTGAACTGTGCCTCCTGGCTACAGTGTGTCCTGAAATGTCTTTAATAAGGATGAGGACGTGAAGGGGCTGCTATGGCTCCGGTTTTAAATTAGAAATAACCCGGCAGAGCGCTTGACTTACAGAAAAGGTTAGGTTTAAACACAACACATTAATCTCTGCTTCTCGTTTGCACATTTATGGATCTGAGTAAGTACGTGTGTGTGTGTGTGTTTCACCCACTACCATTAACCAAAATATGAAAAAGCAATTACAGAAATGAGTGTGTGCAGGGAGTGTCCACTGATATCCTGACTTAAGAGTGAAAAAGCTAAATCTGAATCAGTGTTTTTGTAGTAGGGGCTTTGTCAGTGTTATCAGCCTAATCTAAATATGATAAAGCAAAGATTAAAACCAATCATTATTTGGTTCATAGTATACTCTCTGCCCAACCCTGCTGTATGTCAGCACTCCCATCGGCAGCAGGAACATATGCACAGGTTTCACAGTTTCCACCTGATTAAAACGATGGAGGTTCATCACTGTTTTCACCGGCTGTGCGTCTTTATTTCTTTTTTTTTCTGAGGCAGAAATTGCAGCTTTTACAGATGACAAGCAATTTGAAAAGGCCCTTGTTGAATAGTCACAGGTGCCATGTTGTTTGAATCAAGCAGGCTAGCTGCAAATAGCTGAAGTGGTTTGCATTTTTTCCAGCGTGCAGGAGGAGAGCACACAAAAGTCTGTTCAGGATGAAACGCTGCTTTACGTGTCCGTTAGCAGATTGAAGATTTAGTTACACAAATATTTCACAAAGGCAGCACAAGTTTAATTGACTAAACTATCTGGGATGGAAGCAAAGAGCTAAATTCTTTTGTTGTTGTGTGGCTGAAAGGTATCCGGTGGAGTTTTTCACCTCTAGTGGTGCTATGGAGCAATATTTTTAAGAGTAGGTTTCTGTTTCGTTTGCAGTCTGCAGCCAAGAGTCACATTTGCTCATGGATTTAGTAATTTGCTAATCCACTAGACAGTCGGTGAGTGTAAGAAACAAAGCAATATGCCAGTGAATTTGAGAGAAGACTGCTAGCTAGCTAACTACTAGCAAACATGAGTAAAAATACAATGCAGCTTCACTGAAAATCAAACAGCTTGGTGTATTTAAGGGGCATTTAAATAAGGAAATGCTAAAATATTTCCTGCTTGTCGATGAGACACTTTGGCAGAAAGATTAGAAAACATGATTTTATAATCTGACTGGCAAAATGGACATTAAAAGCAACTACAGTTTCAAACATGATAGACTTCAGAATCACAATAAAAAGACTTGCAAATATTCACAGCAGCTTGAATAAACAACAAAAGGAGCCAAGAGCTGAGGTTTTGTGTGTGTCCTGTTCATCCTAACCTTTCGTGTTTCGCTGTGCTGATTTCCTTCCCAACGCAGAAACACAAGGACCCCATTTCCCTGAGGTGCTACAGTGCACACACACACGCCAGACAAAATGTCCTGTCCCAGGAGTGTGTGTTTCCTGTTGAGTGGGATTACACAAGGCTGTAGTATCCCTCCATACAAATCTTCTGTCTCACTGTCTCTCTCTCTCTCTCTCTCTTTCTCTCTCTCACACACACACACAAACATGCAGACATCATTTACTGATTATTTATAGCTAGCCGGGGCACTTCTGGTCAGGGTCCAAGTCTTTATGAGTTTTTGAGGGCGCATCTCTGAATGTGTGTGTGTGTGTTGCATGGTTGCATGTTTATGTACGTGTATGCATACCGGTATGTGTCTATGTGGGCTGCATAAGGAGACGCAGAAAGAGAACAAAAAACAAATAAATGCAGTAGAGGAGAGAGATTAGGGGGATCAGGGCTTAACTGTTTATTTATTAATCTATTTGTGCTACATACCCACAGTCACCCCCTGATCTTGTGTGTCTGCACCAACAGGAGATGGATAACAACACACACCATGAGGC
>JAPXVT010000018.1:2987871-2999215 GCA_029823135.1 Acanthurus reversus
TTAATTTACAAGTAACTTTATTACAGAGTATTTAACATTTTTGCATCGTCAAGTAATTCTAGACATAAACACTGAGATGATAAAGAATGAATGGAAATAAAATAGCTAAAAAACCCAGTAATGTTCAGAATCATTCAAATGCTTACTGTCTGTTTTTAATAACGATTGTTTTCAGCATTATTTATTCAGAAGTTGACGGATGCATCACTCCGGCTCGACTAGAAACCATGAAAAACTGTTTTGCTTGGATTGTTTTTTGTCCATTTCTGTATAGAAACAAAACTTTCAGATGCTCGCAGGGGTATAAAAACTTTCAGATTTTTTTTTAATAGTTGTGTCGGCTATGTTGACATGGAGCCTGAAATTCCAGAAATAATCTGTTTAAAAGCCTAAAACAGAATAGGAATGCTCCATACAAACACATCAATCAGAATAAACAGCTGGATGCCTTTTTATGACAAAATTCTGTATTTTTGAAACTTGCTTCTAGGTTAGTGTTCATAATTTTACATGCCAAATACTAGCTCTAATTATGTGGTATGAAAAATATGTGTTGGAAAAGGATGAATCTCTGACCAAAACCAATTTTTTTGTTGATTAAATGCTCAGACGTCACTCAGACCTGCTGAGAATCCATTTGGAGGTCGTTCAGAGCAGAGAGATCCTGTCTGTCCTTCATTTGCAGGTTTTCCAACAACGTAACATTAACTTTCCGCTCAGTCCGTCACATCAGCACGTGTCACTGCAGTAATGCAAAGGTGGCTCCTGATTAGCAGCTAACAAACTGCGCAGCGTCGGGGGGCGGCGGCCAAACATCTGTAGCACACCTGCGCACGGCGGTGCCAGGATGTGAAACACGGCTGAAACAAACAGGGACGGGGGGGCGTTTGGGAAAGAGAAACAACAGCAACTCTGGCAGGCGATTATCATAATTAAAGCCGCATCAATTAAAGGGGTCAATCACTGCGCGGCTGCCACCTTCCTCCACAGATGGTGAAATGTGTTTCGGGCTGCCTCCTCCTTCCTGACACGGCAGAGAAACGCAGACACGCTGCACTTTCACCAACGCACTGATAAACACACACAATGCAGGACAGGTCACAGAATCAGATTCAGCACACAACCAGTTTCTAAAAGCATTGATGGTTTTTCTCCGTCGGGTTCCAGCTTTATTTCCCAATGGAGGCAGAAACTCTGCAAGGATCCGTCTCAACAACACCCACACACTTTATGTCTTCACTTTTTTGCTTTGTAAGAGGATCTGCATGTATTTACAAGTTATTGCTGTTAAGCCAGCAACATAAAAACCTTAACTGAGGTCATGTTCCTTCTACCTGTTTATATGAAAATATCTGATTTCATTTTTGCATTGCACTGATTCTGTTCAGGGCTGAATTTTCAGAGCAGTTCTCAAGCAAGTGTGAAGTCTTTATTGGAGCAAATTGAGGCATTATTGGTCAGAATTCATTCATTAAGTGAACACAAGCCAAGTTACATTCAAGTGAAGCACAAATCTGCATCAAATTTCAAGATAAGTGGTGAAAGAAAATGTGAATTAATGCCTGTTTTCACTGAAAACACTTTCAGGCATTAGTAGGAGTCGGTTTGTCGGATAATCAGCTGGTGGCGCTAATTTGTCCAATCTGACTTTGAACCATAACAGAAGAAGAAAGTCCAACAAGATGATGCAGTAAATCAAATGCAAGTCAAACCTGTTGAAACACATTAAAAAAAACATTGATGTTTATGTTTGTTGCATGTTTTTATTTGAGGATTATTTGATGTTTTTGTCTCTGCTGGAACTTTTAGTTGATGTTTTAGTCTGTTTCCACTTTGTCACATTTTGCTTTTATCCATTAAACAACTTCCTCCCCCACCTCAGCCAACTTTCTGCACCTTTTTGAGATTTCTGTAAGCATTTTTAGTATTGTGTTCAATATTAAGTAAATGGAAATCCAAATATTACTGAGGAAAAAAAGACTGGATTTAAAATGGGTATTTCAGGCTTTAGAATTATATCATCCTGCTGTGTTGGAAAAAAGTTTGAATTTTTTGGAAGTAACACGTTTTTGTCAGTATTGGCAGATGTGATGTTGATGAAGTCATGTGACGGTTCACCTGCGGCTTCTTCAGGAGGCGTTTGAGACAGAAACAGAAATGTTCTCTGATAATCACTGAAACATTTTTAATTTAATTTAATTTAAGAGCTTGTTTTTAGGACTATAAGTGATAATAACATTCAGTCTGTTTCTTTGTTTTGGTTTGTTGCACTAAGTTAGTGTTACGGTTTAAGGCTCAGATTTGTCACCTTTCTGCAGTCTTTCCCACTCGACCTGAACTGTTTTTTTGTTTTGTTTTTTTTCATTTGCAGGCAGCTGCTGTGAACTCCAGCCACTGCAGAGGGAGGCAGGGTTTGCTCTCCGTCCCAGAGGCTCACCTTAAAGCTACCAGGAAGTGATGGGCTGCGGCATCTTCGGCCAACGTAGGTGCTGCACAGTCGGCGTTTTGCATTTTGATCGTGTTTGCAGAATGACGGGAAAGAGGCTTACCTGTGGAGGTTCAGCCAGACCGACACTCGGAGGCAGATAAATGTTTATTTTAATTTATTGATCATATATTCTGAAGATGCTCATGTTAAATTCTTGACACAGCTGATCAGATGTCACTGGCCACCAATCATAACACATCAGCTCTTTCATCGACACTTCGGAGTCTGACTTCGACGGGTGTTTCAGGGATTAAACGGGACTGTTAGTTGTAAAGTGTGTCAGATTCTCTCGCTGTGAGGTCATCTCTCTGCCCAGTGAGAGCAGTAAACAAAAGGGGCGGAGCCGTAACTCAACTTTGCCTCTGGAACCGAGTATAAAGCCGCCGCTGACCTGAGAGAGGAAGTGTGTGTGTGTGTGGGTACAGCGGCCGCGGGGGCCCAGCGGGGGGCCGGCTTCCACCCAAGATGAGGACTGACACCGGGGTTCAGGGGTTAATTTGTGTAACAGGCGAATTTGCATACAAATGAAAAATGACAGAATTTTTCTGTTCTCTGCAACTTTCAATGTCATCCGCATCAAGCCGGCCCTATCTGCCGCCCCCCCCATCCCCCCTGCACGCCGTTTGAAGAATATTCATTACTTGTGAAGCTGGGGCACCTTGTTTGCTATTAATCTCCACCGCAGGTCAATGACTTAATTTGCTCAACTTTATCAGTGGTGCCATTCACTTTTTCTTTCTTCCTCCGCCCGTCCGTTCCCTTTGTAGCTCTTTCTAAAGTGTTCTCATTGCTTCTCTTCATAGAGGCCGGCTAAGCTTTTTAAAGCACAACAAAGGCACAGTAACTCTGGTCTCTGAAAGAGTTTTGAAGACATAAATGAATTACTTGAGAGGGAAATATACGCCGGCCCTCTAGATTGCTCCTTCTTCTCTTCTCCTGCAAACACCCAACAACTTCTGGAGAGATTTCCACTCAAATCTCTCTCTTTTTTTCCCCCTCCCCTCCTCTCCTCGTCTTGATTGGATTGATTGTTTTTCTAATCCAGGGGACGTTACTTGCAAAAAGGGGGTCACATAATCATGGTGAAAATGGTGAAGAAAGGAGTGAAGTGACAGCTTTCTGCAGACAGGAAAAACATGGAGGTGATTTCTGTGTACAGTTTATCTTGTCTCTTTTTCCCAATTTAATGTCTTTTCAGATCAAACTACACAACATATTTGATCTTAGAGGTTCTTTAAACACATTTACTGATATATTCACAAAACATCTCCCATGGAAATGAGATACTGATGATAAATGAAGTCAGTTAGAGCCTCCAACAACCATCTCTACCTCTGTTTTCAACCTAAAACCACCAACAGTTTCAGACTCCAACACAATAAAGTTACGCAAATATAAATGTTTAAAATATCTGTGGTTAAATTAGGCTCATCTTTTTGGTCATTGTGGCTGTTCTCAAATAGAAGATCCTGCAGATAAAAGTTTAAACATTCAAATTAGGCTCCTCCTGCCACGCTCAGCGCCACCACAAGTATTTTAGTGTGTACTTTTACTGCATGTACCTGCACAGCAGGCTACGTAGGAATATTATTTGTTTTAATGGAAAAGTTGATAGTTTAGCGAGCTAACAAGCTAACCGCTGGTGTCTAACAGACAGCAGGCCAACTCTGCCAACTCTTCACATTCATTAAAAGCGGCTAAAAGTCAAACTGAGATTCACTCTCATTCTGGATCTGAGCTTTATCCACTTGATGTTTTACCTCACCTATATTTCCTTTTCATCACCACTACATCCACATCCACAATTTTCTCCTGTCTGAACGGCGTCCAGTCACTATGTTTCATCCACTCTCAACCTCACCTGTGTGCTCTCATTGGCTGGAGGAAACACACCCACTCCCCACCCAGAAACATTCAGACCAAACCAAAACATCAAAATCCAGACAGAGGGCGGAGCTCTGCACACGCAGTCACACATGTACAGACGCCCAGGAGTGATGACTGAGTCTGTATTTTGTTTATCGTTGAAAATGCTACTGACACTACCGTTAAAGATGCATTCATGTGTTTTTTGCCTAAAAAGACAAAATACTGAGCTGAAAGACTCAAAAACACCTTGTTTTAACGAACTGAACAGACAACGTTTGACATTATGTATAGGTAAAAATATTTTTAAAAACTTGTAATCAGTGCAGCTCCAAAAGGATGCTCTCTAACTTGCAGCAGTGTAATAATTTTTATGAGTCTAACAATCAAATATCGTCTAGTTGTTTAAATTTAAATGAAACTGGACAGTGACGTGTTGCTTTAAAGGTTCGTGAATCTCTGCCTTAGTCTGGACGAGGATGTTCTTAAATCAAGTTGAGCTTCAGCAGTCAGGCTTTATTTAAATAAACTGAAATCTTTACAGTGTATATATGCAAATTGTACATCTCTTTAAATCTCTAATTAGCTGTTCAGGCTAAACTGACCAAACAAACCAGCAGTGCATCTTTCCTCAGGCGTGCATGAAGAATGAAACAAATAGCAGAGGATTAAACACTTCCGTCTATACTGTGGAGTATTAAAGGAGCATTACGCAATAACTGAGAATCCATAAGTTTGTTTATCTCGACATACGATGCACGTCTGGCGGAGCGGCGACATTTGTTTACTATAAACAATATTTGAAAATCTGTAAGTGAATGTGAACATATGAGCAAGTGGAGCGACATATTCTACCATCCGGCTCAAAGAGAGGCGACGGGAACTTTGGTTGTTTGCCTCCTGCAGGCATCTTGAAGCGCTATAATCAAAATTTCCAGCTTCATTAAATGGCCCCACTCCTCCCACTCCTCCTCCTCCTCCTCCTCCTCCTCCTCCTCCTTGCAGGAGTGGAAAGTTGAAGGCGAAGGCAGTAAAAAGTGCAAGAGAGAAAGTATAAAGCATAAAGCAAGAGAGTGAGAAAAAAAATGTCTTGTGAACCATTGTTTGGATCTTTATGCAAAAACCCCCTTTGCGTTTCAAACTCTTGATCCCCCATAGGCAAAGGAGAGGAGCGTATTGATCTGCGCTGAAAGGAGACGGCCCTTTCATCACGCTTCCTCCTCACCTTAGACGGCTTTGAGGGGGCTCCTTAAGGATCGCAGCACCCTCGCCCGGCTACCGGCCTGAGATTAGGACGGCGATAACCTACCCAAGTCTAATAGGTAGCGAACGAAAGCAGAGGCTGTCTAATTAGTGCTGATCAAAGCCGAGGACTTTATCCCCAAAACAAACCTGCACATTTGAATGTGCTTAGGAGACGGGAATGAAAAGGGGTGGAGGAGGTGAAGGTGGAGGGAGGTTTTGAACTTCTCAGAGACGCAGTCCTTTTCTTTTTTTTTCTTTTTTTTGATGATGATATGCACAGCCTCGCACGTTCACCGTTTCCTCTTTTCTGCTTTATTTGCATGCAGATATGTAAGCGCAGAGAGGGCCGAGAGCGAGACGCAGAGTTTATTCATGAAATTTCAACATACCTGTGCCCAGACCAGTGTAAACATCTCTCCATTCTGTGCTGTGGGGATTATAGGAGGAGCCATGTATTGTTTTTATGCAAACTCAAATGAACTTTGCCCAAATGATAGTTTAAAGCCTAAAATGTGAATGAAATACACAACCTTCATTTTAATCTATCATGACACTACATTCAAATCCAACAGTATGAATCAAGAGAGTTTCAATGCTACAAACTGAAGAACTGAAGCTGTTTTGTTTGTCACACGCATCAGTCATCATAATGCTCCTCTGTTTCATGTATCAGCCTAGAAGTTCATTCATGCCTCAGAAATTTACTTTACTCAGTGTTTTGGTGCTGAAGCTTTCCATCAGATTGAGCCATTTGTAGCTGTTTGTGTCTCCTCCTTCGTTCATGCTTTACCTTTGTTCCCTCACCCATCTGTCCATCCTTACAAGTTCCCTTTAAACTCTTTCCTGTTGGTTTCTTTTGAGGTTTCTTGTGGTCGCGACCACAGTGAAGTCATACTGCTGGAGCTTCAAAAAGCCGAATCTGACGCCTGTCTGTCTGCACTGTGAGATAAGAATCTTACTGCTCTGGATAAAAACACCACAAGTCGTATGTGAAAGCAATTAGTGTGATTGCAAAGAGGAAGGAGAAAAGTGCAAACGTGTCACTGCTTAAGACATCATACAGTAACTGTCTGGTTTTTAATGACTGAAACTAGATGCTGTGCATTGAGGTATGACTGAGAAGCAGCGGTGGTCGACTCCGCGTTTCCTCTTGTGACCTTCCAGACTTCTCATCCTCATGTAGCTTCTTGCTTTGATGAGTTTTTGCCGCTACACTGTTTGTTTTTGTCATCGACTTCATTCATCACATCACCTGACTTGCACTTCCAATTGGAGTTTAAGTGTTTTCTTCATTAGAGTCTGTTTTGGCGCTGATGACGAGGCCAGAAAGCAGCAAATGTGTCGAACTTCATCCCATTTACTGTCAGACGTCTCCCACAAGTTTGATGCAAATGTACAAATGTGCCACGACTGCGGACGTATTTGAAATTTGATCACATTTCATACCCCCGCGCCCGTCCTCTGCCCCCAGAACTTCACACACCATCAAAAAAAACATACAACGCTCTAATGAATTCCCGATAAAAGAAAGTTTATTTTTCCATATTTTCCCTCATTTTCCTGCCGTTCGAGGCCACCGAGCTATATGTGCCGTGTCCTAATCTTAATGGAAGGAGAGTCAGTTTTGCATACATTTCCTCAAATATTAGATGCAAGTGTTTGGCCTCAGAGCTCAGGAAAGTTCAGTCTTCTTAACACACAAGCTGAAGGAGCACAGAGTGTTTTTTCATGCTCTGATTTCCGTCTCTTTGCTCTGTGTTTAAGATCTCGTCTACCTGTGATCCTCGACACGTGGGAGCCCTGTTTCCTCTGGCATTAAACATATGCTCCAAACATATGTTCCATGCAACATATGCTCCGCTGAAGCTGCTGTTGGCTTCTCTTTTGTGCCAATATACAATCCTGGATGTTGAAATTTGAATTTCAAGTATTCAGCACCCTCCTGAGAATTTAAATGAACCCTGAGTTTGGATCGTATCGAAGAAAAATGAGGAATTTCACGCCCTTTAAGGCAAAATAGCAGCCAGGAAAGTCATCTGAGTACAGTGTGTGTACGTCTGTTTATTCATCTACACGGCTGTGTGTGTGTGTGTGTATGTGTGTGTGGCCAACATGCAATGCATGTGTGTGTTAGAGGGAGGATTATTACCCATTGCCTCCGTGCATTAAGCCTCCCCTCATCCAGTGCCAAAGGCCTGACCCAAATATGGCTGAAAGACAACATGTGACCTGCTTAGCGTTTCACCCGCGGCTCTGTTCGCTCCGGGCTGTGGTGGCAGCGGTAGCGGCGGTCCGGTGTGTGTGTGTGTGAGGGGAGGGGGGGTGATGCGGTGTGCAGTGAAGGTGGTGAGGTGGGGGTCGGGGTTGGAGGGTTCAGTCTATTACTGGGAGAAAGCACAGATGCCGGCAGATGGCTAACATATTGTCCAGAACTGACCCGAGCGCAGAATAATTACAGCAAAGTTCAGCGCTCTCAGGTCGGCGGCCGCACTTCACCTCCGTCCACCGAGCGCCGGAAACAGAGAGAAATTAACAACAATAAGCAGGAGCAGTGTAGAATTTTTCTTTTCATTAGTTTTATATATGATGCTGAAAATAAACATAACTTCACTTTGCTACTGTGGTGCAAAACGGCACAACAGTTACAATGATTTTTTAAAGATTTGAGCTTTATGAGCCATCAAAAGTTAAAAATACATAAATAAAAAAATGCGTTTTTAAATAACATAAAAAAGAATGTAAAAAGATTCATGTTCAGGTCAGATGTTTTTAGTCGCTCCTGTTGGAAAATGAGTCGGTCAGAGCTAAAAACTAGCTACTTTTTTTGATGCAACCATTTTCTATCAATTAAACGTCAAAATTACAGCACAAATGCTGCAAAGTATTTCTTCAGGTCCATTTTTTGCATTTTTTGATTAAGTTCAAATGTTCTTTTTTTTTTTTTTTGTCATTTTCTTCAACAACAAAATTGCGGCTCAAAACAGGTGCAGAAACATCAACATGTATAAAAAATACAAATATTCCTACCAAATACACATTAATATTAGACTTAAACTAATGAACTTGACGTAATGATCAGTTAATATTCAAATATTTTAGTAGAAAAAGAGCTTTAAGGTGCAAATATGTATATTTGTCAGTGAATGCATGCAGGAAGTGTCTATACTTGCTCTTTTTTAAATAAAAAGAAAAATTGTACAAATTTAGTCAGTTTGTCTTGATCCCAGTGCAGAGTTACAGAGATGCTCACTTCTAAAAAATGTGGAAACAGGTTAAATATTCTCACTGCACAGCCACATGTTTTCACTTCTTCTAAGAAAATAAGGTTTTAGTTCTCGTCTAAGGACGGGATGAGCTGATGAGATGGAGGTTTTTGCAGCAGAACTGCAGTTATGAAGCTTTTATTGAAGAGCAGTAATGTGCTGCTCACTTTAGAGGTGCAACATTAAATCTGCTTATGACCATAAAACAGCAACTTTAAAGCACTTTGTGATTCCTGTTATTTGTTTGTAGAAATGTACGGTCCTTCTTATGAACATGTGAATTATTTTATACCCGTTTCGGTGCCTGTGCAGCAGTTTGTGGTGCAGAAACATTAAAACACCTCAAGAGCAAAGAAATCGTCCATATCATCGTATATTCACACATGCAACAATTTATCCTTGCATACGTCGTGTCGGCCTTTCATTGCAGAAACTGAGCTGTTTATGAAACTGCACTTTATCTCGTGATCCCCCCTCCCCGATCACACACACACACACACAAACACACACACACATAGATGCAAATGTGTCTTTTGGCTATGAAAAAGCTGTCTGTACTCATTTGTAGTCTCCGGCCTAAGGATAAATCAGATCACGGTGATGGCGGCTGCCCCCCTCCTTCTTCCCTCCGCCCCCTCCCCAGCTCATGGCAGACTGGCCCAGCCGGGGCCCAGGTAGCGCTGGAGGGGCCCCCGTTCAGTCAGCAGGCTGCAGATGCTGCTCTCCATTGGGCTCTGTGTCCCCCAAACGTCCCCGATGCCATGAGACCAGACACATTACTGCAGGAGTGACATTAAAACCAACAGAGAGGAATGTAAAGCCCTGAACTCGCCGTGCAGCCGGTCACATGACTCCCCGTGCTGGAGTTATGAGTAAATATAGCTCTATTATGCCCTCAGTGGCAGTAGACACACAGAAATGTATTGTTTATGTAGCTATAATACGGATCTGGCTCTCATTGATGTCTCCTCGCCGGAATTTATTCACAGATGCACAATTGATATGGATCGCGAGTCGACCTGCAACAGTCTGCAGACATTAATGTAAACAAGGTTGATGTTTGCCGAGGCGCAGTTATCAGCGTCCTCACACGGAGGCAGTTTCACAGCAGCTACAATAACAGACAAAACAAGCCTGTGGCCCGACGACGGATGCATATACATTAACTCAAAGCAGCACTCCCCCTTTTGAAAGGCTCGAATTCATTTCATGCTAATGATAATGACAATAATTCACAATGGACAAGAGAGGAGGCCTCGCAAAACAACCGCGTTCCCCCCTTAATATGATCAGTCGTGATGATTTTCTCCACGATAATGATTCATCAAACGATTCTGCGGCGGTCACAAAAGGGCTCAAGTCATTAATAAAAGAACAGAGTCAAAGCACCTTGGGGATCTTTTTTTTTCTTTCTTCCCTCTCCCTGCGTTCGGACCTACTTATCATTAAAGCGAGTAAAAAGTGACTGCTACATCTGAATGAAATCTCATTGTTGAATTTCAAGATGTGAATAAAATTCCATTTCAAATTAGGCCCCATTAGCATCACTAAGAGTCGTAAGATTCGGGTGACCTTTTCGTTCCGGGTATCTGAATCTTGGAAGTTTTTCGCTTTTTCTCATCTTCTTCCTTTGGATTCAGGGCAGCGATGAAGCTGCACAGAGATTTGACCTCCAAATAAAGAAATCCAGCTTTTGAAAAGGTGACACCTATTTTTCTTGTATGTTTTACAGATTAAAGCTAAAACAAAAGCAGCACTGAGCTGTTGCATCTTTATTTTTTCATATAGATGCGTTTGTTTCTTCGGTTTGTTTTTCTTTTCCTGATCCTGTTAAACCTCAGGTTCAGAGTTTAAAACTGGGGTTAAAGAAACAGAAAGACATGAATGTTTTAAGAGCTATATTTATGTCTAGACTTGCCCTTTGTGTTTGCAGTTTGGCACCATGGCAAAGAGTAAGGCCCTGAACAAATATAGTTTTGATTGACCTGCTTGTGTAGTAGGATTATGACCAAGAAAGACAACAGTCATCAAAGTAATGGTTTAGTCCAATAAATCATCTGACACGTAAAACTGGAATGCATTTGATTCAGTGTCATCAAGCTTTTATGGCATTAATGCAGTTATGCACATGCTTCAAGCGTTTACAAGACAACACGTAGACCTGAGGAGTGTACTAAGAACAAGTTCAACAGAGCCAGGCTTTCAAACCTTCAACCCCAGTTAGAGATAACGGATATCACAAAGGTGATTATGAACTTGCTTTGTTACCCCGGCTCTCTTCTGAAGATTCTGTGTGTGTTCCCATAAAAGAGGGCATGCAGTGCATCATGTAACTCTACCACTGCACATAATGGACCAATTGTGCCACCTACTTACACCAATAAAGAATATGAACAGAATATTGCGGGAAAGAGCAAAACATATGCAAATAATACTAAAGAGAAATGCATGTTAGAAATGATTAATTGTACAAATTCATGTA
>JAPXVT010000018.1:3099393-3112950 GCA_029823135.1 Acanthurus reversus
CGGCGAAAGGCCTGCTTTTACTCATCCAACGAGACAACAAACTCTGCAGAGCTCACAACTCATTTAACTCATCATTACACGGCTTTTCATACTGAACGGTCCATCAGTTGAGCCAGAATGTTTCTAATAGGCAACGGTCATCCCCTTAAAGTCCTTGAAATCCCTTCGCTACCATACCTTAGCAGAAAATCTTCAAATTAGTCATGTTAACATCAACCAGCGATCAAGACAAGCAGATGAAAACAACCTTTTGTCTTTGGGCTCTGGCTAAAGATTCGAAAACAGGCACATGGTCAGATTCATGGAACTTGTCTTCACACAAATGAAGGATGAATCCCAGCAGAGGATGTCTTGTATGCAGGGGGACTTTTCTAATGATTCTGACCAAATCTTGTGCACGAAAACCCACACAGCACTCCTGAGGCAGAGACAGACACCTGACTGTCCTGTGAGAGGAAGAAAGGTAGCATGAATAGACGTCTTAGTGTAACATCTCACTGACTCTCCTGCTGTAAAAAGAAAGAGGAAGTGTTAAAATGAGAATTTCTTAAATGGAAATCCTCAGGAAAAACTGCAAAACATGAGAGACGTTATTTACTCTTGTAGTTAATTCAAGGCATTAAACTCTACTGGCGATGAGTGGGATTGCAACACCATCAGCTCTCTGGCACCAACACTTAAATGAATAAACATTTGCTTTATGCAAATTTAAGATGATATTGTCCAAAATTACAAAGAGAATTGTTGAATCTGTCATTAAAATAGTCTTGGAAAGAAACAGTTTCTCCTGACAGCAGCAGAAACGGTGGTTGCTGGCACACGCGGCGTTCATTGGACTCCACTGACGTCCATTCTGCTCGAGTTTCTGTCGAATCAAACCAAACGTCTTCCAAAAGTGAATGAAACCAAAACTGAAGAAGAAGAAGAAGAAGAAGAATGACTTAATTTGAATGAGTCTCTTCATTTATGTGGAAGAGGCCCACAAGTAAAAACTAAATCGATATTTTGTCATTTGGAATAAAATTGTAGCAGCAAAGAACAGCAGGAGGCCAATTGCTTCCCCAGAAATGCCTCAGAGCTAAATTTTAATAAAAACACTCAAATTTATGGTCTTTTTACAGTAATTTTCCATTTAAAACTCAATCAAATCAAAACCCTTTTTGGCTTTTTTGTCTTTAGATTAATGTAAATTAAGAATTGAGGAGCTGTCCTTGCATGTGATCGGCCAATAGAGCTGCATATCTCATCAGTCATCACGTCTGCTTCAATGCATCACTTCAAACGTCTTTTTTTCATTTTAAAGCATCATTTCATGCAAATTTACCTTAAATTTACTCTAAAATGTGAGGTATTTTAAGAAATTTAAGTTTTTTTGCAAGAATAACATCCGAAAAGCTCTGTGTGCTTAAACTGGAAAATTGTCAGAATGTGATTTTACTACTAAAAACCAAAAGCCAATGTAAAGGAACTCTGAATATCCTACACCTATTAATGTATGTATTTTTATTATTTTCCATCCTTCCTTTTAAGCTCATTTGGGGCTGCAGCTGATGAGCGGTGGCGGTGGCGCCGTCCCTCGGGGTCACCTTTAACCACAGTCAGGGCCCTCAGCCTCTTCCTCTCAGTGCCCTAAAATAAAACTTTCATCTCCCTCGTCATCGCATCCTGAACTCGCCCCCGTGTCCCTTCATTTAAATTCACACAGCTGATGTTTGTTGTGAACAGGCGCTGTCAGAGAGGATAAAGAAAGGTTACCTGGTGGCTGAGAGCGAGACGCTGTACACCAGCAGATTTATCCACACTGATGTTTTGATGTCACCACCGGCTCCTCCAGGCGCTTTGCTGTTGTAACGAACCAAACCCCAATCAAATCTTTGAAGTAGTCATGTATGCATAAACGCCGTCTACCTTAATGCTAAATAATTAGCAAGCGAGCGCGCGGCTCACTGGGATTGCTACCTCAGGGCTTAACTTGCTTTTCCTGCTTTGATCATTACGTTAATTAAATCTGGCTCCCTTGACAGGTCGGGGGCTAAAAAACAGGTAGGTGTCATAGGCACCTCGGCAGAGACAGAAGCACCTGGTGTGTGTGAGCGCTCCAGCTGTCAGCGGCGATGCCTTAAGAGTCAGACGGTGGTGGCGTTAATTCGAACCGATGTCCCAAAAGGGGAGGGCAGGGGATGGGAACAGCTCAATTGTAAGACACCCCGATTCTTCCAGCCTCCAGAGGGGGGGCGAGGCTGCATCTTTGCGGCAGCTTTGGCCAGAGGAGGAAAGAAGTCATGTTGTCAGACCTCAGTGTCAGCTCGCGTCATAACCAGCGCCTGGGGGACAAATTAGAAGTGTGTTTCAAGAGATGTGTCAAAAGTGTTCTCGGTCCACATCACAGCAGAGAAATCGTGCGAAGAGGGACCTAAACCAAAGTCAAATGCCAAGGGCAGTCAGATGAAGGACTCACCTATGATTTATTTAAATCAAAGTGGCTTGAAACTATGAATAATTACACAACTGTGCATTCATGTGTTGTCTCAATGTAATCAGCCATGTACGGCTCAAGATAAGACTGTAAACACTTTCTTGGACAAAAAGGAATAAACTTTCAAGTCTGCAATCATCGTTACAAACACTGCAGCAAAGGTCAAAGGCTACATGAGTGCTGATGAAGTCACGGCTTTTTCAACCAGACTGATTTTAGGTTACACTTTATTTGGATAGTTGTAAAGAATCTTCTTCCAAATTCAACTTTTAGTTTCTTTTGATAGAGATCTCAGTCTTTGATAACCACAAACAAAAACATCATCAGGAGACCTGCCGTTTGCCACCCTTGTATTTGAATAATGTTCAGTTCTTATATTTTTATTAATTATTTGTTTCCTATCAATCAAATACAAAGTTGATGATGGCACGCAGACAAGGGTGTTTTGAACCCTGAGTAGTTTATTCAGAGGTTTCTGTCAGGCTTCATTCCACCAATTTCAACAAGTTTCACCAATCAAATGTTTCGGGAGTTCTGGACGAGCCTTAAATTGAGAATCAAGCTCAGTTTTTGTCTTTACAACCCAACAGAACTGAATCCAAATCCGACCTAAGTTTAATTTTAGCTTTATTTGTTTGATTTCTGGCCTTGTCTTTTTTATTCTTTGAGGCTAAAGCAACATATTTGTGTATCTACCTGCACCACAATGAGACAGTTTTTTTGCAGATGTTTGTCATTGTCAAAAAAAAAAAGAAAAAGGCTGGAGCTGGAGTGTCAGGTTTTGATTTGGGCAGCAAAATTCTACAAAGACCTGACTGCTGCATTTATTTAAGGAAGGAAACTGTATCTGCAATTTTATCACCTCAGAGCTCATCTGGAACATGGCAGCTCACGAGAGGACACTATTCAGACAGTGAAACTCAAACTGTAAGAAAAATCAAGTCCAACAACAAATTAGCAGGAACGTGTGACAACTGAATTCGCTTCAAAGAGGTTAAATCCTCTGTGCTCCAGCTGCAGGTGCATTAGTCCAACAAATGCTCCGATTATTAGTGTGTAAAAACATAAAAACATGTCATTTCAAAGTGAAAGTTTTTAAGTTTTTGTTGGTCTTCCTTTCACCCTCATGCTCAGACTGGAAGTGGGTCTCTCCTCCACAGAAGCTGACACGAGCTGCGGGGCAGAAAACGCTCCCCGTCCATGATGAAAATAAGGCAAATGACATTAATTTCATATGAAATAATCTAGATTGTGTTTGTTGGATCAGCTTGAATTCAAAAAAGACTTTCTGCCTGAGCCCAGCGGTCTTTCCTCCACATCCTCATCCAGCGCCCCACACCACAGAGCGTTCAGTAGTAATTAGTGTATTCAATATGTCTAACCATCCCACATACCTGTTTAATCAAACCATTTTCTGGGCATGTATTCAACCTTCAAAGGCAGCGTTTGAAAAGGACTCGGAAAACACAAAAGCGAGTTGTCTGTGAAGCTCCTTTTGATCTAGATCATTAACGTTTTGGAATCAGGAGTTGACATAAGGCCTGGTTTTGTTGCCGCACTCCTGGATCCGTTTCTGTGCGGTGGAAGTTGAAGATGTTTGGAAAATTGCTCCGATTATAGTGTTCATGTGCCATTTGATACCGGTTCCAAGAACAAGGGGAGCCGCAGCCAAACCAGGCTACACCAATAAGAGCTGGCGGAACTGGCCGTCCTTTCATAGACCACATGGTCTCTTTACCGAGTGGACACGTTTTATTATCATGGTAATAGACTTTGTAATTTCGGTGTGAACAGCCCCACCCTGCTCCGATTACAATGGAGAGACCTCAACAGCGATTAAAGCAGAGTGCATCAAGGAACAATAGTTTACCAGGGAGGACAAATGAGCTAGACTGAGGCTACAAGTTTTCATTGTCCATGAAAAACTTCACATTTCTGTGTAAATTTATGAAAAACTGCTGCTGTTTCTCAGAAGAACAGCTCATTACAGCTCAGACAAACCCTTCAAGATACTGATCCAACCTGTAAAACAAGCTCTCCGCCAATATACATTAGCTCAAAGTCTGGCTGTGCACATCAGAGATTGATTCCACCGTGGAAAAGTTGTCACATGCGCTCAAAGCAAGCTGATGGGAATTCTTCATCGCTCTCCAACAGGAACATCAAATGTTGACACAATACGTTCTTGGACTTGATGAAGACTGCTGAGACGGACCGGAGCTCTCTCTGTCTCCAAACCTTTTAAACGCGAGCCCGTCCTCGTCCGTCCTCTTTGAGAGCGATCCTCTCTGTGACGGACGCATCAAAACCAGAAAGTGCTTATCATCACATCAACGGACTCTCCTGTCTATTTCTGTTCTGGAAGCAGCGACGCCTGCGCCCACGGGCAGCTTTTCTGACAAAATCACAAGAAATTCATTTCCTCCCTGAATGGAAAATAACAAAGGCATTCCTCATGACAGGCCCCTCTTCCTGTCATCTGCAGGCCACAAGTCAACTGATCTATTAATAGAAAGCCCTTCCTCTCCTCTTTTTTATCACAACCAGACTGCAGAACTCTCATCAGGTGATTTCATTTACCAACTACACATGGGCAGGAAGTGTGTGAGGAGGTAAAATCAGTAAGTGTGATACTGTAGAGTGTGCTTTTTGCAGTAATATACAGCATTAAATATTCAGTTTGATTACCCTTTACTCAGTAGCAGATTTCTGACCTAGTTCAGAGTAATTAGGTTTATTCTGTTCAGCCACTTTAGTAAACAAGAATATTTTCCTGGTGAGATAACTTCGCAGCAGCTCTTGATATCTTGGCACAGAGCCTCAGCGGGGATTATCTTCGATCTGAAGGAGATACCTATCTGCTATGTTGATATTTCTGCTTTAATAACAGCACTCTGTCCCAACGGGGAGGCGCACAAAGAGCTCAGTGTGCTGAGATTTGTCTTCAGTGTCGCTCCTACTGTACATACTGTACACGGCTTTGTGTGATGGAGCACATTCGTCTCCATTTTACTTTGGAAAATATCATCAAATTATGCTTTTAATTTCCCAACATCTGTTTGAAACATACAAAGAAACTCTGTTACAGTACATACGATGACCATACATAAACATCTCAGCTCTGAATTTACTGTGCAGCATCCAATTACACAGTTTGTAATCCATAAGTACATTTTAGGGGAAAAAAAAAAAAGATATTTTTTCATATTCTGTCTGCCGTTGGCTGTTTGTCCTGCTGCACAGAGGTTCCTTACAGGGTTGATTCATCCAAATTATGGTCAGTGGTACGTAATCATGCAGAGAGGGTTATTTCATTTGGACAGATTATGAGACAGATGTCCAGAGATTTAAGTCCAGTTTTCACCAAAGATTCACGATGAGACCAAACAGTTTCAGGGAAAGTTGCAGCTGTGTAAACTGCTCCATCTCAGCTCAACTCAAGCCGGCTGATGATGTCGCCTGCAGCTCAGCTTGTCAAGTCGCCACAGGCCAGTTGTAGAACATAAGGCACAACACTTGTTTTATTAGTCAGTCAGCTCGCAGTGACGTCACCTGTCTCTGAGAAGCGCAGCGTAAAGCAGCCAGCAGAACATGCGCTCTCTGAAATGACCTGTGATTGGCAGAAAGTCCTGTCACAGTCTGAATACAGATCCACGGAGCGGTGCAGAAGTCTAGTGTTCTCTCAGACTGCATGAATTGCAAAATGCTGAAAGGTTATTATGGACTTTTAGCACGATGACACCAAAAATAAACTGCCTACCTCTGCTTTAAAATGATGAACTTTAACTTCTTGGGCTCTGTTTTCATGAATCTGGGCACAGCGCAATCACAGGTCTAAATTCTGGGTGCAGGGAGCACAAGTAGGTGTGGTTATCTTTTTTGAAAACTTGGTGAACAGAGACGTAGGTGCACTTGTGCTGCAGCCTGGCACAGTGGTAAAGTGGGAGAAATAGACGATTAGAAAGTGTGTCACAGCTGGTTTCAGTCGTGGCCAATCAGAGCAGCTCTGTGATGCTGTGATGCTGCAGCGTACATCAGTTTCAGCTGAGGAAGGAGCAGACAGGTGCCCGCCAAACTTTACGCAGGAGGAAAGTGTCATAGCTTGTTGTCCTGGAGATTCAGGCTCGTCATGGTAATCTATTTATAACATCACTGATAAAAGAAACAATGTGCTCGCAACATCACTGATGTTGTGGTGTTAAAAGCAGAACATTCCAATCAATTTAGGTGCTTTATATCCACAAACTTCACAGGTAACTCTTATCACATAATAACACTGATCTTGCACTTAACAACTCGCATAGGTGACTAAAAATCCACAAACCTCACAGAATGGGAAGAAAGAAATATCAAACATCAAAGCTGAACTGTTTCAGTGTGATTCAAGCATGTCTCATAACGTCAGTGTTTAAAAATGAAAAGGTCAGAATTTATGGAAAAGATGTGGATCAAATAATTTCCAAAATATTTTTATCTCAAGAAAACTGCTTCAACCCATATCGTTTGTGTTTTCTCTTAAAAAACGACATTTTCACTGCAGTCTCGAAGTTTAATGCTCTCCCGAGTTGACTGATTGATTTAGACCAGAGAAAGCAAGGTATGGAAAACGGGTAAGAAGTTTATTTGAACGTGGAAAAAATAATCAATATTTTCAATCGTAAAAACATTATTGACTCTTGTCTATTAAATACAGGTGCTTGTATGTCCGCTCCTGCTTTATATCCGCGGTGGCTGCATTCAGTTGACGGAAAGTGGCTGCTGCATCATGACGCGCAGCAACTGCCTGATTCATTTCTGCTTCAACAGAAAGAGTCAACTTATTATTCAACATATTATTTTATAAGATTAACTGAAGTAGGATGTGCCATGAAACATTAATGTGTTGATTATTTCTGTAGCCTAATGAAAGGCAGAGGACATCCACCAAACCTGTCAGTGGGGTTTTAGAAAAGATGGGAGTGCTGCTTGGATCTATGTGATATTAAAAATAAAAATAAAAAAAATATCCCTGATAAATTTTAGGGGTTTTTACTTATAATTCAGAGTGCCTCGGTGCTCCTCTTTTGGACTACTCCTCAACTTGGACCTCCCTTTTTATAGCAAGCTGACAGCCATTGTTTGCCCTGTCTGTGGGGTTTTGGACAGGTCTGTCATGTGCACACCTGCCCAGATCCAACAAAATGGTTCTAGACCGGCTGCGCTGAACCTAGACGTGGTCTGAGCTGGCGTAATCGCAGTGCAACTTCTGACATGAAAACGCACCAGGCGGATTTCTGTTGACACTCCCCCTGCTGCGCCGCCAAACCCATCTTGGCGTAAGCTGATTTACCAAATTTGCAAGTGCATGCAGCGCAGCTGCACCTGCACGAAATTGCAGTTACGCCAGGATTGCGGCTGGACGAAAACAGAGCCCCATATCTTTCATAAAACACGTAATAAATCTTTCCATGCAGGGAAAATATTTTAACCTGCCGCATTAGAAACAAACTTTCTTGGCAAGAGTATCTGTAACTTTGAACAACTACCTTGTACACTTCCTTTCCGCTGAGCACTAAATTGATGCTCCCAAATAAGTCTTGGAACAGTGACTTTTTGCAGCTGGTGCTCAAACTGTTTTACCAACAGCACCAGCACCGACAAATGAGATTTCCAGGCAGTGCAGAGTCCTCTGTCCTCTGTTCATCAGCTCCTCTCTGTCGATGGATGTTTGTGAGATTACCTCTCTTGCTTCTGGCGACTCAGAAACAACCTCTGATTGGATTAAAAAAAAAACTTGACTTTTTGCACTTTTTTTATTAGGATCCCAGTCTTCACTAACCTCCTTTTACATAGTTCATTTAAGTTCCTTGTAATTATTATACGTGGCACGAAATGGAACTGGAACACGCGTGTGTGTGTGTGTGTGTGAGTGAGAGAGAGAGAGAGAGAGAGCAGGGGACACATATGTAAATAGGCTGTTTTGCATATAAAATGCTTTAGCTTCAATATTCCAGAATAATAAATTGCTCAAAGTTAGAGACAGCGCACACGGCCCAGGGCTATCCCGGAGTCATTAAGTAGCCGAATGTAGTGAGGCGGACATAAAGCCAGTAATTCAATGATGGCCGCAGCTATAATGGAGAATTTACATGGAGATAAAATCCATAGAGTGGGACGAGGAGGTGAGAGGGTGACGGAGGAGGACGGGGAAGAGGCATTAAGAGACAAAGGAAGAGGGAGAGACAGAGGGGTGAGAGGAGGGAGGAAGGGTGATGTGATGAGGCGGTGAATGGAGAGAAGAGAGGAAGAGGTGAAGTAGGGGAACTTACGAATGAAGAGTAGGCCAGAGCGACGACTCCAGCCGCCACTTCAGCGATGAAGATGATGAGGATGATGGAGAAGAACTGCAGGGAGGAAAGAAAAGGAGACAAGGACAGACTTTGTATTTGCTGTAATATAAAATATGACAGATTCCCAAAAGCGAAAAGAAGTCTTGAAAAACGACAATTTATCAATTCATAGATTAGGTAATGGAAAGAAAAATTTATCTTCAAAAAATCTGATAATCAATTTTATTGTTTTTAGTGATTATCGAAATGCCACACATTCACTGGCTGCAGCTTCTTAAATGTAAATGTTTCTAAATATATGAAAAGAATATCTTTGAATTTAATTGTTAGTTACAAGCAATTTAGATATATAACTGGGCTGCAGGACATTCACTATATACTTGACATTAAACAAAACAATTAAATCAGTCAAGAAAATAAACAGCAGCATAATTAAGACACAGATGGTTCGATTACATCCAAGTCAAGTCTTCAGACAAAAAGATGAACAAAAATTTGTCTTTTTTATTTTCCCATTTTTGAGGATTATTTTCTTGATTAATGAATTCATTGTTTTATCCAAAAACATGTTAAAGTAGTAAAAGATGCTCATCCCAGAGTCTAAGAACTTTATATTTTATCTTGTCTTAACAGTTAAAAACTGAAGATCTGCTTTTTCATTAAATACTGCAGTGAACCCGAGAGCACAGAGCCCTTCTCAAAAAATCTGATCATATTAAAAAAGAATAAACAAATAAGTCAGAAAAGCTGCTTCTGAGACTTCAGAGGCTCCGGGGTCATGTTAAGCAGCCATTGTTGTCTGTTACAATCACAGCCTGTCAATAAAGCTGGGCTGATTACACAGAGGGACAATAAGGACACACAGAGCCTGAGTGATCCTTTCTTTCGGCTCGCTCATTGCTTTTATTCAGCCCATTCCAGCTGCTTCTCACATGAACCCGATTCGCGCTGCGTCCTGTGCCGTCAGTCTCCGGATCTGCTGCACCGTCATCATTCAACTCAATGGGAGATGTGGACATGATGAGGCTCTACGGGGGGAAAATGTGCAGCCAGTGTTCCTCATTAGACTCACCGCAGTGGACTGAGAGCTAGTTAGCCCTGTCGTTAATGAGCATGATAATGTGCACTGTACGTTTGGGGGTTGGTGGTGCTGCTGATGATGATGAGGCGGGCAGATGTTGATATTAGCTGAGCTCTTAATGTGAATGTAGGAACTGAATGTGAAAACACCTGATGAAGTCATTTGATCATTTGTAGTGGTTCATTTTGCCAGAAATTGAACTCCTTCAGTGCAAGAGTGTGAGTAAATAAACAATAAACATATGTCATATAATTGGCTTTACTACATGGTTGTTGTTGTTGTTGTTGTTTTAGTTTTACCTTCTTGAGTCTCAATGTAAGTGGGTAAATATGGGACACCCTGAGAAATCCTTAGCTCTGGTTTGGTATCCACCTCCTGTTGTAGGTAAAATCTGTTTTTGGTGTGAAAATATGTTCCTCTTGCTGTATTGATCTGCTGTTTACTGATGGGCAGGTAGTGTTGTTCAATGTGTGTATCAAACTACTGCTGCTGCTGGAAACACAAGGAACCAAACAGGAAAAATGCCACAAAACTTATAGCTTCTGGCCCAACACTCGCCAGCGTGGGTATGGACGAGGGCCGGACTTGAGCTCGACAGATTTGTTTGGTTGCAGTTTAAAGCAGCTGGATGGAACTTTGAGTTTGTGTTGATTCTAGCAGCCACTCTGGACAAAAGCTGTATGACCACCGCTGCCTGGTGTCGTGAAGCCTTGGATCCGGCCGCCGGTTACTGTGTTCATTTGTTTTGAAAGAGAGAGAGCAGGATGCCAGGAAGTGACACGCCTCACTTGACTGTCCTTTGTTTTTTTTGTTTAAACAGCTGTTTGAAGGATGCACAGTGTTGAGATAATGTGTGCAACTGTGGCATTGTAACATTCCTTTGTAACTTCTGCTACATGCGCCTAATCGTATCATCTGACTTCCGATGCTTCTGACCCTCGGCAGTCAGAAATAGCGAGTTGGGAATAGCCAGTTTTTTGGCTGTTGGTCTCATTTCATTATGCAGATCTTCAGATGGCATCAATATGGAAAGAGGGACAGTTTCAGAACCAGTATGAAGTTGCACTTTAACTTACGCAGGATGACTGTCAGAATCATTTTTTTCTGTGAACTGTTGTGTGAACGCATTGAAGACACTGACCCATATGGCAGTGCCTCTTCAATTAAGTTTGACATGTTTGTTGTGACCTTTGTGCAACCAATAAGATGACAGCTGTGACATCACATGAAAGCCAGTGGAGGGAGGTTAAACTCACTTACCGTGAGCAGCAGACACTTGCTCTCCTTGTGGGCCCCACAGCTGCCAAGGAGCCCCAGCAGCACCAGCACGGCCCCGATGGCGATGCAGAAAAAGCCAACATTGACAAACTGCATGCCTTGGCTGGAGAATGGCTCCAGCAGATGGAGAAAGGAGCTCCCATCTACACTCACCCAGATACCCATGGCCAGCAGGGTCAGGCCGCCCAGCTGCAGAAATATGCAGGAAGAAATCATCAACATGCATTTAATGCAAGTGCATGTAGGCGGCACACAAATCTGTCATTTCTGAAAGCGGGACGTTGACCAGTTCTCTTTCCAGAAGATGAAATCCACACTTAGGAACAGGCAGGAAAACGTCAATCATTTGTTTGCCCGGCAGTCATTCAGGTGGGGTCATCAGCCATTTAGAGGTAATAGCTTTTGGAAATGAGAGGCCATCTTACATCACTAACCCTCTTTCACTATTACTGACACCATGACACCTCAATATCTTTCACTCTATTCAGAGAGAAGGATTTCTATTTTACTGCCTCAGGCTTCTTATTATGTATCGAGGCCAAGCAACAACTTGGCCTATTTTACCTTCATGAATGAAATGCCTGCCCTTTTTCCGTGACTGCCTTTACACACACTCATGTCACACGGGCATTATGGACGGAAATCCATTTAGTGATCATCTTTAGTGCATGAAGCCAGTACTGAGGTGAACAGAAGTAGACTATGGGATTAAAGCATGCAGAGTTACTGTCATGTCAAGTCACAGGACTTTTTCTTTTTGAGCTCTGCAACTTTCTGCAAGTTCAAGTTGGCAATATAGTGACAACAAGCACTAGACACCACACTGGTAAAAACTGAATTATTTGGTCTTGATGTTTTGAAAGGTGCAGAATTGGTATATTGTTTGAGAGAATAATTCAGGCTTTACTGTTTATCAATATTTTCATTATTGATGGTTTTTATTAATCAGCGGGGCAGCTGGACTCACAAAGTCATGTCCGTTTCTGGCCAGTGGACTGGTCACTGGACCACTCAGCATACATGGAGGAAGTACTGGCATGAGCTACAGGCGTGGTTTATGTGTGTGACGCTCAGAAAGCAACAATTTATTTATTTATTCATTTAAAAGAAGGAACAGTGCTTATTAATGAACATTCACATGTAAATATGCCAGATCGTAGCCATGGGCTAGTTTCCATCTGTAGTCCCTTGGCAGGTTGGTGCCGCACCGCTGTTGCGACGATTCGTTGTTTTCTGACGGCTCACTGTTTAAATATATTTGTCAGTGAAGTTAGCTGAAGTAGTGTGAGCAGCTAACATTATGCTAGTAGTGTCTTTGCTCGGCGTTAGCTATCCACCATGACTTGAAAACACAGGCCGTCAAAGCCAGAACTAGCCCTATCCAAGCAAGCAATGATGTTAGCACGACCAGCCCTGATAGCAGGCTAGCGCTAGCATCCTTTCTGGCTAGGTTAGCACGAGCTTTACTTTGCAGCACAAGTAAAACAGTTAGCATTCCATTCAGTTATGATGTAGTTTTAAAAAGTTAAACCTGATTTAGACTGTCATCCTCAGATTGTGACATGAAACTCAGATCCTGACATGGGGTTTGTCCAAGGGGTGTAGCCGTAGCTAGTTGTCCTATATGGTGGACATTTTTGCACATGTGTGACACACATCTATGCAGGACTCACATCGGGCACTGACAGGGACCACCCTGGGACCCCTGTTAAATTGTCCCACCCACTTTTTTTTATACTCCTATTGCCCATTGTTGAAAGAAGATCAAAACACAACACTGACGACTTCCCTCGATGGAAAAGATGTTTTCGCTATTCTCCCAACTGACTCTGGTAAGAGTTTGATTTACCAGGTGGCTCTGCTGGTGAAGGGTTTGTTAATCTGATTGGTCAAAGTCAGGCTGTGATAGAAGGTGACAGGCGGATGGTTTATCCAATCACCTGCAAAGTATTTTTTTCAAAGTGCCGGCCCTTTACCAATGAAGCCTTCCCAGATGGTTGTGTGTAACAAAGCATCAGGTGCAGTCAGCTTAGTTTTTGTTTTCAACAGCAAAACTGTTGGATCAGAAGGCAAAAAAATTGAAATTGATCTTATAAGAATGTTTTTATGTCCATATTTGAGAATTTGACACTGATCTAAATAGGTTTGATCCATCTTGGCCCAATAATCATAATACATTTTGCTGCCTTTAGTCTTATCCTGGATGCAAAAGTAAATAAGCATCATGAGCTGTGATTAGCTGAAAAATGTGTTTTTTGGTCTCTTACCATGAACACAAAAGGTGAGCAGACAGTTGTTTTTCAGTGACGCTGAAGTGCATTTATAGAAATCTGTTACGACTCTTGGAATGAAACGATGAGTCCAACTGATGCGCAATATTGTTTCCTTTATTT
>JAPXVT010000018.1:3382010-3393989 GCA_029823135.1 Acanthurus reversus
ATCACCATAGTGATTGCCAGACTACATAAAATTGGAGGGGAAGAGCGATCCTTTATTGTGACAGTATTACAGTCTGTTGTCTTTGTTAGCAGGCGGCGGTCGGTGCAAAATGTGCATCTGTGCAAGGTGGAGTGTGTCCTTAAGATGTTATCAGTGGTAAGAACTGGTCTGTGTGTTTTGAATCGAAGGAATTTGGTTGAAAAGGAAGAAAGGATGAAGCTTGAATTCCTCCTCGACTTTATTGATGCTCGACTGTCTGGCGAGCAGGCTGAATAGAGCAATAAAAAGCAGATGGATGGAGGTCTGCATGTATGTATGTATCTGTCTGTCCTGCCAGCCGCAATAAAAAGGGATAGAGCCATGAATAGCTTAACGGTTGTTTGTGTGTATGTGTAGACTGGGAGAAGCAGTAATTACATTGACAGCTAGCCTATTGTGGTAGTCCTGAAGCTCTTGATAAATCATCTGGCCCCTAATGTTGTGACTGTTTATGTGCCATCCCAACCTCAAATTAACCCTCCCAGCCCTAGGTCTGTTTGTGTCTTTATGTGTGTGTGTGTATGTGTGTATGTGTGTGTGTATTTGTGTAATTGACAGACAGAGGTGGCAAGACAGAGAGATAATTAGAGGAGTAGGGCATGGGGTGGAAAAATAAATCCTGGCAAGGAGAAAGTGACAGAATAAAATATACTATTATTCAACTGCTTGATCACCTTTTAAAGTAATAGCTTGCAACAAATGCCATTTGGCTCCTTCCTATCATAAGTAATACAGCACAACATAATGAGACGTTGTAATTTACTACACTTACTGTTTTAAATATCAAATGTCTGCCAGGTCTTGAAAACAACCCTCTGGGCACACAGAGGTGATTGGTCTGGTTTTCATTTACCTAAAACAGTTTTTCTTTGATATTTATACCTCATTTGTACACTGATTGTGCAACGTTCACTGGCCCAAAAAGAGTTTGTAGAGTGAGGAAGCCAGCTGAGGCTTTATGGGTGTGCACCTTTCACTGGGCTGAATGAGGCACCATCATTGAAGACGCATGGTTTCCTAATACGTCCATGGGTTATAAATAATGTTTAGCATTAGCTTGTCAACACAAATCACATTTGATTGAATACATAGCTTCTGCTGAATTCAAGATATTTTTAAGTTTTGTACAGTAAGAGAAAAAGATAAGAAGAAAAAAGAAAAATGTTTTCTTTTTTTTTCTTTCTAAAAAATACATATTTAGCCTAGAACAGTAGATGGCAGTGTTGGGTAGTAACACATTTCGTGGTAACCAGCATAGATAATGTGATTACTTATTTGTGACATTAGTGTAAGTAATTAAAGTTTTACATGCATTATCACATTTCAGTTTTGTCAAGGTCAATTTGTGTTAAATTTTTTTCTGGGAGTCGTCCTGATTCTTGTTAGCGAGCTTGATGAAGGAGCTGTTACCTGAGGAAAAAGGCCACGTCAGGAATTCCAAACTTGTCTAATCACATAATTTGCATTTGTTACTGCTAGTTAGTGCTAAGCTTATTCTGGAATCAAGTGGATTTTGATCAGTTTGAAGTTGTGTGAAAACTGTTTCTTCACTGTTAGGACTGATTTTATGGAAGGCTGCACTATTAAGCTAACATTAAGCTAGCTGTTGTTGGTTAATAAATACCTTTAACTATGGCCTGGCTATTTGTTAAACCACATTTTTTTCTATTTCTGCCCATTAAATACAGAAAATATGACATTAGATGCCATTTTTTTAAACACAAAGTTGTTTACACTATAGTAAATCTGCACAATAAATCGGATTATATTAGCTTTTAGCATTATTACACAACCATGGGTGTATAGGCAATGACCAAAAGGGCTTTGAAATGGAAAAAAAGGTCTGTTTGATTGTGCTGAAGCAAGAACTGAAGTTAGGAGTTACTTATTTGCATGATTTTTTAAAAAGAATCACAGACATCGAAGATGATTTTTGCCAATTTATACTACGTGTATATATTATGTAAAAGCATTACAGTTTGGCCACTTTGTAAAAGTGGGTAAAAGGGAGCAATCCAGCACTGATTGAGTCCTTTCCCTCCAACTTCATTAGAAACACATATTTAAGTCTTATTTCAGACCATATAAACTGCTACTATTAACACTAAAGCGATGGGCCACAGGGCTTTTGTTCCTGGGTGGGCCCATTCTCCCACTTCTTTAGCTGCTATTCAACAGGCAGATTGCTGAGCTGATTCATTTATTATTGAGACGATGTGGGTATGATGAAAACTAAGGGAGGAAAGTGCCTGAATGGAAAAATGCCTTTGCACTGCGCTGCATTTATATGGCTTATTTTGTTTGGCTCTCTTTTAGGATCTTAATCGATTTTACAGCGTATGACTTCATAATGTTTAGTCTATAAGGCAGCAGTGAGGTTACAGGACAGGGTTCAAAAGCCTTCATAGGGGAAACTCAAATGGTAGGGTGCATAAATTTACCCACATAAAAAACTTCATACCTGTAATACGTGTGCGTGTGTGTGTTCGAAGCTCCTGTGTCTGGATCTTTTTAATTTGGTTTTCTCACCAAGGTCGGCATGAATAGAGACTGGGCCACTAAACAGAGCGGAAAAGTATTTTTGTCTAGCAGACAAATGATTCTGTGCAAATGAAAGTCATACAGTCACTGCCTATCAAGAAAGTTGAATTGCTCAGAGTTTTGTCCGTCCATTCAGCCAGCCACCCACCTATTGTTTTTACTTCATGACAGGTTCATGGTTCACACTCCGAACATGTAAAGGCCCGGTCACACAAAGTTTTTGTGTCTTAACGTAGTGGATGGCGCCAAAGGCTTGTTTTATTTGTGACTGGTGGCTAGTTGGGGAACTGCTGTAACTAGTAATAGGCATGGGTCGGTGCCTGGCTTTACAAATTGAAAGCATACATCAGCAGCAACGTGTACTGACACCCAACAGCTCAAAGATGCGCATAACTCGTATTGCATCAACAACAAGCAACAAGACAATGTATTTAACATATTATGTTTGATTAGGCTGTAAAGGAAAATGAATGACAGCCAGACCGTGCGCGCTATTCAGTTTAGAGCTCAGGCTGCATACTGCACAGCGCTGTGTAACGTTATTGAGACACACAACCTTAAGCTTAGCTACTAGTGTCAGGATGAAAGGAGGTTTTCTGTCATTAATTACAGCCGCTTTAATCATCATTTCTGCACGGTATCATTTGTGAAAGTTCCAGAAACGTTGGAAAGCTTACATTGTTGTGACTGTGTTCATAAAAAAAAACCGCAGGTCTGCTGATGTGTCGCACAACCACAGTTGAGACGTTCGCTTAGCTAGTAGTGCCACATAATCATCATTTCTGCATGGTGTCAGCTGGGGAAGTCCCAGAAACGTTGAAAAACTTGACAACGTCGCGTCTGTGTTCATTACATAATTCCATGGTGTAAGTTCACATTATAAAGTTTGTTGTACAGCTCCAAAGTGTTAGCACACAGCAACAGTTGTTTAGGCCTCAATGTTTGGATTTCAGTGACGTCGGGAGAATCTCAATGCTGATTGGCTGTTGCGACACACTTTGTGTGTCACTTAATTCAGTTGGCTGAGATGTGCAACACCTAGTGGTAAAAGTCTGGTATAGTGGTCTGGTCTGATATGTGGCTTAATATCAAACTGGTTTAGAAATTTTTGCACCGGCCCAACCCTAGGTGGTAAGCTAACAGATAACACATTAGCAAGCGACCGTAGGAACATTCTTAGGCAGGTCAGTCTGCTCTCCAAGCATCTTTTTTTTTTTCTCCACTGTAGGCCTCCTCGCCTGATTTTCTTCCTTATTCATCAATGAACCTATTGATTTATGAGCATCCAGAATGAAAATGTGGAGTTGGCTAAGTTAAATTAATAATAAGTAAATTTTTAAACAAACTCAGAGTGCACATTGCTTAATTCCTATCATATAAGCCTAAAAAAATCTTACATAACTAAGATTTTTCAATTGTTTTAAATGCATTCATCCATCTGTCTTGATTCAGCCTCACATGAGTGTCAGTGTCTCACAAGAGACACAAAATGTTAAACACCTGTCTGTCATTATTTCTCACCAGGAATTCATCGCTGACAGTGGCAGGGGGGCGGATAAATAGTTCCCATACAATCCTTTTCTTTAACCCGAGGAGTGGCAGGCTTGAAAACTATCCCAGTGGAAATGCTAGCCGCAAGCTAACTGCTTGCAAAGTGTTGCCTCATTTTTTTATTTCCAGTGAAATTAGAATTTTTTCCTCCCCTCGCCTCCGTTTCTTCACGCTGTTGCAGCGTGGAGGGATTGACTTAGTGCCTGTCACTGTGAACCTTAAAGTTGCCTTTATTAGATATCACATGGAGGTAGAATTATTGTCAGTGTAAGTATTCATATTTGACTCTTGTCCAAAGACAGGAGTCTAATATGCAGGTGTGGAATATCTGAAATCGCAGTGTGGTCTGTTTAACTTTGATTTTGTTTGTACAGCAACATGATTTGGATCAGAGGCATGGTAACTGTCCAGCTGACAGCACATATATGAACAAATCAATGCATCTATAAATAGATAAATGGGTGGAAGGAAGAGATGCACATGTATGCACAACCAATGAACCAACTCAACAGATGGAGCCATCTCTAGTTAGTCATGAGGTGCTGTTGCACTGGCAGACATT
This sequence comes from Acanthurus reversus, assembly GCA_029823135.1. Classification (NCBI taxonomy): domain Eukaryota; kingdom Metazoa; phylum Chordata; class Actinopteri; order Acanthuriformes; family Acanthuridae; genus Acanthurus; species Acanthurus reversus. Next base: position 3,386,704 of record JAPXVT010000018.1, read on the forward strand.
TCTGTCGCCAGGAAAGGCTCTCGTCCCAAAGTCTTGCCCAGGTTGGTGCAGAACAGAGACATAGACCCAGATGGGAGAAGAGACAGGAGCAAGAAGTCGAGTTGAAAGGCAGTCTTGCCTGTTTGTGGTTATTTTTTAAAGAGGCTTTCCTTGTAGATCAAAGCAAAGGCTCCACAGAACAGCTCTGAAACGGTATTTTACATTTCTCTCTCAGGTTTTGTGGGGAATGCTTTGCTCTGAGGAGTTCCAGCAGAGTTGATTTTGCTCTTATGATGTTGAATGCAGGCAATATTCTTTGGACACACAATTCCTGTATTTTTTTGAAATGTGATTATAAAAACCTGAACTTTTAATTTGGTGTTGACACTGAACAAGTGCTTTGAATTCTGAAAACATTGCACTGACTGCATGAATGCACTGGAATCCGTGAAAGGTACAGCCAGAATGATGTTTTAATAGTTTTTTTTTCCTACTGAATGTAACATTCTCCAACCTTCCCCCCACTTTCAGATTTTTTAGCCACTGTTCACATCAAATAATAGCAAATGCAGAAAATGCTGCGTCTCTTACACATTTAAAAGATGAATGTGGGAAAATTGAGTTCAGTTGAAGTGTCAGTTAACATATAATGGGTGAAATCACTTGATGTACTAGTGAATGTTAAGCAAAGAAAACTTCATAATACTTTTCAAGTGCAAAATAATTGATTGAAGTTTACATTTCAGAAGAAACTGACGTTCGTGCATTGCAAGTGGCTGGCAGTGTTAGATTGTATGTTTGTTATGACAACGGTTACTAAATGTCATTTAATGTAGCTGGACTTGAATAAACATTTCTGCAGGTAAGGGGGCTTTCACACCTAATAGTCTGCCTCTAGTCTACTAAAACTAAAATTCAGCTGCACTTCACTCATCGCTCAAGAAAGTTACGGTCATCGGTAAGATGTGTCTGGGGTGGGAGCAATGTTGTAGATCCTAAACTGCTCTGTGATTGGTCAGAATTGTTGTAAACAGAGAGATGAGCAGACAATTCACCCACCGTGAGTAATGTCACATTAAAGAGGCATCTGCAGGAGTTGATTTTGGTGTTGGTTATTGGATATTACATCGTTCATTCACTCTATGTTTGTCCACATTACTCATGCTGGCTTGTTGTTGTTTTTGATGTTGTGACAGGGGAAATGCTTCCTCATTCCGTTACGCACGCAGCTGCCTATGGGAGCTGGGCTAGTCCAGAAACGTGCAGTGCTCTCTGCAGTTAGCGCAAACCAAGGTCGGATCACATTCTAATCAAAAACAAACTGCACCAGAGTTCGTTTGGAAGCGGACTGAGACCACCTCTTACACCAGGTCTTGGTCTGCTCGTTTGGTTCACTTCTGGTGCACACCCGAGTACAACTGCTGCATTCACACCTGCACAAACGAACCGCACCAAAGTGGGGAAACGTACTCAAGTTCGAATTAACCAAACTAAATAAGGCTGGCGTGAAAGCTCTCTAAGATGCGATTTGTGGGGGCGATTGAAGTGTCAGGTTAAGTTGAAGCTTTGGAGAGAGTTAGAGCGTGCATTATAAATATTTTGCACCGTCAGAAAATAAAAGTCATGGCAGATGTTCAAATATCAGTTGAAGTAGCTGGACTTGAAAAATGAAAATTAGTGTAAGGCATCATGCTATGGGTGAAAGCGGTTGAAGCGACACTTGAAGTGTAAGCGAGGAAAGCACTTGAAATTCCATTTCAAGTCCATGAAGCAGCTGAAATGTCGGTTGACATGTAAGCACGGAAAGTTTGTGAGTTCTGACTCCGGCCTCTTGAAAGAAAATTGGTCATTTGGTGGCTACTGGGATTTTCTATTAAGAGCTGTCCAAACTGGTTGATGTGACTCGCTGAAGGGGGAAACAAACCAACAGTGATGGGTTATAAGCCAGAAAAAACAACAACAATAACAACAACAAATAACCAGGTTTCAGGCCTTGGTTACTTATAAAAATCTATCTGACAGGTTGCCAACAGCTTAGAATATCCTTGATAATAAGTGGGCACTTTCCAAGTGACTGCCACACGTTAGACTTGATGACATTTTTATGATCCCTGTGAGGAATTCAGGTGCTTTAATGGAAGGTTTGTTTACCGGAAAACACTGAATATCTCATCATCTGCTGGAAGCTTTTAAGAGGGCCAACAGGTATTTTGTGGCCACATATAGCCTGCTGGTATTGCTTTGTGTCTCTCAGTGCTGTCTACTTCTCTGTCCACTGTAGTGATGCCCATTAATGGTGTGAGAGCACTTTTTAGTCGATCTTAGCGGACATTTGTGTGTGTGTGTTTTTGTGTGTGAATGCTTTTGGTTCTTTGCACTTGTGTGCATCAGTATGTCCATTTATGCATTTAAGGGTGCGTGTGTAGCACGAACATAGCCCTGTCTGCATCACTCAGTACCATCCATATTGCTTTCCTATCAAAGAGGATGCTTTTAGCCCCCTGGCCAGCACTCGCAATGCTCCTTTGTGTCTGTAAGTGGTGGACCGTGGAAAGAATTCATAAGCGTCTGAGTGTGCATGCATGTCTGTGCATGGCAGGGCGAGTAAGAGAGATAGGCCCTCAGAGGGACAGATGGAGATAAAAACAGACGAAAGAGACAGAAAGAAGGGATGGATGGAGAGAGTTGGGGTGCATGGGGGGAGAAAGAGGAGAAAGTCTGTGTCATGAACTCTGTGTTTAACAAAGTGCCTTAAAAGCAAAGTTTAACAAAGTGGATCCAGATACACGGTGAACAGGAGAGGGGAGCAAGAAGAGAAGAGGGACACAAAAAGAACAGCACAAAGAGAGGGGTGTGGGAGGGATGGATATAAAATTTAAAATCTGTGCTGTCACAAGCTTCCCAAATTGACTTGCTTCCCCTGGAGACCATGGATAAGATGACTTACTTTCTTTCTGTTCTGTCCTCTCCTCTCTCTCTTGCACACATAGACAGGCTTCTTTCATTGTCCCTTAAAATAGTCATCTGACGAAAGCGAGTTTCAAGATAAGATTGCTCTGTATTTGTCTAAATGTTGAATGAAGACGTCTCATTATCACTATAATAGGTGTGGTTAGCATGTGGAGAACATGACTACAAAGGTTATTTTATACAATAAAACCCTTTGAAATGCCCTATTTGTCTTTGATTCAGAGTGCAGCATCTGTTTTAATCGGAAAATTCACCTTAAAAGGACAGACTGTTATTCCTGAGAGCTTTTGCCTAAATAATAACCGTGCTCTGTCCGAACCTCTCTTGCATTTTAATCTATTTATAGTTCAATGTCTTACAAAGGCATGAAACAAAAGAGGAATACTGTATGTATTACTGTGAAATATCAAAACTCATAGATTAAACCATTCCCCTTTGGTAACTGCTCGTATGCTTCAGATAGCATATTGGAATATATAAATTAAAATGAAACAAAAGGGCAACAGAACTGTTTTTTAAACAGATATTAATATGGTGCCGTAGACAACAACAGCTCTAATGCACTGTTACTATGATGCCCTTTGACCAGCGTTCATCAAGAACAGATGCAATCTTGAGATTACACCCACCCACACTGGCTCGTGCCTTACTTCATTCCCGCCCATGTTGTAGATCGAGCCGGACCGGGTCTTGTCCTGATTCAGCTACTTGGAACAAAAACCTCACTGCAAACAGATGGCATCACACAATTTTGTAGAATTTCTAGACATTAAAAAAGGGCATAATGATTGGATGAAATCTGATTATTCTGGAGTGACTGTCACTTGAGCTGATTGGGGTCCAGATATTACACCGAGCCCCCCAATTCAATCTGATTGCGTATTGATTTTGAGTCGAGTGGGTGACTGACAAAGGCGATAGAGGTTGTTGTCATTTCATTCGGTTGGTACTTGTTGCGGTTGGTGCGGTTTAGCATGTGTGTGTGTGTGTGTGGGAGCCTGTGGGCAGGAAAAGGGAGTGTGAGAGGAGTGGATCTTGTGTGTGGACAAGAGGACTGCTCAGTGTGTGTAGTGCATGTGTGTAATCATGTTTTTTGGCAGTGTGTTTGTGACTTTGCACAGCCCGTTTGTTGGCCGATAGATGGGTGTTATCGTGCTGTGTTCTGCGGGTCTTAACTCAAAGCTGTCTGAGGAAATCAATGCTTACATCTTCTTTATGTCTATATCAGTTCATTTTATTTATTTATTTGTTGCATTTCAACCGCAGTGCTGTCACGCACCTCCTCTTTATTTTATTCTTTTTCTCATTTATCTTGTACACTTCCTCATTTCTTTTTTCTCCCCTTGCTACTGACCCGCCTCCCCTACTGTTAGGTCCAGCAAAAGTTGGTCGACAGGAGGCAGGCGGCTTCTTGTGGATACAAATAGAGGGTCAGTGTCCTCTCCTCCTCAGATAATCTAGCCAAGACCTTCAGTTGATTTACATTTATATGCAGGAAGACCAATTATGTGCAGGTCCAAGTGCGCACGGCTCTTCCATATATTTTTCTCCAGTTATTGATTTGGTTTGACTGCCGCCTGTTTGAGACGATTTGGGTAGGTTATATTGCCTTCAGCGTTGACAGAAAGTCAGCGTTGTTATAAATTTAATAGAAAGGCACCGTGGCCCTTGACAAATTAATTAATCATCAAAAAAGACAATTGGTTACAGCTGCTGGCAGAGTTTCCTCGATGGGTATTGCAAAATATTGCCTCTTGATAATATTCCGGTTCAGTTGTCTGTGTGTCTGTGGGTAGAAAACGCCGAAAATATCTTTTCTTATTCAGCACTTCTGTCCATCTGTGTTCCTGCAGGAGGTCCTTTACAGTGTAGCCTTGAAAGCATCTGAACGAAGGCTCTTTGATTTATTGTGAAAGTCACATCGGTTAAAAAACAAACAAACACACAGGTCAACTAATTTAATCAGATAAAAAGAACAAACCAGAATTTCCAGGTTCCAGAAGTACAAAATCTTGTCCAAAATCCAGTTTGCGTTTGCAATGATACTAATAACTAAAACTAGAGCCTTGGAAGAGAGCTTTTTAATTGAGAATGCTGTTTGGTGCTTCACAGGTAGTTTACAGTGAAAGCAGCTTCGTACTGCGGCAGGAAGCGATGCTATGAGAGCAGTGAGAGATCTGAAACAGCTAAATGATGAGCTAAAACTCACAATACAGCTTTTTAAAACCTGAGGGAAGCTGCAGATTCTGGAACCACTATTGCATACCGTAAAGATTTTTCTTTTTTCAATTTAAGGTAAAATTTAGATGGGAATAGAGAAGAAGAAAATATTTGAACTCATGAGGGCTTTTGCTGTTACAGTCCCACTTTGTCTGGTATGACCTGGAGCTATTGGTGGCTAACATTAGCTGAACTGGATAAATATCACAGTGTGAATGACTGAGTACTTTGCTTGTGCTACTGATATACTTTTGATGTTGTAGCATTTGCCATTATCTGTTAATTGTTGCTGTTTATCCAAAGTTCAACTGTAAACCCACACATCTTTGATGCCCTATCAGCCAGGCTGGGCTTGATTTATTTATTTATTTTTAAACCCTATTTCCTGACTCTGGTCACATGACTTCCCCCCTGAGACACAGATTGGGTGATAACACACCCATCATCTCCCAAAGCTTGATAAGCTGAATCACATGTTTGTTTCCTGTCGTCTGGGTGTTGGGTCCCTTCCTGTGCCTGACCGATCTATTGCCAGATAATGATCTGTCTGAGAAAGCGGGAGCTGACAGGAAGGACATTGGTTTCTCTGTGTGCATTTCTGTTTGTCATCTTGTTATTGCCGTGTAGTGTGGCTGATTTGAGTGGCCATCAATCAGACATTCAATAAAGGTAAATAGAATTGTTTGTGCAGAGGAAGGAATGGACAGCAAAGATAGACAGAGAGAGAAAAAATGACAAGTAAAGATGAAAGAGAGATAAAATCCTATTGACACATCTGTTTGTCTCCCGTCATACTTCTTGTGAGATTCACACACACACACACACACACATATGTCTGGACTGCCAGTTCAAAAACATACATGAGTTTGTACCAAATGCATGCTCTTTTGTTCATTTCGATCCAGTGTTACTAACTTGACCACGGAAACAGTTGTTTTCCTTGCGTGCAGATTGTTTGTTATGTGCTGCTGATAGTAAAGATACACTCCCTTTTTGTGAGTGTGTGTGTGTGCGTGCACATCTCTGCCTTATTACAGTGTGTCTATATCAGTAATAGGGGTCCTGCTGCCAGACTCTCCAAGAAAAACCACTTAGAGACGTCCAGGGAATGCCCAGGACTTAGAGTGGCTTCATCAGAACGGCTCTAATGCATCTCTGCACACACACACCAGACATGAGCTCCACACACAGACGCCAGTGCTGTAGGCTTTCTGTGGTAGTCGCTTTTATAAACTTACACTCCGCCCCAACCGACGCTTTGCATCTTAATCAATAAATAGCTGGATGATGGATGCTAGATACACTAAAAATGTCTGCTCTGTACAGCAGCAGAGTTGCAGCACTGGGTAGCAGGAGTTGACCAACAAGACGACGGCTGGGGAATTGGTGTCAAAGCGATAATGCAAAAGTGGCTAATTGGCAATATTTTGGATTTAAACTGACAACATAAAGGACAAGGAGTTGGTTACTTGACTGTGAAGTTGTGACAACAGCTCACTGTAGCTGCTCCTTCTTGTTCTTGAACTCTCTGCAATATTTCAAACCGAGCCTAATGTGACTGCTGTGTTGTTTAGTAGATGGCATGAAGGGAAGTGGTCAGTGTTAAACTCACTAAACTCAAACTGCATTTACTGTGACTACTTCTAAAGGTCAGCATGTGTTTTGCTCTTTAAATGATTTTTTCTGTGACAATGCAGCAGTAGGAAATATCAGGGATCAATTGGCAGAAACTAGGTCTAAATACAGCTACATTCAGATTATGTCTAGAGTCAAAGTTATTAACCAGAAATTTCCTCTCCAACTGAAAACACAGATGGAAATACTTGGTGTTGGACACTTTTCACAAAATGTCACATCTATTTCAACATGTATATTTACAGTTATAAAACTGCTAATGCTTTTTGGGAGACTACCTTAGCAAACACAAAGCCTTATTTTCCATCATGATAATACTTTAATGTATATAAAGGTCAAATCCTTAGTGTCATCCCATGGTGGTCTCATAAGGTCCGATGAAATCCATTTAAATTTTTCCAAATTCCATTTTTTCCATTTTAATGTATTGGAATTCCATTTTCTATCTATTTCTTAAAAAAATAAAAAAAAAAAAAAAATTT